>KK113225.1:80546-157505 GCA_000611955.2 Stegodyphus mimosarum
CTCTTCTTCATCCTCCAAAGGGAAATTCTCTCCCTCCTTTTCCTTTCTCCTTCCTCTCCTTATAAAAAAATAAAAATAAGGCCAGCGGAAAGGCGCGGAAAAGAAAAAAAAAAGGAAAAGATAAAGAAAGAAGGAAAAAAAAGGAGGGAAGAAGAAAAAAAAGAGAGAGAAAAGGAGTTTTTTTTCCTTCCGTTCTTCTTCTTTTTGGGGGGAAGAGAAAAAGAAATGGGAAAAGAAAGCTTCCAGAAGGAAGGTGCTTCAGGAAAAGAAGAAAATGGAAGGGGGATGAAAACGAAAGTGGTAAAGAAAAGGCCGCGGAAAAGAAGATTTTGGAAAAAGAAAAGATGTCTTTATCTTCTTTTCTTCTTCTTTTTTTCTCCCGCCTTCTTCCCCTTGAGCAAAAAAAGAAAGAATAAAAGAAGACAGTGCTTTCTTTCTTTTTCTTTCTTCGTCAGGTTTTCTTTTTCTTCTTCTTTTTTTAAATAAAAAGAAAGAAAGAAAAAAGAAAGAGAGAGTGCGAAGAGAATTTTTTCTCTTTTGCCTTTCTCCTTCTCTTCTTTCTCTTTGATCGCAAAATATTTTTCCATTGTCATGAAATTTTCTACTTTATTATTTCCTATTTCCTTCCGTGAAAGACTTTGAACAGTTTGCAACAACATTACTTACTTGTTTTTATTTCATCTATTTAAATGATAATTTTCTTCTAAGCGGTATCGCACCCTTTTCTTCCATGACAAAAAGAGCTCCCTCTTGCTTTCGAAATTCATACAATCCTTTTATAAAACCACTGTCAATTTTAAATTGAATATTTTGAAAAACACCCATCTACTGATATCGAAATATTAATCGTTTACGAAATAACCTGTTGAGGAAGAATTTAACAAGCTATCTAAATCACTGTAGTGACCAACTGTCAGAGCAGGTTTCATTTGATTGAAGTAAAGACTGTTCAATGTCTGCTGATTCTAGAAAACCCAAAGAGATATTTCCCTGTCAAGGAAGGTTGTTATTTTTCGTAACTTACCAAACTTTGTTTTTCTGCCGCCAGCAGTTTCCCATTCGGCAGCTCATTTTATACCCATTTACTCTTTTCCTGTCAAAACTATTAACCTGAAACTATTTGCAAGAAAAACAATTGATGTTAGTAGATTTTAATTCGTCTTTTTGTTGTGGTTTAAGTTGCTCTGATTAAACGTGCTGGCGAAACATCTTTTATACCATCGGATGACATTATTTTTGTAAAAGAAAACCATTTTTTGCTAATTAAAAGTTACACCATCTCATTTGCCTCGAAATAAATAAGATATTTCTGATAAGCTGTTAAGTACCTTTACTACAATTTTGTGCTTTATATTCCTTAATGATTTTATATTACATTTAAAACAGTGATTTATTACGAAATTTTAATTGTAACTGAAGCATTCTTTGATTTATATCAATGGCTTATTTTTATTAAATAATAAGGTAACTTTTATATTACTGAATTCTGTTTTAACGATTTACAATGTTTAATACAATATCGACAAATCTTCTATATCGGATATTTACTGATAATAATTAATGAAATTAAATTATAACTAATATTAAGTGTTTTATGTTGAATTCATCACTGATATTAGCGTAAACTGAGTCAGTGATAAACTGAATTTCTTAAAAATTAATTTTAATTCCTTTAGAAATGCTAATATCATCAATGGAATGTTTTACATGTTAAAAACCCTAAATTCTACCTTTTCATCCTCTGTGCATCATTTGCAATATCAGAGTTATAACATACTTTTCATGTTCATCTGAAAAGATGAATGGTTAATTGCTTCCTGCAAAGCATGTGAGAAGAATATTTAACAGAAAACGATATACTCGGGAACCGGACTGGGAAGAATTAGGTGTGATCAACGGTTTTATGCTTTCTGACACTGTAAGCTTCACCAGAAAGAAAATCGGAGACTGCATTTATTAGCAAACAGTAATTTATTAAATATATTTGAATCATTTTCAATATTCTTATTTCTATCATTTCATAAGTTCTAAATGTTTTTAGTCCAAATAGTACAGCTAGTAATCAAACACGTTATGTATGTGATATGAACAATAATCTGAACCTGAATGAACTAGAATATACACTGATGGCTCTAAAATACAAGACAACACTGGGGCTGATGTATACAGTAAACAGTTTTCCCAATGTACTCCTATGGAACTCTTCATGTCTAATTTTGATGCTGAGATCCTTGCAATAGCACTGGCTTTGGAATACTTTAAGGTAAAGATCGATTGTTTCTCCAAAGCAGAGATTCTAGTCGATTCCAAAGCAGCCATCCAGGCTGTAGTTATAAACCATGACGCAGATACCCAAATTATCTCAAAAATAAGACAAACCGTGAACTTTCTTTATAAATACAACGAAACAATCTTTTTGAATGGATCCCTTCACATGTAGGTATCGATGGTAACGAAAAGGCAGACTTACTAGCCAAGAGAGAAATACCTGAGTCGCAGGAGAGCCAACCACTCCCTCCAGAGTCATTTAAAAACATATTTTGAGGAAAAAATGGATACTTTTAAATCTGAACAGGCAGCAAAATCAACAGGCAAATTCTGGACTAACATTCAAGGCACATGGAAAACGTTTTGTCAAAACCCCTTAAAGAGGCTGTGGTAAATTTCAGACTGCAAACAGGCCACGATTGCTTGGCAAATCACCTTAATAAAATTGGCATCCTTCCGTCTAGTATATGCAAAATTTGAAATTCGGGCATCATGAATGCAGAGCATCGTCTTTTATGCCCAGAGCTAGATAGAGTCTCAGAAACGTGGTGAGATAAGTAAACTACACTGGAATGCCAAAGCTTTCATGAATTCCTTGCAAAGACTACATCTCTTATGTTTCTTTCCTTGTTGTTTAACCTTTTAACTTTGTAGTTTTGTTCCCATGTCCATTTATTTTGGTTCTTACTTTTAATGCTTGTTCTTTTTTAATATTTATCATTGTTCTTGTGTAATACTTGAGCTGTTTGAAATTAGGCATCTTTTTTTTTTTTGAGTGATTATGACGTCAAATGTAATTGATGGATTTTCTTACAGTGAATTGTCATAGCTCTTTTAACGTTAAATTTCAAATAAATTTTTAGGAAGAATTAATTATATGGAATTTTTTCCCTGAATGATGTGTAATAAATATTTATTAATACTATACGAAGAGCTATTTTTTAAATTGTAGATGATATTGTTCAGATTTTTTATATTTTTTAAAAAAGTTCTTACTTTCTTCCTCTTTTTTAAATATTTGTAAGAGTAAATTTTTACCTTCGCCGTGTTATCGTCTGCTATTTTACTTTATTTTCATTTAAATCAAATTGTCTAAAACTGAAAAAGTTTCGTCTGATTTTTATTTTCACAATGTCTTTACACAAACGGGACGTTGAAATAGTTCTGGGACATTTCCATCCGGGAAATCTTTTAGGCAATTAGCCGAAATCGCAAAAGCACGTTCTTAAATAGGGAAATTATTAGTCTTAAAAACTGTAAATAATAGGATTTAGATAGTTTGCAACCGATATAAGAATTGGGACACACCACTGGTACAGAATAAGAGCTGCTGGAGCGTTTTATTTCTTTGTCACTTAGCAAAAATCTTTTAATTGAAATATTTATTCTTTAGACTTTGCTTTAAACTTTATTTATAGTTATAATGCCTCAAAAATGAAAAGCTGTCTTCAGCTGAAACTGATGTAATTGATATTTTAAAAAAAATTTACAAGAATGCAAAATTTATGGAAGTGTATGAATCGAAACATCTTTATTTTCTTGTGTGAGCACTGAAAATAAATGTAGAAGGAAAGAAGAAAATTAGGGAGAGAAGTAAGCAAAAATTTGAAAGGGAATTTGGCTGTCAGTAATACTAAGATGTTTCGAAAAGTTGGATGCTTTTGAATATACTTTCAGAATACTTCAAGGAATTTGGGTGTTCAAAATGTAAAAAACTTAGACGTGTACACCAGCAAATACCCTCAATTGAACTTGTGCTAACGGAAAAGACAAAAGCGATATCATTGGAGATTAAAATGAAGAGCGACTGATTTCCACTTATATGGTTGTATAAATTTAAATTACATTTCTTTAACCTTTGCAGATATATAGATATTTAGATATATAGATATTCATAGATATTTCTGATGCAAAAAGCAGACATTTTTCATTAACCTTTGCAGTCGTTGCCAGCAGAGGTTAAAAATAGCATTACGTACTTCCTAATTTAAAGCAAATGCTTCTTTCAGCTTATTTAGATGTATAAATTGCTATTGATTTATACAACGGTTTGGATTTTGGAGCAAGATTTATTATTTCTAAAATAGTGCTGCGAAATGCCCAGGGGCTGAGCTGTCAGATAGCTTCCTCGCAAAGCGGAGTTAGGTTTGCCAGAAAGTGGCAAAGAAAGACAGAATAGCCATATTTCGTCCATATGGTGATATTTGGCCACAGAATTGGCTATACATCATAGACGGAGCGAGAACATTCTAGAACGTATTCTTAACTGTTTTCTAGGGAACAACCTGGACGGTAGGTTAAAGCTATTTATACCTTGCATGCATGGGGAGAGAGTAGTGTCTTGAGTTCAGACATTTGCTTGAGAGCGATCGACCGCCGATCGCATCGGGAACTGTACTTTAGTGATTTGCCGTAAAGCTGTCTTCACCGTTATAATCTGAAGTCTGTGCTGCTGAATAATTCAGCATATTTGTAGTAGTTTTTTCGATGAGTGTAAACGTATCGTTGGAACTGTCCTGTGTAGTAATACTTAGAGGCGAATAAGTTGTATTTTGATTCTTCATCAAGTGGTATCATCAATTACTCCAAATCCACGAACTCGTAGAACGCAACAATATTAAATTATTAAATGAATCCTAAACAAATTCGATTAATCTATTAAATCCTAAAATACTGAAAAAAATGCGTTGCATGAAATTCTAAATAAAATATAATTTAATGCTTAATATGATTCAAATTTTACTTCTTGCAAAAAGAAGGATTATATTTTATTAGCTGTACATTTCCCTTGTTTATAATATTGATTCTCTTAACTTCGAAGTTTTTTAAATCTCAACCATGTTTGTGTTCCATTTTTAACAATAGAAGAAATGCCTTTCTGTTATCTATATTTTTTCACTGTAGTCTCAGACATAAAATGACGCTCATTATTTAAATCGGACAGTGTTTTATCGGCTGCCCAGTGCTAGATAATCTCGCTTCTTACAAATAAAGCAGAGTTTTTATTGCCTTCGTTAGTTTCGAATTTCAACCGTCTTAGAAACATAGCCTAATTACAACTCGGAGACTCAGAAATCCCATACCAGCAATAAAAGTCAAACACAGATCTAACCTCTGTTCATCCTAAATGTAATTGTCTAGCTTGAAATTCTTTATCATACCTTTTCCTTGCAAGCTTTTGTTGGGAATGCTTTTATCTTATTTATTTATTTATTTTTTAATAGCTTTGAGAATACGTACGTAGCATTTCTCTTCGTATTTCAGTAACAAAATAATTTCCAAAAAGCGATTTAAAAACGTTTTCAGGAAAGAAATTCTGTTTTTCGTTCTTGTCCCTATGTAATTGTAATATTTTAAGTATATCGCAACTATTAGATAATGGTTCCAAAGAATATTAAAATAAGCTTATGATAATTAAGATACACAAACACTCTTTCTTAAAACTATCTATATTAAATTAACTCTAAATGGAAAACATTCTAATAATTTGAGTTTACTTTAAATAATTACATTCATTGTTATTTAACAAGAAAGTATTATCTGTAAACTCGTAAAATATTTTAATAGCAAAACTAATTATTTAAAACAGTATTTTAAAATCTGTAAATGCCCTGAACTGAAAACTAATTTGAAACGTACTTAAATTGCGCAATTGAAATACTAAAAGGAAATACAAGGAAAGCAAATATATGTTGGTGAAACTGCTTTAACTTATACATGAAAGCTTAAGCATAAGACTATCTTTTATGTAAAACAGAATGAACACGAAATAAAGTTTTGAAAATCATACGGTGTGAAATTTGTGTGGAACAGAAAAATATGTTGAAAAATGAAAGGTCTTAAAAATGAGGCACGAAATTAAAAAAAAAATATGAAGAATCAACTGCTAGCCTTGAAAACAAATGTTTGCATAGTTTTGGATTTTGAATCCATAAAATCTTTTTTCTCCAACATTTTACATAAGTATGAGATATCCAAGTGATTAAATTATTAAGTATAGTCACATGAAATTATAAATTTGAGAGAATTTTTTTAAAAAAATACCTTTACTTTTAATTGATTTTCAATGTAAGTACTATCAAGTACAACAGACTTTACATAACTATTAAAATAACTAAATTTCATTATTCTTGCTCTGCCGTGGAAAAATAAATTATGATTAAATTTACAATAAACTTTGTGTACTTAAAGTAACAAACAAAGTACAAATGCTACGCTCATTTAAACTTAAGTGTCAAACATCTTTATGTTTTTAAATTTAAATTAAAAATCTTGTGAATATCATAAATATTTCTAGAATTTGTTAATTTGAACTTCCTAATACATGTAAATAATTCATATATATTTCTGATGCAAAGAGCAGACATTTTGTGCAGTTAGATGTATTCTGCACAGATCTAAGGTATAAGAAAATACCTGGCAATTATCTACTCGAAAAAGTAAATTTCTCACACTGATATATATAAAACAAATCCTGATGCTAAGGCGTGTTGAAAAGTAACTGGCTTACAATAAATTCACTGATAGAAGTAAAGTAATTTAAAATTTTTAGATCCTCAGTTGGGCTTCAAAAGAATTGTTAAATCATAAATGAGAGCAATGTTAAACAGTTTTAAAGCCTAATCATGCCTGTGAAGAGAAAGTGTATGACAAATGACGAAGTTGTAACCTAAATAATTAGCTTAAAATAGAAGTAAAATTCGCTCTTGAAAACGTATTGCGGGTATAGAAATAACGATATAAATCTTAAATTTTGGACACTTGTTTTCTCTCGTACTCTTTCATGTTTTTCCTTTGCAAACTTCTGTCAGGTATTTCTATTTCGAATATGTTATGAATTCATCAATAAAGTACTCACTTATTTTATTTAGTTTTTGGTTTGTTTTGGTTTATGTGACTGCAGCAAAGCCTCGACCAAAGAATATGTACTGTTAAGAAGGAAAACTTCGCAGAAGCAGAAGTGGCTCCCTTCCAACGAAAAGGGAAATAATTGCGCATGCGTGAAATATCTGTCGCCAAAAAGCGCCAAAGCTCGAAGCTGAATGTCGTAGTTGGTTTGGACAGGTTCGACCGTTACGTTTAGCAAGAGTTTAAACAAAGAATAGGTTCTTTGGTTTCAAGTAGCGATATGGACAATGGAAGTTCAACAGCCAGTGAAAGTGAAACTTCACCTAATATTTCATCATTTCCGAGTTTAAATTATCGCGACAAGTCAAAGAACGATTCATCTTAACCCGTGTTCACTCAATTTCCTATACACGTCGCGGAGGGGAGAAATGTCGTCTAGGTACCAAAGAACCGGCATATCACAGAGGGGAAATTCTCGCCAACAGATTCCGTCGCCAAATCTCTTGGCGAATGTTCCCTTTTCTTTGTAGTGGCGTTACAAACAAAGTGGTTTACATTACGTCTATGGAGCCTTTCCTTCTTCACATAGAGGTTCTTTGGCCTCGAGGGCTATCTGTCTAAGAGGAGGAATTCCTTCGTGAAGGACTTTTTAGGGAAACTAGCTGATATACACTTTGCAAAAAGGGGAAGTCACTAAACCGGCCACGCTGCCAATCGGTTCGCGGCATTCGAACCTCGGACCTACTACCGAATTACCGCTCGCCCGTTGATGGGCCTACTTTAGTTAGTAAGAAAATATTATCTGTATAACCTTCTCATGAAGGTAGTGTATAAAAACTCGGGGAGAGGGGTATTACAAACTTAGCAAACTGGCGCTGTAAATGTGCAGTTAAAATTAGTCATTACTTTATATGTAAGCCTTTTTGGCGTTTATTGGTATTGATCATTGTAGGTGCAGTACAAGCAATGTAAAAACCTACTATAATAATGCGCAAGATTACATATTAACTTAGCATGTACTAAGCTGAGTACTGTGCAGCTCCTAAGATTTAACTGCAATTACATTGCCAGCAGCCGAAATTGTCCAATACAGGTTTCTATAGAAAGACTCTTTTCAAAAAATGGTACTACAAATATAGATCTAAAGCTATTTGCAAGTATAGTTGCGCAATCGACTCTATTTCTCTGTTATAAACACAAATCATATGGCAATAAAATGTAGAGATAAGTTACGAACAGGAGTTTAACTTGACACACATACTTAGTTATTAATTTTTCCATTGCTATCTTTCGCTTTTTTCTATATTTTATTTGAATGCGATATACGTTTGGACACAGTTGAAATGAGACAGAGGAGCAAAGGATCACATTTGAAATCTCTTTTGTTTTGACTTAACGCATCACTAATGTACTTTATCAAAAATCGCTGCAGCTGACTCAAGCAAAAATTCCTCGCTTGACACTTTCTTATCCTTTTCAGTAAATATGAGAGCAGAAATGAAAGCAAAGGGATAATGAGACCGGTGAAAAATGGCTTGGATACGATTTAAAATATTACTCTATTTGCAAGTTAAAGAGCTCATCTAAAATTTCTGTTAGTCTAAATAAAGTCCGCTTTCAATTCTGATTACGCTGCAAAATGAGACGAAGTACGAAAGCTCAAAGAAATATATATACATAAAGAAACAAAATTGAACGAAAGCGTAAATACTCTTCTTATTTTGTAGCCGGTAGTCAGTGGAAAAATTCTCATTTTGCCACTATTCGAAGAAACAAAATGGTCATTACTATTCAAAAGATGAAGAAGGCTAAAGGGAAAGAAGGCCTTCATTCAAAGCAATGAATACTAAGCCGGTTTTTTTTTTAAGTTTCTTAAAAAATTCGCGTATTATTCATTGTTTTCCGCTTCAGGAGCTCTTGGATAACTTAAAGCGCTTCAATCGACTCTGCATTGAAAGTTTATATATCTTCCAGTTCAAAGATTTTCTCCGATTTTATTTTGGATTTTTTTTCCTTATCTTCTCTGCTTAGATTCTGCTGTGATAAGTTCTAGTTGTCATTCCGAAAACTTAGGAAGAACTTCGCGCAAATGCTTTTTGTTTCATTATTTTTTTCCTTCAAATCTTTGACTTTTTTTTTCATTGCAGCTCTGAAGATTTTGAATACGCAGCTTTGATTGAAAAACGTTTGCTTTTTTGTTTTGCAGCTATTATTGGGACTGATTTGAAAGATTGGATTCTTCGTTTGTATGAAACAATTACTCTGATCCAGATTAGTTTGAAAAATTTTTTTAGATATGCGTCACTGGATTCTGTTTGCCGATAGAGATGTAAAATAAAAAATTATAAATAAGGTGCATGTAAATGAATATTTATTTACAGTTAATATTAGAAAAGCGTTGACGAATAAATGAAAAAAAAAAGATGAATATAAAGTGTGCAGGAGAAATGCTGCATTGGCTGTTTTAATATGCAAAGCAATTCTACGCTTTAATAATAAACTGCAAAAACAGATAATTTAAACCTTTGCCTTTTTTGCAATTTCTTGAATAAGTGCATTCTGAAGCATACAAAATGGCAACAGTGAGAGTAGGGAGATAAAAATAATATCAAAACTTATATTTAAAGGAGGATTTTACGCTAGTTTTACCATTTAAGTTGTATATATATATAGGTTGTTTATAAAGTCCCGGACAGATTTTGATGTTTAATAACCCATAAAATAATGAAGATATAAACAAATTTATGGAAATTATTAATGGAATAACTTATATATTTTCCTTTTCAGGTTTGAATATCTTTACTTTTGTAAATATCGCCTGCGCGTGTGATTAATTTCAGATAATTTCCTTTTCCAGTCTAAATATCTGTACTTTTCTAAATATCGTCTGCTTATTAATTGCATTTTTCTCCCTTTTGTTTTTGACAATTATTGACTATTATTATAGGCCTAGGAGGATGACCTTTGCAACAGAAATGCTTAGTAGGATAGAAGATGATGCTGAATTTCTAAAGCACATAATGTTCTCCGACGAAGCATCCTTTCATTATTCTGGCATTGTTAATCGCCGTAATGTGCGCATATGGGGATCTGAAAACCTCCATGAATACCGTGAAGCACAAAGGGATTCTCCAAAGGTGAAGGTGGACTAATGCACGACCGAGTCATTCTTTGAATGACCATTTTACAGAAAAATGGATTAGGTGAGGAGGTCCACTTCCTTGGCCACCCAGATCACCTGATATAACGTCGCTGAACTTTTTCTTTTGGGGATTTGTAAAGGACAACGTTTACAGGAGAAGAGTGTCGAACATTGATGACCTAAAAGCGAGAATTGCAACCGCAATAGCCTCTGTGGATGCCGACATGCTTGCCGGTACCTGGCGTGAAATCGAATTTCGTCTTGATATTCTCCGTGCGACGAAGGGGGCACACGTGGAAGTTTATTGACAAGGGTCATGAAACTTTTTGAGTCTATCTAACAATTTACTCCCTGCATATATATATATATAATATACATATATATATATGCAGGGATATATACATATATATATATATATATTAAAAATGCATACATGAAAGTTAAATACAGCCTGAAATTCTGAGTTTACGCAGTGTGCAATAAGTAGAGCCTATCTCTGTTAACAATGTTATGCGGTCTTTCCCGGTGTATGTTGTAACATAACATTTCACCACGTTGGGAAAATCAGTTCTCAATTGTATTAAACAGGTGCGTTATACTCTCTAAAAAAAGCAAGATTTTTTCAGCGTTTTACTTTCGAAAGAGAGTAAAATGTTCAACTGAATAGTCATAATGGTCAACCCATAGATGGATATTTGTGAACAGGAAATACAAAACGAAAATTTAATTGCCCACGGCGTTTCTAAATATATAAAGACTCTCTATTACAGGCAAAGAAATCATCATTACTACAGCATGTTGAAATTCTGGAGAGATAACAGATATCTGATTATTACTCAGAACCAAAACTTTCAAACATCCATGGAAATGCTGTTAGCTGGTCTCACATATTTTAATACAGAATGGTTTTCACTTTCTTCAATTTTTCAAGTTTTTCAAGTTTATTCTAAAGTTTACTATTCAATTTTAAATGAAAGCATTCAAAATGTTTAATTTAGAACCGATATTTCTGGGGATGCCAGCTCTTAGAATTTCTTGAAAATGAGGTCATACATGTAAAAATAAATACGATTGAGGCAGTAATCTGTTCAGTAATTCATTCCCGTACCTTCGTAAAGAAATTAGTAGTTAGTGTAAATATATATGTTATGTATGGATTTATTATATTCCCTGCTGCTGAGTTAGAAATTTAAAGTACCTATAGAATGAAGTATATGATTAAGGTTACCATTTCGGTTCTTTCAGAAAAGCATTGCGCTAACGAAACTTTTAATGATATTTCTAAGATTTTCACAAATGATGAATTTTCGAAGCAAAAACAATCTTAATTGCAAATTTTTTTCTTTGATAAAATTCTTCCGGTAAACGCATTTTCTAAAGGACTAAATTTCCGAATGTACTGGTAGTAACTTTTACGCAAAAATAAATACATTTTTACAACCACACACCTTATATTCTTGGCCCACCAGCGGCTGAGCGGTTAAGTCGCTGAACGCTGGTAGTTCTGTCCCAGTTACGAATTCTGCAAACGGGCTGGCTGCATGTGCGTTTTTGTAATTTTTTCCATATTTACGTGTATACGATACAGTTTCCCTCAGAAAGTCTCCACGAAGGCATCCCTCCCCTTAGGCCGAAAGTTTAGAGTACTTTCCCATGATCAAACAAGCCAAACCAAACCTTACAGTCTTACGAAATATTATGTCTGCCTCCGAGTTTATCTGCTCTTATGATTTGCTTAAAATGTGAGTAATAAGATAAAAAAATTATGTTTTGTTCAAGAATCAAAGTCACTTTTTTATGCTTTCACCTAAAAATTATCTTGTTTCTTAATACATTTTCGAAAATATTGTAATTTTAATTTTATGCACATCTTTTTTTTATTATGCAGTATCTACTATGTCGCAAATGTTATTTCAAATTAAAAAAAATGTATTTTTTATTATTTTTCGAACGTATTAAAAATAAATTCTAAGGTACAGCTCTTTTTACCTTATTAAAATTGTTACCGCCCTTTACACAACCATCTAAAAGAATATATAATACTTATTACAGTTGCAAATGTTTCAAACTATTTTAACTTAAAACTGTAAACTTAACATAAATCCTTAGTAATTATTGCTTAAATTTTCAATGAAGTTTATCAGATCTATGCTGATACATTTTCCAATACTGCTTACGAAAGAGGAATCAACTAAGAGCCAAGCAATATAGTCCCTGTCAGAAATGCCATTCTTAAGTGCTTATTAGAAGCGGGTATTGAAATGATCAGTAAATCTTTGAGGAACTATAATTGCATAAAATCGAGTCATATGACAGTGCTCATATAGCCCAGTTCTCTACAAGGTAATATAATATCTGTCATCATAATAAGTGTTTGTTCATTGGTCACAATTTCATAATTCAGATATCCTGTAACATGCCACTACATTTTCTGCCTTCTTTAAAAAACGCTTTAAACGACGAAACACTTTGCTCAAAAAGAACCCGCAAATTGTCATCAACCATTTGCTGAACATATTGTCTCTCAAAGCAGCAGGATTACTGTTGCTTAACGTTCGAATGCTTGTGTATGAATATAATGCTGCTTATGTATGAATAAGGTCTAGTGGAGATTTTTCTGGCATATATTTTCATGCATCTGCCCCATATTGCGATCTGCGATTTCCATTCAGTAGGGAAAATACTGAACTGAAATGATTTGTTGAAATATTTGAGAATCGTAATTCATATTTAGAATATTTCTTTGTTTTCAACATTATCAAAATTCTCATAATGTTTATTACAAATTCATAAGTAGTTAAATACCATCTAATAGTTGAATACCAATCACAAAACTAAGTTTTTTTATTAATTATTCGCAGATAATTAAATTCCCAGTTTTCTTTGAATTTTCTGATTCCTATTCTAAATTTAACATTCCCTTAATGAAAAATGAAAAGATTATAATCATCTTGCAGCTTTCTTTAAATAAAAAAAAATCCTTGAATTATTAACAAAAACTTCCTTAGTGTTAGTATTCATCATTAATGCGGTTCAAATACGTAAAAATGTGGTTTGTAAATATTAATTTTTAACTCTTTTAACGTATAGTAAAAAAATTCCTCTTAAAATCATTTCATTATTATAAAATGCAAGGAGTTTCCTTTGCTCAAAATTTTAGAATTCTTTATAGTACAGGCAAGAATATTTTAAATAATATTTATTTTAAGACATGGAAGATTACTATTATTATTTAATTAACCATTTATTATGATTTAGATCTTTACTATCACTTCTCCTTTCCGTTTTTCTGCCAAAATGCAAATTTAGTTCGAGAGTATTTAAGTCGCGGGCTTTGAAATATAAGCCAAAACGTGTTTCTGCTTCTCGAGGCCACGTTATAAGGTATTTTTGTCGCCTTACTTACATGCCTTCGTGGTGTAATCAAGCACGCTCGGCGCTTATTCAAGAGGTCCATGGTTCGAGTTCCGCCGAGGGCATTTCTCATTTTTCATCTCAGCTGTTTTAAAAAAATACCCAATGTCTCTACAGTGGCGCCCGAACTAAAACTCATGGATGATGATTCTTCACCATCAGGTTTTGGAGATTGGGTCCCCTAATCCCTAGTGGCCTTTTAAAAGGGGAGTATATAAGGTATTCCTCTTGCCTTCTTAGCATGCCTTTGTGGTGTAATGGTCAAGCACAAACGGTGCGTATTCGAGAGGTCCGTGGTTCGCGCCCCGGCGAGGGAGTCGCTCATTTTTCATCTCTCCTGTTTTCAAAAAGTACGTAATGCCTCTACAATGTTACTAGGTTTGGCTAGCTCAGAGAAGATGGTATTTATTCGGCTTTTCGTTAGTGCTGCCGATATTCAAATTTTCATGCCGGGTAAAGTCTGAACCAGCTTCATTAGATTAAACTGTGTGGTGTCTTGACTGCGAAGCTTAGTTTCAATTTTTGAATTTGACTGTTAAGTTACATTGCCACTGGTAGCGGTGTAGCTTGTGATGCAGTTAAGTATGGAAAGTGCGTTTATGTTCAAACTCTGTTTAATAAATGGTTTGTTTTTAAAACTTCTTAAGATTTTGTTAGGAGTTTGAAGCAAGTTTATGTTACCAAAGGAAACTAAACTCTATACAGGAATGGTATTGCGCATTAATGTACGCAACTTCATTAGTCTATTTTTATGTTTCAAAATTTTATTTCTGTGTTTAAAATTTTATTAATTATTGCATTTATTTTATTTTTATCAAAATTTTATTTCAAATAAAATTTAGTAATTTTATTTCTACTTGAATAGTATGAATAAGTTGCGCGAAGTCATCCTTTCTCCTAGATAAATTTACTTCATATGTTTTTCATATTTTTAGCAATCCAATTCATTACAATTATTCTGATGTCCGGGATTTCTGAGGGGAACACGGATTTAATAAAATGGTTAAATATATTATATACTTGATTCATCATTTCGGAAGATATTTGTTACAATATAATGATTCTCTCTGTTGAAATGACCTCATTTAATCGGTTACTACTAACAGTTCTTCTTTATTGAGAAATATGGCTGCAGAAACTGCAAGCAAAATAATGTATTCTTCCATAATAGTATTTTTCTCTGTGAATTTACTTATATTTCTAATAATGGAAGCATTAATTTTTTTCGAATAAATGGATATCTATTTGAACCTTCTTTTCAAAAGTAATTCGAATGTTTTGATGAAGAACTGCTGTATATTGTTGGAAAGAAGCGATTTTATGTCATTGTTAATAACATTTAGTATCAATTTCCTATGTTTAGTTCTTTTGACTGAAGCATTTTTCCTTGTGAAATATTATATGTCTGTATTGCTTTTGTGAAATATTATATATTTGTATTGCTCTTGCGAAACAGTGCATTTCCGTTGAGAAATATTGTACAGGATTATTGTATTGTAGTTGCTCAAAAATAATTTAAAATATGATCCATCCTAAAGGTAGGAACATTTGTTTAGAAAAATAAGTTTAGAAATTTAACTGGTATCTCACAAATTCTTCCAGCATTGATAACATATCTTCCAGACAATCCCATCTAAAAGTTATGAAAGAAATTGTTAACATCGAAATTAATTCTGAAAATACAAACTTACTGCATTTAAAGCTTTTGCAAGCACTAGTTTTGTTATTATGGTCATTAAGGTTTGTATATTTCAGTCTTGAAACAAATTCTAATGAACACAATTCTTAGTCACAAGTATTACATGTAAATTCGAATTATTTGCTTCATAAATTTGAAATTTCATTCATGAATACATGAATTTCACATAATAAAAAATCCTGTACCTACATTTAAATCAATAATTTTTGACGTAACCAGGTATCCTGAAGTCGGTTAATTTTGATTAGGCTTGCGGAATTATTTTGAGTTCAAATAAAGGGCGATATTTTTCTGTTTAATAAATAGATATTTGTATCCTGGTAAACTATAAATCATGAGCGTTTGATGTAAATATTCGTAAGAAATCTCGAACAGAAATGATCCAATGAAATGGAGGCAAAACTACGTTTTGATTAATTAAAGCATGCCTACTTGAAATAAGTGTATATCTATCCACATACTAGTAATTTAAGATGAAATGACATCACAGTAAATATTTCTACAATTTGGCTTAGCTATATTAAATAGAGTTTATAAATATACGATTTCATGGGGAATATATTTTTTCTGGGAACTGTTATTAAATAGTTAGGTTTACTGCAAATCCTTAAATTAAATTTGTTTCAGGTATTAACTGAAAACTGCCTACCAAAATTAAATCGCATTTTCTTTTCAATCCTATAAACTTTATATATATTACTTATGTTAACATAGAAACTAAGATGTGGGACTTGAATACATTTAGTCCCTTAATTTTGCTCAAAAGGCTCCCATAGCCACAACAGGAAGGTTCTGGCTCTTCCTAGAAAACCACCTTCCTTTCTTGCTTTTTTAACATTTTGAAACTCATCGCAGAATGTAATTTCAGTTTTTCCCACATAACAGTCTTCCTTCTTTATCAGTTTACGATATCAACCATATAAGGTATTTTTCCCTTCTTCCAGCAAGCCTTCGTGGTATAACGGTAGCACACACGACGCGTATTCGAGAGGTCCAAGTTCGAGTCCCGGCGAGGGCATGGTACATTTTTCACATGTTTCAAAGAAACCTAATGACTCTACAATCTTCAATTTTTAATATTGCATAAATAAAAATTGCTCTTTTAGTTCTTTCGTTATAAAAATATAAATATTTACGATCAATTTCACATGTTGTTTAAGTAAGAAAAGGTAAGGTTTACTTTCTTGACGCATATGAACTTTAAATATGAAAAATCAACCATAAGGACCTTTTATTATTCTCATATAATTCTTCAGAGAATTAAGCAAAGAAATATCATTTGGGTTAGTCTTCCTAAGTTTTTTAATAGTTATGGTTCTATGTAACAGGCACATTAAATTTTGATGCTTTTGAGAATTTTAGATACGCTCTTGCAACTCATAACATCAAACCTCAAGACATGTGCTATCAAAATATTTTTAACGCTCCCTAATTTCCCGTTATTTTCGTTTTCTTAATCAGCAGTACATGTTGTTGCAAACTGTTGTACAGGAACAATTTCATTACATAATATTTTCTAAGGTATTTCTCCTGCCTTCATAGCACGTCGTCTTGCTCTAATGGCCAGCGCACTCGGCGAGGTTTAAGACTCGGCGAGAAGGCATTACGACTTTTTTCTCTGACTCCTGCTTCGAAATAACCTAATGTCTCTACAATTTTACTTCGGATTGTTCAGGGAAACTTGACAGACAATTTAATTTTTACTCTTTTAATTTTAATAATTAATAATTAAGTGATTATTCCAAAACAAGCAAATAATTTACTGCACTGCAATATTCCGTGCTTGCTGAACTCTTTTCCAACAGTCGAAAGACTAGCAAAACGAACATGTCAGTACAAACAACCGTTCTTTTTTGTGAAGAAACGGCTGTTCGTACTAACGTGTACCATTGTATTATCCAGGTGGTGCACGCTTTAATTTGGACTTCAGAAACTATATTACTAGATATTTAAGAACTTAATTTATTACAGAACTTCATATCTTTATAATAAAACCGATAAAATCAGTGATGACTTACCCATGCCTGGCAAAATTAGTCCAGAATGTGATAACAGCTTCAGACAGAGCAGCTTCGCTTTTAGTGTAATTGGTAGCGAAATGTGAAAGGGAATCCACTAAAGGCGCTCCAAAAACGTAAGGCAAATCTTCCCCTCTTACACATCCTAATCTAGACGAATAATCTCCGAATTCTGACTGATGGTTGAAGATGTAGAAAAAAGTCTTCTTCCCATTATTCAAGGGTACAGAAGGACGTGGAAATGTATCTTCACGAGGTATTCCACCACTGTGAAATGTCCCTGCACGGATGACAGGAGCGACAATAAGAGCATCACCAAGAGCTTCGACCGTGCCATCGAAAATATCCATTGCTTGGAGAAATGAACGTGACCAATCCATATATTCATTAACAACTGTGAGAAAAATCTGAAATGCAAGACGTAAATTTATTCAACGTAAAATGACATCGTAAATTTATTTAACGTAAAATGACATCGTAAATTTATTTAACGTAAAATGACATCGTAAATTTATTCAACATAAAAGTTTCAAAGGTAATTTAACTTACAGCCCTTAATTAAATGTAACTTACATATTTCATTGAAATTAAATTGTTTATTCTAATCACAATTACTGAAATATTAGAAAACAAGCATAAATGAAACTCAGAAGGCATTCCTCTGCACGGGCAAATACTTTAATTATTAGGTATTTGAGATATTCATTAGATTACCTTGTCGTCTTAAGAAGTTCGTTAATCAAAACAGAAGAGAAACACGTCAGTGTGAAACATAAAATTAGAAAAGTGGCATTCTTGTGCTGGGCATAGATTTTAGTCAAGAACTCATGTAACATGTGTAGTTCCCTTTTCATCACGAGCAAAGAAATCTGCAAAACTGACTTTTCGCGGACAGATTGCACTACCTTCTCGTTTGCTTCACAGCTGTAGCGTATAAATACGATCGTTGCGCCGTCTGCTTTCCACGAAAACTGGTGCAAACGCTGGAAAGTCCGGATTAATGCACAAAAATCGCAACTCCTCATTGTCAGGAAAAGGAAGAAGAATGCCGCCCTTAAAAAGGAACTGTTACTGTTTAACGAACCAGTGCCAATTGTCAACAAAGCTAAATATATTGGCATAACTATCAATAGTCGATTTACCTGGACTACATACTATATTGAAAATATTCGCAACCATGCATGGGTAGAGTCATGAAATGTGTCTTCCCAATTATCGGAAAATTTTCAAAATTGGATCTGTATAAGAAAAGACTAATTGATCTTAGTACCATCAGAACAATTATGACATACGCGGCGCCAGCCTGGGCTACCGCCACTGGAAAAGATATAGAGAAACTTTAAAAAGTGCAGAACAAGTTGCTTAGGATTAGCACAAATGCCCACTATTATGTCAGAAACGAAGTATTTCATAAGTCATGAAAATTGAACCACTAAATCAAGACATTCGAAAGATGAATACAAGTTTCTTCAACGGTGCGGTATATTGTGACCATCTTATGAACTTTAACTTGTTTCATTACGAGGTACTTGCTGAAGACAGGTTTCTCAGGCCTTGTGCTGCTTACCTGATTAAGGAAAATCAAGACTTTCCCACTTCGACTATCGACGTGACTTACGGGTGCTTCTTTCCATGCCTCGTGTTTATCTCCTGACGGACTTGGATTAATATATATATGTAAATAATTTGGAAGACTGATTTATGTCATTATTTTACTATTTCTACTTTCATATAAGTTTCGTATTGTTTTTGATTGCAATTTAAGTGAGGTATTCCTTAGAAGACTCGCAACCAATGATAAGTCAGCTTGGAGCCCACGTGACAACTGGTCACGCCCTTCGCCATTAGCTCCTGTCCTTCTGGACTCACGCCTTCGGACTCCTTCTCTCTTCAGCGCCCACAGAGCAAACATCTGATGACAGCCGGAACAAATCAGGCAGAATGTTTGATAATCTCGGCTTAAGTGGAACTTGGAACTCTTGCTATCCACTCCTTACTAGCTTTAAAGGGACTAAATAATGCCTTTTAGCCTACTTTTTCTATAACTCCATTGTTCTCACATTGGGATTCAGTCAAGTTCGCTTATCGCCAGGCCCAGCACGGACTTATTAGTCCAAAGGGATTTAGTTCCGAAGGACTATTACTTTCGTTTTTCGATTTTGCGTCGGAAACACAAAAACGGCGCATCACTTTTCAAATTGTTGCCACTAAATGTTATCGTTCTGCATTAAATTTTAAAAAATGAAAAATCTGCATAAATGTATGCATGTTTCTCGCATTGTGATAAAACCTAGAGCCATCGAATTTTGAATGACGTAATCCTACTGCGAATATGGGCATCTGGAAGCCTTAATTTTGAATTTGAAATTTGCTTTATTATCGATTTTATAATATTCTCTAAAACTTTAACGAATTTTTCATTAACAAACTCAAAGATTTCAAAGCCAGCAATACCAACGTTGTACAGAAAAACATTTTTATCTCCAGCGCGTGAGAGCGTGTACCAAAATTTCTAAGCATATGCAGAATTTAAAATTATTTTGCGATATTGCTGTTGAACCGAATTTTATGGTTTAAGGGCGAAGAACATGGTATTTAACAAATAAAGGTAACACACAAAATGTTAAATAAACGCCCCTTTGGACGTAATCTAAAATCTGAAACCTTTCAGATTTTTGTTTTTTTCAGTATTATAGGAAAATACTGCAACTGCAGTAGAAGCTCTGCTACATCTGTACCTAAGAATCTGCTTTCCAGTTTTGCAGATTTCTTTCCTCCTGATGAAAAGGGGGCCCGTAATTGTTTGTTCTCGGAATCGATTGAGTTTTTGACTAAGTCTACGCCAACACGAGGTTGTTTAAACTTTATTAATACTTAAACATATATTTCTTTTTAAGACGTGTTTCTCAACAAATTAAGATTTGCTTATTTGGCACCTGTTACCACAGGATTTTCAACAATGTAAGAAACAGTTCATGAATTTTTCAAGAAAACCTTAGTGTTATGCATAAAATACAATAAAAGCACGTCTAAATTACGAATGCATCGTTAGAACACTATATTCTAAGTTCATCCAACAAAGGAATGCAAGAGTAATTAAACTAAATCTCTGCATAACTGAAGCAGATTATAAAGCGATTAACTTTTCAAACTCTTAGTGCGCGTTTCGAAAATAAGAGAAAAAATCCGATCTAACTTGTTAAGCAACATTCATATTATTTATGGACCTCGGTGTACCTCGAATAGGGATTGTATTCGACAACACGATCTTTGGCTTCAATATTAAAGTCCGCATTTCGAATTTAGTTATCAGCAGGTTGTTTTCTTATTAGTAGTATTAGTTACTATCTTAAACGTTATTTTATTTGAAAAAGGAAAGATTTACAAAAAATATTTTTGAAAGAATAGCACAAAAATTAAGGCAGTATAAAATTTTTACTAATAAAGTAATTTTTTATTTGTTTCATTATGGTTTATTCCAATTTTCGACAAGTATATTTCCGGTTGATGCACTACATTACTAGCAAAAGTGTTAAAAGCACAATTTATTAATATCTTTCGTATTAAAAAAGTAATAATTTCACGCATTTTAAGTTTTTACTTTCAATATGGGCTTGCGAAGGATAATAATTAAGTGGCAGAAATTGTGGACCTCCGGTGACATGTGGGTAAATAGTTAGGATAATTAATGGTGTGTACTCTTATTTTCATATTTACAGATACGTTTTGTAGAAAAATTAAGAATCTCTAATAATCCATCATTTATTCAATGAGCGAGGTTACATAATTTTATATTTTGGACGTTTTTATGGTAATTAACATTCACTAATTAGAAAGAATTTAAGCTAATTATTGATCACTATCAAAGGTAAACAACACTGCTTCCAACTGGATTTCAATTATGATCTTGTTTCAGTGGTTGCAAGAGTTCTGTCGTAACATCAAAATTCCTGGATTACTTTGATTTACACTAGCTATATTTATATTTATTTATTTTGGCAAATCAAAATAAATGGTTTTTCCTATTCATATTCGCATCAATCCAAAACTATTTTGTTATAATTTATTTTCTAGGTAATAATAGAAAGCAGCTAGCCTTAACAAAAGACCAAACGGAAGACCATAACTACGATGGTTTCGAGACTAACGGATAATAAAAGAATTTTTTTTTTCGTGATTCACGATGCATTCGAAAAAGGTAGTTGCCGGCTTTTCTTCCTTAAATAATATCTCTATAAACTTATTCCGGCTTAAAATCTTGCTTAGAATAAGGTAAAAAATTTTATAAAATTGCTTTTTAAAACTGTATTTGGAAAAGATATTTATTCATTTATACAGCCTGCGCAGAGTAAAAGTCTCCAATAGTGACATATTCAGTATATTTAAAGGAGCTTGTAAATAATTTTACAGCTTCACCTACAAAATGCTGGAGATATCCGAGAAAACGTTTTCTGATTTAGATCATTTCGTTATAACTAAAACGACATAATTCAGAAAATATTCAAAAATTTGAAATTATGCTTGTACGTTATTTGACTACATCTAGTAGATTGGACGTATAAGTAGAAAAGCCAAAACATTGACCACCTACTCAATAACGCGTAGCGCGAACTTTCGCCCTGTCACGCAAAGTCGAGGTATTCCGACAAGGTGGTGTTTGAGCTCTGAGCTCCCGCTCTATGACATCCGAAATGTGCTTTATCGGGGTAAGATCTGGCGAGTTATGTGGCCAGGATATTAGCTGGAATTCATCCTTATCATCCTCAAAACAAGGCTCGAATTCAGTCTTTATCACATAGAGCAGTGTCCTGCTGGGAGATTCCATTTCCAATTGGGAAGATATACGCCATGCAAGGGTGCATCTGATCCGCAATAATGTTCAGATAGTCACAGATTTCATGGTCTGTTCTACCACAACTAAGGGTCCCAGAGCCGCCCATGAGAACGTCCCGAATAGCATAATACCCCCACCACCAGTTCGTGTATGACCTGATGTACATGGAGGGAGCAACTGTTCGCCTGGAAGACGGCGTACCATGACATGACCATCGACGTGATGAATAAAAAATTGTATTCATCCAACCTGGCAACTGTCTTCTACTTATACATGGCCCAGTCTCGATGTCCTCGGGCTGCCTGTAGGCGTAGTTGACAATGATGCTCGTTAAACAGAGGCGCATGAGTGGGACGTCAGTGTTCTCTTAACTGTGTGTTCCAAAACACTTGCACCTGCATTGTATTAGATTATAAGTAGTGCCACTGCCTTGCGCCGGTTTTTCTGTGTCAAGCAGGACAGTCTCCGATACCCTTTTTCTTTGATGACGCGTGGACGTTCAACACCTTGACGTCTACTGTTGGTTTTACCGTCATTTATCTATTTTGCGTAAATACTAACAACGGCAGATGGTGAACAACATATCAGTCGCGCAGTTTCGAAGATATTCATTCCGAGTCTTCGGGCCATCACAATCTTCCCTATAGCACATTTGCTTAGATCCGCAGCCTTTCCCACCCCACTTAAGTGCAAGAATGATTCTTTACCATTTCCAACAGCAGTTCAATACCATTCCCGCTTGATCATGTTATATCCACATCATCCAGACGAGTTCTTTGAAAAATGTGTGGATGGTCATAACGTTTTGGCTCATCAGTGAGTATCTAGCCTAAGTAAATGAAAGCACTAAAACCACTAAAACTAAATCTAATTGGATTTACCTTATTTTGTATATCTGATCATGGCAAAACACGCTATAGCTATCTACATAAGGGGAGGATACCTTCGTGGAGGATTTAAAAAAACCTGACTCTTACTCATGTTACGTGTGGAAGAAACCGTTAAAACACCCAAACCCCTAAATGCATATTCTGGATTTATTATACGCAATGACAGATGCATTAAATTTTCAAATTGAATATACCATAATATTACCTAGGAAATTAGAGTAGTAAAATCTATTTTTTTTAAAATGTGTGTCTGTTAACTGGCATTAATTAAACTCGTATTTCAATTACGTGAAATTTCACACAAGCAAAAATAAGAGCGTATTTTTAGCCTTTCCGTTTTGTACGAGTATTTCAGTATATATGGGAAAAAATAAGCTTTGGATTTCGAGTATTGAATCCTGCATGCAATACATGTCTGAAATACATGGTTGGAATGCTATAAATGATTTAAAGCTCATTATGTAATGCGATATATATTTTCGTTCTGAAGTGAATAATATGTAAACTTTCTTAAATGAAGATGTATTGAAATGTTACAGCCAGCTGTCATATTTTATGCATTTACCTTGTGAAATTTTAATGCGATTCTGAACATCATTTAAATAAACCAGCAGAAAAAAATAGGACATTAATATCATACTTGTCTCTTTTTTTTAAGTGGGTGTAATCAGTGAGATCTCCAAGGCAAACTGATAATTTGCTTTCTCAGTTTTATTCATGCTTTATTCTTCACTTTTCGTACAGCTTCGAAACATTTATTAAAATACCATACGTAAATAAAACTGCAGTACTGGTAGATTTCCATCTTACTAATACTGGTAAACTAAATACATGGAAGACATCTTCGTTCGATTGACTGTTGTAATTTAATTTTATTTATTGCAGGATTTGTTTTGCAGTTGTGAAATTTAAAATTGAAATATAAATATGTGATTGTTGCAAAGCTTAACTGACAGAACCTTCCTAAATATAGTTCTTTTTATTCTACTGTCATGCACATGCTCGGTAAGAGGAAGCTACCAACCAAGCCCTGCTCGTGTGAAAAAAAAAACTGTCTATCTGAAAAGCGGAGAGAAAGCAAAATCTGGCTACGAGAAGAAGAAAACGTGCTTGATGCGAGAAAGACGGAGGCTCGTGAGAAACATTTTTGAATTGATTTTTTTTGTATTCCAAAGTTTGAAGTTTGATCTGTTATTATTAAAAACTGAAAGGTTAAATGTAATAGTTGTGCGTTTTAAAATGTAATTGTGAAAAAAATACTTTGTGAAAGGAATATATATATAGTTCAATAAAATATAGTTCATGTTATCGTTAAACCTGCATAAGTGTGCCAATTTTATTAATGCGAATAGAGTCGACGAATAACATTCATAAGTGGATGAAAACGAACCCGAAGAGATGAATTGGTCCAGGATCATGACAGTGGTGGCAGCTGGTCGGATGCATATTTGTCGACTCGGAAAAAGCTCAAGTAAATGCCTTACGAATGCTGCGAAGCATATTAAGGGGAACAGTTATCTTCTACCAGGTTCTCTCGTTTAAGTGTATTATTTATCATTTTTTATGAAACATTTGCTGTTAATGTAACAGTACACTTAAAGAAGTATTTTATAACACAGGAATTATCAGTGTGATTATCATATGATACTTGAATTACTTTGAAAGTGCATTTATCTTTTATTGTATGAGTGAATGAGTATTAATTTAACTAATGCTTGTGTTTTATTTATGAGATATGATTGCATTAATTCTCATGCATTCATTAATTTTTGATTGCTTATATATACTCATTAATTTTTTTATTTGATTGAATATTTGGATGTTGTGCATATTTAATGCAGATACCAGGTGTTTATGATTCACTAGAAGTTCAAGACTTGATGTAAAATTTTATGTACAGAGATTCAGTTTTGATTTTCTGTTATTTTAATTAAGTTGAACATAAAGTCCCATAATGTCATTTTTGACCAAACATAGAAAGGCTGATCTAGTCGCCCTTGCACAAGAGTTTGGTGTTGAAGTGTTGCCTACATTTAGAATTTTGGACTTGAGGGAAAAAATTCTTGCTAGTGAAAGCTATGAGGAGCAGGTAGCAAAGGACCTTCTGAGTGTTATCATTACAGATAGGGAGGCAAAGGAGGAGAAGGAAAGGGAAGAAAGAGAAAAAGAACGCGAAAGAGTAGAAAGAAAAGAAGAACGCGACAGACAAGAAAGGGAATATAAACTAAAGTTAGAGGCAGAGGAGAGGATTGCCATTGAGAAGTATAAGGTAGATTGTCAGGATCGTTACTTGAATAGGAGTACCACACCCGAACGGGGGGAGAATGGGAAGGAAAGATCAGTAGAAGAGTTAACGAGAACAATCAGGTTATTGACAGTAAAGGTTCCAAGTAGAGCAGATGGCTGGGACTATTTCTTCTCCAGTTTAGAAAGAGCTTATATCAATGAAAGTGTCCCTGATGAGTATAAGGCCAAAATTTTGATTTACCTTTTGGGAGATAAAGCGGCAAATTTATTAACATTGATAAGGGAGGATAAGTATGGGAATTATGAAGTAATAAAGGAAACTGTGTTGAAAGAATTCAAACCGTCACCTCAGGTATGCCTGGAGAATTTCAGGAAAGCAAGACGAAGTTCAGAAGAGACCTTTGTCCAGTTTTCTACTAGAGTTACTGCCATGTGGGAAAATTATGTGAAATCAAGGGGGGTGACAGACTTTGAAGGTCTTAATCAGTTGGTGGTAGCGGACAAAATCTACCAGACCCTTGATACAGAAACTGCAGTACACATAGGTATAAGGCAGGGAGACTCGTGGTTCAAGCCAAGAGAGCTTGGAAAGGAGTGTGACATATTCTTTGCGGCTAAAGGGAAGTCCTACAACGTACGTAGGGAAGCTTGTGAAACTAAGATGCTAAATGAGGTAATAGGTGAGAAACCTAAGGTCGAAGAGAGACGAAGCGGTCGGCATGAGTCAGAAACCATAGGGAAAAACACAGGGAATGTTAAAGGTTTAACATGTTTTGTATGTGGTTCAGCTTCGCATTTTAAAAGGAACTGTCCTCAGATTAAAGGTTCTAGGCAGTATAACCGAAATGAGGAAAAGGATAAAGCTAGGGTAAACTGGGTAAAAAAAGGTCAGGATAATGATATCCTAGCGGACAAAGTTGTGGTAGCTCGTGTGGATCCTTTGGGGAAGCCAGGGAATGTAAACAACTATAAGCTGTGTAAGTTGAAAAGGGTTCCTATTAGTGTGAATGGAACAATAGGGGAGGCCCTCGTTGATTCAGGAACAGAAATTACGGTGGTTAAAAAGGAGTTAACCAAAAATCTCCAACTGGAGGAAGGATCGAGCATATATTTGAAGGGTATATTTGGTCCAGCTGTTAAATGCCCTTTGGTAAACATTCCACTGGGTATCACTGTAGGAGAAAGTTCCAGTGTCACACATCAAGAGATTTTGTGTGCAGTTGCAGAATCTCTAGCAGAGGATGTGTTGCTTCCTCCGGAAGTATTCACCATGTTAGGGGGTCAGTTACATGACACAGGTGAGGTGGTAGAGAACTTACCTGAAGAAACCACAAACATCCTAGAGGTTAGGAGAAATGAAAAGTCTGTGAAGGTAAACACAGGGAAACTAGAAAGAAACACTAGTGTGGGAAGGAATCTCGATGAGAAAGAAAAGGTGGAATCAAGTGAAAGCCAAGAACCTCAGTCAGGAAGACTATGTACAGCGGATATTTTTAGAAGAGAGCAGGAGACTTGTGAATCTCTGGCAGGAGCATGGGAGAATGCTCAAAAAGGAAAGGGGAATTATTATACAGTGGATAACTTTCTCTTTCATAAGGACAAAATTCTTGGGGAAAGCGTGGGACAATTAGTTGTACCTAAGAGTCGAAGGGAGGAAGTCTTGCAGTTAGCACATTGCTCGGTGTTTAGTGGCCACATGGGGGTAAAGAAGACTGTGGAGAGAATTAGATACTCTTTCTATTGGGAAGGTCTGAGGTTAGACGTCCAGAAATTTTGCGAGGCGTGTAAAGAGTGCCAGTTGACTAGACCAATTAAAACTGTTGATAGGACACCAATCACCCCAGTAACGAGGCCAGATCTGCCCTTCCAAATTGTAAACATTGATGTGATAGGTCCGATTGATCCTCCCAGCTCTAAGGGGCATAAGTATATATTATGCTTAGTTGATCAGCATACCAGATGGGCAGAAGCAATACCCCTAACTAGCCTCTCTGCCAAGTCGACTTGTGAGGAGTTATTACATATTTTTTCAAGAACGGGTATTCCAAATGTAATTGCATGTGACAATGGAACAAACTTTAAAGCAGATTTGACTCAAGAATTTGAGAGACGAATAGGGGCCAGTCCTAAGTTTTCGACCCCTGGGTATCCTCAATCTAATGGATTAGTTGAACGATTTAATGGTACTTTAAAAAGAATGTTGCATCATGTCATCAGAGAAGAAGGTAGGGGGTGGCATTTGCAAATTCCTTATGTGTTGTGGGCCTATAGAGAAGTACCCAACTCAACAACTGGGGTGGCTCCATTTCAACTAATGTACGGCAGGACACCTCAAGGACCTTTGTCGATATTAAAATCATCATGGACAGGAAAACATGAAAATTTACAATTAGATGCAACTCCTGTTTATACATATTTACAAAATCTAAAGGCTAGGTTTGAGAAGGCAGCGGAGCAGGCAAAGCTCACAGCTGAAATTCAACAAGAGAGGACAGCACACTATCATAATTTAAGATCTACCGTAAAAACGTTTAAGGTGGGAGATAAGGTGATAGTCTTGATTCCCGATTCTAATAATAAGCTTTACGCTAGATGGCAGGGTCCTGCAAATATATTGGAACAGAAAAGTCCTCACTCTTTTGTAGTACGAATGCCCGATGGAACCAAAAGGCATGTTCATCAGAATAAGATTAGACTTTATGTAGTTAGATCTCAAGCAGTAAATGTTATCTTGGAGGGAGAAGAAGAGTTTGGCGAAATTGAATCTACACCTGTCAACAAGGGAGGAAAAACTTTTTCTGAATCTCTGGAAGGATTAGAAATGTCTAATTTAGATTCGGTCCAAAGGAGTAGACTTTTAGGGCTACTGAGGAAATACCAAACATTATTTACACGTCCAGTGCAACCAGCCCGAGTAGGTACACACAAGATCGAACTTATTCCTACTGCTATTAGGAAGAAACCCCACTGCTATGGAATACCTATGGCATATCGCAAAGCAGTAGATGGGCAGATACGTGAGTTACTAGAATTAGGATTAATTGAACCTTCTGAGTCAGAAATTGCTCATCCTATAGTTTGTGTGGTGAAAAAGGATGCTACAGTTAGAATGTGTATAGATTTTAGATCATTGAATGCTGTTACAAAAACTCCAACATTTCCCATGAAGGACATGCAGGAGTTGGTTTTTGTGGCGGGTGCAGCTAACTGGCTGACAAGCATCGACCTTCGAAAAGGGTATTGGCAAATCCGAATGGATGAAAGGAGCAAACCCTTGACTGCATTTGCGACATCTAATGGAGTGTACCAGTGGAGAACAATGCCTTTCGGTTTATCAGGAGCCTCGGGGACATTCCAGAGGGAAATGAATCGTGCTTTACAGAGTCATAGCGATTATGCTCAGGCATATATAGATGATGTGGTGATTTTCTCGAAAACATTTGAGGAACACTTGAAACACATTTCTCTGGTCCTGGACACCTTAGAAAAATTAGGATTTTCTGTACGTTTGGACAAATGTGCTTTTGCAGCTAAAAAAATCAAATATTTGGGGCATATAATTGGAGGAGGCAAGCATGGTCCTGATGAAGAAAGGGTCAAAGCAATTAGAAAACTCGTCAGGCCAGTCACAAAAAAAGATGTGAGATCGGTTTTAGGATTAATGGGATTTTATCGATCTTATATTCCTAATTATGCAGAAATATCGGCACCGTTGACAGAGTTGACTAAGAAGAGGCATGCCAATATTGTTCAATGGGGGGAGTTGGAACAGAATGCTTTTAACAAATTAAAGGATACTTTGTGCCAAGCGACATCTCTGGCCACACCAAATATTGGAAAGCCATTTCAGATCCATTGTGATGCATCCAATTTGGCGGTAGGCTGCTGTTTAACCCAGAGAGACGAGAGTGGTAACTATTGTCCTATTGCATTTGCAAGCCAAAAGCTTTCTCAAACTCAGAAAAATTGGGCAAGCATTGAGAAGGAAGCTTGGGCAGTCTTATTTGGCCTGAATAAATTTGATAAATGGATCTATGGGGCTCAGGTAGAAATTATAACGGATCACAATCCTCTCAGATATTTGAACGAAACTACTCCTCGAAGTCCAAAATTGACGAGGTGGGCTTTGGCATTGCAGAAATGGAACTTGCGAATTAGTCATAGGCCAGGGATGCAGCACCAAAGTGCTGATGCTCTCTCACGTCTGGATCAGATATAATATGAGTAATATAATTTGTTTTTTTTTTTTGCTTTCTGTATGATTGTATCTTATATTGTTTGTTCTGTTTTGTTTTATTTAATATTGTACGAGATTTGTATTGTGTAAAAGTAGTGTACAGAAAATTTGCTTGGATATTGATTAATGAAATACGTCCTAAAGAAAGGACAAATTTCATTCTGGGCAGGGGCGTGTCATGCACATGCTCGGTAAGAGGAAGCTACCAACCAAGCCCTGATGAAAGAACAGTTAAGCCAACGGCCTGCTCGTGTGAAAAAAAAACTGTCTATCTGAAAAGCGGAGAGAAAGCAAAATCTGGCTACGAGAAGAAGAAAACGTGCTTGATGCGAGAAAGACGGAGGCTCGTGTGAAACATTTTTGAATTGATTATTTTTGTATTCCAAAGTTTGAAGTTTGATCTGTTATTATTAAAAACTGAAAGGTTAAATGTAATAGTTGTGCGTTTTAAAATGTAATTGTGAAAAAAATACTTTGTGAAAGGAATATATATATAGTTCAATAAAATATAGTTCATGTTATCGTTAAACCTGCATAAGTGTGCCAATTTTATTAATGCGAATAGAGTCGACGAATAACATTCATAAGTGGATGAAAACGAACCCGAAGAGATGAATTGGTCCAGGATCATGACATCTACATTAGGAAAAATACGTTTATGAATCATTAGATGCTAGTACAGATTTCTGTTATACCAATTATGTTTCATTATTTCTTATCATGTACAATTGGCCCTTCTCTGTTTCATACAGTTTTCCATTCCTTTACTTTTTGCCTGCTGCTGTCAAGCCTGTAAGGTTTATTACACGTTTTCTAACAGTTACTTTAAGTTTTGTATCTTTCCTATCTTATTCTAATTTCAGCTTACAATTTCCTGCCAGAATGTGAATTCAGAAACGCAGAGAATGCAAATGAGTATTATTTATGTCGTGACTTAACCGACTTCAACAGAGAGAGAATCTGATTTCCTGACTAGCGCGCGTTTGCCTTCTGACTACGCTTGGCCATATCTAGTCCCTTACTAGGCTTCGCCGATTCAATTAATACTTAGGGGCAAACTAGTTAGATTCTGATAGCTTCGGCTACATTTCTTAAGAGCTTTAGTTAAGTTAATTTTAGTTTACATTATTAGCATTTAAGTTCAAGCCCGAGTGGCGGCTTTATTGCAAGGTTCCGAGTCGGAACTGATTGTAAATGTGTAGCATTCATTATTTTAATTAACCAAATTATTTTTAGTTTGAACTTTCCTATCGATATCTCAAAGTTTCAGTTGCTGCCCGAATTTAGCGCGAGCGAGATATTTATGCAAATCGCATATATCTGTTAGCAGTTTAAAAGGCAGGAGTTAACGAGGGGAAAGACAGAGCCTTGGATTTATCGCCGTAAGGCTGTACACGCAAAGATTCCCTCTGTCTACTGAAAGTTCGCCTTCATAGGCAATTTCAAATTACCAGTGTTTGCTAGTGAAATTCGCATAATTGCATTTCACTAAGAGTTTAGCTTCCCTCGCCGTCCTACTTAAGCTAAGTTAGGGATTTGAATTTGTTAACACACTTTATTTTCATATTATTTTAGTTCAGCCCAAGTAGTGGCTTACTCTCAATTTGAAGAATTGTATTTATTTGAATTAAAGGGTCACTTTTAAACCCTCCTTTCTGACTTTGTAGTTCTTCAACACTAAAGGACATAGCCTAGATTTGCTCACTGTCCTCCACATAGGGTTTCACAGTTTATGCTAACGAAGAAAGTCAAGAGATTGAAGGAGAAACCTTATAAATGTATTGAATAATAAAGGGTTTTAAACCCTTCTTAAGTCTTACGTTTTCTGTTCACACTTGAGCAATTATTCTCTTGTTAAGTGTCCGTGGGGTTCGGAGTGAGAACTTAAGATTTAAAGATTTGAGCCCTACAATCCTTATATTAGCCCTTAATTTTAAACTATACTGTGAAAATACATTACAAAAATAAACTATTACTTTCCATTTGGAAGCTAAATTAAATTGCTTATTTGTTGGTTGCAATTATACTGGTTAATGAAATGAATTTTCATTAGAGGTATAGGAGTTATGTACGCTGAATTGACAAGCACCAGGTTTCTATTTTTCTTATTTAAAAATATAAAATACGCACAAATGAAATGAATAGCAGAGGTGAAGGTATGGTGCAAAACGTTCAAATTCCATAGCTAGATGTAATATGGATCTTTCTCCCCAAGATCTTTCACATGTTTACATGTATATAATACACAGACAACATGACTAGGGTATTGATTCAAATATGTTTGATAATTTCATAATCACACTAGCTGCAACTTTATTTTGACGTATTATTATACTTTTACATTACATTATCTTTAACCAATTATATTGGTTAATGCGTTGCCTTTTCTATTAGAGATATAGACTTATTATGCTGGATTGACAAACATCATGAAGCAGGTTTCTATTTTTTTTAATTAAGATTATAAAATCACGTTACTGCAATGAATAATAAAGTCAGAGGTGGAATTATAGTGCAAAAAATTCAATTTCCGGAGGTAAATGTAATATGGGTCTTTCTCCCCCTAAATCGTTCACATATTTAGGTGTATAACACACACACAACATTACTAGGGTACTGAATGAAAACTGTTTGATAATTTCATAATCATTAGCCGTAACTTTACTTTGATGCATTATTATACTTTTACATTACATTATTTTACGAAGAAAAATCTTTTACATAATTATTCATTTATTTAAGTGAAGTAAACATATGATTCAGCTGTGTGAATTTGCAGAATATTTCTAAACAAATGCGGAGCTAAATAATTTTTGAACGGTGTGCTTGAAAGTCGTGACAAGTATTTTAGATATAGTTAAATAGGGCAGTTTTTAAGAGGCAGAAAATTTATGTGCAGTTTAGAAAAATATCCAAAGTATGAATTTTGTAATTGCCCTCTCTAACGAAAACAAAATCAAAGAAATTCCCTATTTATAGGACAACCTCTAATTTTATCAAATAGCTTTACAAACACTTATCTCTGCAATCTAAATTTTCCGGTAGAAAAATATTGAAATTGAAATTTGTCTCCGTTAAAAAGCAAAAGAAAAAAGTCCAATTTCAAGAGCCGTGTAACAATTGCATTGTACTAAATTGGAAAATCTAAACTTTCACCTTTCTCTTAATAATAAATTGGAACCCATATTTCTGCACGCATGATTCTCTTTCATTAGAAATGCATTTCAGAAATTTGAATTCGAAAGTTTATAGCCGTTAGGTGAAAGTGGGGATGAATACAGTAGTCAAGGAAGGTGTTCACCCACTAGGAAAAGACAAAAATATACTGAAAACTATTTTATAGATATTTTCAGAACATGGCAATTTATAAAAACTTTAATCTTTAGAAACAAATCATGCACAGCAGCCAAATGACAACAACTATTTACAAAATGGCAGAAATTTTCATATTTCAGGCGTGTTATTTTGGAAAAAGGCTGGAAGACTTTGCAAAGAAAGCTGTGAAACGTTAAACTATTATGACATATTTCGATATATATCAATCAGACATTTTTTGTAATTATTAGCTCAAACGGAAAATTTGCTCAGTAGGGCTATTAATTTGACTTTGGCATTTTGTGTCGTCCCATATAAAACTGCTTTTCAGATTGTTGCCATCAAATATTAGCTTTCTACATTATTTTTAACAAAATTAAATTTCTGCATGAATATATGTATGTTTCTCGTACTGTGAAAAAAAAGAGTTACTAGAGACACCAAGTTTTGAATAATTTAGTCTTTCACTCGAATATGGTCATTTGGAAGCCCAAATTTAGAATCTGGAATTCGTTTTATTGTCGTTTTCATATTTTGTAAGTTTTTAACGAATTTTTGATTAACAAATTCAATGGTTTCAAAGAAAACAATGGCAACACTGTATGGGGGAAAAATCTCTATGTGTATCGGAACTCCTAGCGATATGTTCTTTTTTAAATATTTTTTTTATATTGCTGTTGAATTGAATTTTATGGTTTAAGAACGTACAACAGGATATTTAATAAATAAGGTAACACACAAAACGTTAAAAAACGATCCATTCGGTGTAATATAGAATCCGAAAGCTTTACGATTGTTTTATGTGTGTCTTCCATAAACATAATTATGAGTGTAACCAAGAACCGTATTCTAGGGAAGTGGTCAGGTATTTTATTGTTGTGTTACTGCAATTGCCTGGTACAACATGTAAATAGCAATTTGAAAATTTTATGAAAATTTAATGGTTAATCCGGATATTAGCTTTCAGTATTGTATCAGTGGTAGTGAATGCAAATTTTCAGACTATCCAACGATTATGAATGTTTATTTTTCTTTATTTACCTTGTCTTATTACAACAATTAGTAAATTTTGTGTTTAGCATTTCATCTATACGTTTCATCTGCAGGTCCCCCCTTTTTTTTCTTCTAGCATGAAATATTTATCTGCACTTGACATCTTAATTATACTTGCGCAGATAACAAGGCCCATCATTATTTTTTGGATTCATTTTGCTAATAGAAACAAGCATATGACAGTTAATTTAATTAATTAATGATGGTATTCATTACGCCATCGGCAATTAATTCAACACATCCTCAAAAATTGATTGATTCCTATTAACGTCTGCTCTCAAAGATCATTAATTAGCACCAATTTCTGCATTAATTGAAAATAAAACTGCTAAGGTTAATTTCTAAAGTAATAAATGATGACACTGATTTCAAAAATTTCAATTAATTATCTCCACATCATTAAGCATTCCCAAATATCTAGTACAGAATGTGTAACGTCATTTAACTTAGGGCATTTCCAAATGAAATTTAAACCTTTTAATTTGCATCTGGAGAAACATTTAAAATACTTGAAATAAAAATTCGAAAATACACTTGTGACAATTCACAGACGCTTTAAAGTAGTTTTTTTATATGAAAATAATCGGCATATTAAGAATATAATGAACATTTTATTCCTAATCCTTAATAATGGGACATACATGTCTCAAAGAAAATGTAAAGTGTGTAATTATTAAAATAGCATATATGCAGGTAGTACATCATATAAGTAATTACTACATGTAAGTATAAACATGCATGTAATTATCAATTCGTTGTTCGATGGTCTCTCAAAAAGCGTCAATGTCTACAAGACCTCCGAATTTTACACCCTGCAAATGAGTAGCGTGTGATATTGCAGGGTGCAAGAGCACATTTATGATATCGAGAACGGTGAGGTGAATTAAATGAAATTTCGAAGCTGAGTTATTCTAGAAATTTGAGACTCTGCAAGTGAATTCTAATACATATACGTACCTCTGAACCTTTATAAATAATAATTTATATGAATGTTGAATAAAATTACGATTTAAATGAGTTTTGAGTTATAGACTTTAATATAACATTCTGATTTTTGTTGCATAGTTGTTCCAATTGTCTCAATATTTGAGGTCAAAATTCTTTCTCCGTTATGATTATATACCGTCAGTTGTTACTGTCATTAACAATACTATTTTTCAACGGGCATTATGCTAGTAAAATATATTTATTGCTAACTTCTTTAGCGTATACGTACGAGCATATAACTATATCACAACAATGTTTTATCTTGTTGTAAATTCATAATTATATGCATGATTTTAATGTTTGAAAACCATTCAATCCCTATGCCGAATCCAGAAATGAAAACTGAAGCTTTATATACTATTAGTTTGCAAATTACTAGATTTTTATCTTTCAAAAACGTCCTAAACTAACCTTTACCGTATGTTTACCGTTCCTATTTACACAAAACGCATGGAAATATAATTACAGTATTTCCACATATCCGATAGTTTTCGTGTATTATTCGTGTAAAAATCTATATTAGTCGTGTTTCGATAATTTTGTCCGAACATTATACAGAGTTGTTCATTCAATGTTTTCATAAGTAGTTTTGTTTCCCCACTAATTGATTGAAATACACAAAACTGTATTCCCAAAATACTGAGTGAAAATTGTGTTCTGAGAATATGGAACAAAAATTACATTCAGTGTTTACAAAATAATTTTATTTGTTGGAATTTTGAAAATGGTGTTTAAAATAAATACTACTCTGTTTAATTCTCATAAACTAGTCTTGTTTTAGAACATTCGTTTGATTTTTACGTGTTCAAATTTATGAGCAGTAATTAATTTCAAATAGCTTCACATTATTATGCTCTAATTTATAGATCTATAATTAGACTGAATTCTAATGCAAGTTCCTATTAATAGTTTTGCACGTAGTTTGATCAAATAGTTTTACATGATCACATAGTTTAATCAAAGGAATCTCGAATCATCTTTCTTTCTAACATTTTGATTCAGGTTCTCTGAAACAGAATTCATCAGGAGAAACTTTCCGTTTCGAAAAAAGTATACTTTTTATCCTTCTTACGTTTAGACCTAGTTTCACTTAAATAGCTTGGGTCGAAACTCTCGCGTTTTTTCCTTTGGGGGAAATCTATCTGAAGAAGGAGAAGGTGGACGTTTTCCCAAAGGTAAGAAAAAGGAATGTCGGCTGCTTGAAAGAAGTGTCATCAAGCAATCGATATTCTCTGCTATTATAGGACTGTCTCCTGACAACCCCAGATTACTCTTGACTCTTGCCTAATAAAATCGGCACATAAAGTTCTAATCAAAGAATTTACATGTAAAATTTGAATAAGAATATATCCATATACTTCAGTATTCCCGTAATGATTATTCTGTTCTATGAAACGAGTGGCAATCAGCATTTACATTGACATTAATAAATTTAACCGTTAGGCTTCGTTAAAATTCGACGTGCAGCCAACAAAAAGACTAATTTATAAAAAAATGTGAAATTTTAGCACGTGATATTTGCTAAACGTTCTTTGTAATCACGATAGTTTATTGTTAACATTCATTGAAATGTTCTATTTTGAGGACGAAAATGTTCCGTTTAAATGACTATGAGGATGGAGGTTTCTGCAGCAATTTTTCTCTGAAAGACTGCGCTATGTTGCGGTTAAGCTTAATTTAGAGGAGGCGGTTTTGAAAAAAAAACATTTTTTTCTTTAGAGGTTTAATTACGTATTTATTAACGTAAGTATAACTACTTTTTATTTCCAATAGGAGCACTGAAATATTTTTAAAAACAGTACTTTTCTAAGAAACTCAGTGTTTCATGAATTATGGACTATCCAATGTAGTATATCAGAATTTATTCGAGATGCTATAGGAAATGAAACTTTGCTTTAATGAATATTCAGCTGCAAAAGTATATGCCTTATTTATTGAAGTTGCTTGTTAACTGTGAAGCCAATTTCATTCACACAATACTGACATTTCGTGGAGCAATTACAGTCAGGAATCTTCGTCACCCCTTTCGCATTCATTTTCTTTTTTCTAATTCTTGCTGAAACAGACGAGCAAATAAGGTCTTCTTGCAACAACCAGCGTACATGTTTTTAATCTCTTCTTTCATTCTGAGGTACATATTCTGACATTTAACATTATATTCCACAGGTAACAGAATAATCCTCAAAAAAAGCAACAGAACAGCAGAAGAAAATTGCAATTGTTGATATATCTGAAAACCAAGGAAAAGTAGTACATGTATGTACATGTATTCAAAAATAAAAAGCGCATTAAATATTAAATAAAGTGGATTCCCAAATAATTATAAATGGTAAATAAAATCCCTGGCTCAAATTTTTAAATTTCGAAAATCAAGGAAGCAGAAAATATCATAGGTACCCCTGTCTGTAAAAGGCTAAATCCCAATGTGCATTTTAATTGAAATAGTCCACGCCAAGAATACTTTTTACATGAAACGTAGTAAAAAACATGAAGTTACATTTGACAATGCACTTTCCAAAAAATTGTATTTATTTTTTTTCATCAAAAACTAGTTGTTAATTTGTTTGCGTAGACAATTAGCAAAATGTTATTTTGAATTCAATATTTTTACTCTAGTTCTGCCCTATTTCATTTACTTGAAACTAAATATATGGCATAAAATGGATATATGACATAATGCTATGTATATACGTGCGTATGTGTGTGTAATTTATAAAATGTGTGTAAAATATAAAATTTGAAACAAAATTATTAAACTTCATTTGAATCAACTGCCAATATACCTCCAGATTCCTCAATTTTACTTAAACGCGTCCTCACTTCAAAGATGAGCTTCACAATCTTTGCCTTACTCTTCCGCATCTTACATCATTCTTCCACCGCAGTTCCGCTGCACTGCAACATTCTAATCCCAACTATTGTTCTAGATTAACGCAAAAGCTTTCTGTAAAAGCGAGCGAAGTGAATACGCATTTTTTTCTTATTTTTCGTTATTATCTGAAATGTAAAATGCGTATATGGAAACTGTGGGTCGTCTGTAGCACCCCTAGTGTTGTGTCAGTTTAATGCAAAGATGTATTTCTGAATAATTGTTTTCAATAAAAATTAAAATAATGTATTAACCATCGGGCCAGATGTGATTTTCGCACTAGTCGTCAGTCATTTATGGAATAGTATTCTCGTCCACAAACCACATCAGGTATATACGTATTTGCAAGGGAAAACTGTTATATACATGAAGACCCTTGTACGTAGCGCGTTTTTTAAGTAAGGGCTGCTTTGTTGTGCACGTTAATACATGTCGGTGCGGGCGCTAACGAATGCCTGCGTCGTGTCCTGGCATTCCTTGCAAAAAACTGTTTCAGTTGCAGATATGTAGATAATCTGTACGGTCTGTTCAGTGTCTTCAAAATGTTAGATTATCGACAGTTTGGCACTTGGAGCTGTTAAATTCCGATAATGTTTGCTGCCTTGGAGAAAAATTATCTTTACCAGGGATTGTCGATGCGTATTGGTCAATCAGGTTCTTATCTTATCAGTTTTCAATTGTGATAAACTTATTTTCGCATATAAATGCATTTTCAAACAAAACAATTATTCTAAACGATTATTATTAACTAGTAATAGAGCTTATTTATTTTTTGACAAATAAAAATAACAATTAATGAAATCTGTATCTTGAAATCTTTGAATAAGATTTATGTCACATTATAAATTAATTAACAACATTTGTGGATCTTGTGAGCGTTATTCATGTTCGTTTTTAACGAAAATGAAAATAATGTAAATTCGAACTTCAAATGACTAAACTCTTGAAATTTTTGTAACAACGTATTCGCATTAAATAAATAACTGACATGTATTCGGAGGTCACGCGCGACTCGCAGTTGGCCAGTTGGATGTCCCTGGCTCAAACTTTACAGTCTAATTTTGCAAATAAGAAATTTAAGACACTTCATTTCATATTCTTGGATTGTGTTACTGTACCCTATCGATGATAGATATTGTTACGGATTTTGTATTTAGTTACCTATTATAATACAATTCTGAGTAAAATTGTTTTATTTTCTCGTGCAATGCAGTGCGTGGCGAAATTTAAGAGGAAGCTGCGTCGAAAAAATTCAAAATACAAGAGCGCGTGAATTTAATATTTAATAAAAAAAAGTCTTGTAATTGTACTGTTTCGCTATCCATAAAAATTGAGAAAATAGATTACAGGAGAATATTCTTGCGATGATTGAAAAGCTTATAAAAGCCGAATTAAAACATTTGAGCTCAGTTGTGGTTGTCTTAGGAGAACTGTTGTTGTTTACTTGGTGCTGTTACTGGTTGTAGCGGATTCACTGTGAGATTGAATTAGTTTCTCTGTGCTTTGAATCGTGTTCTGTTTAACGTTCAAGTAGTTTAAAATATAACTACCGTGAGATATTTTGATATTGTACGAATATCTCTGAGGAAATATTCCAGCATTTTGTTTTATTTCTTGTGGAAAGAATCAATTTTATTAACTTTTTAACGAAATGTGCATTCAAGTCATTACGAACCTGTACGCTCGCAAGAATATATTAATAATGCAATTAAAAGGGGAAAATGAGCCAATAATTAAAAACTTAAGCTAAGAAGCATTTCTAATGCGTAAAAACGATTTAAAAAATATTACCAGGGTGCTTAAGGGTTTAAATAAAAATTTCCACTGAAGTTAAAAATAAAGCTTATGTTAATAAAGTTTCGTTTGTTACGAGAAAGAATATTCTCCAAGTTCCCTACCATTATCATATTCCGTAATTTTAAATTATGGTTTAAACTTAAAATCTAAGGTGTAATTAACTTATATAATTACCCAATAATGATAGAACTCTAAATGTTACAGTGTCGATCAATCTGCAGAATGTTCTAAGAAAGTAACTACTGGCTTTATTTCCTTAAGTATTGATTCTAATTATGCACCACCTGTTACAATGTTACTTGATCGAATTCAAACATTTAATGGAGTAACTGTAATCGTAGACATAGAATATTGTAAATTTAAATCATATTGTTTAATATGATGCCTCGTTGGTCAAATAGTCAAATGTAAAATATCCGTTATGGTTTATAAGTTAAAAAATGGAAAAGGTCACTTAATTGCATGCAGATTTTGCAAAGATTCTATAGAGCTTATTTCCTTAGATTACCTTACACCACTTATTACTGAACAAATCTGACTATTTTTTGCCCCGTTTTTAAGGAGAAAGTGCAAAACGAATATTTCTCAGTCAGGCAATGATCCTGTGTTTTTATGCTAACAAAATAACACTTGTTACTAACTTCGTACCTGACCCCATAAAATTAGGAATTACGAATATTTTCGCAATGTTAATGTATAAACTTAACCTTGGAAATTTAGCATTTAATTTAAGAAAGCGAAAGTAGTACAAACAATTAGGACTTTTTTTCGTTAACAATCACAAATAAAAGTAGGTATATCGTATAAGTAGATTGTAAGGCGTTGTATTGCATTGGAATTGTCTTTATTGTATTGGTACTATTTGTATTGTGTTGGTATTGTTTGCATTGTATTGGTATTATTTGTACTGTATTAGCTTGTATTGTATAAGTATGTTTGTTTTATGTAAGGGGCTTTTATATTTAGTGAACAAATGTACCTCTAATTTTGAAATATTTTCATGAAATTCTGTACTTTACTTTAATAAATGTTGGCATTAGAAGTATATGCTTAAGATCAATAATGGTAAAAGGGAAAAAAAACCTTGTTCATTTCTTGTGCACTCTAATGGTATTTACCTTACCATTACATGGACGTTTCGCTTTCTGTTATGACATAGGAACGGAAATGATATTTCTAGGTCAATGTGTCATCACGATTTCCATCTATACCTAAATGGGTGTTTTGTTGAGTAATTCCGATTTATTAAAATATGCAAATATTATACAACTTAATATAAAATAGAAATTATTAAAAAAAGTTACCTCTTGAAGATGATATGTGTAAAGATTTCTCACCAGAGTCCTTAGAAGTCTGTCTCTGCGTCCGCTATCAATTCCGAATTTTTCTTCCATTGCTGAGAACTCGAAATAAGATTCCACCCTAGTAATCCCAAATATGAGGTCATACTGAGTAAATAATGATGGATTCTTTTCCATGATGTCCGCTGGATCCTGGGGTAGGACTATGCCATCCACTGTAGGTCCAAACCCAGATAAGTGATCTGGAACCTGGATGTGAACGCCCATGATGTCCTCTAGTTTCTTTTTCCTCATGCATTCGACTAAAGCTGTGCTGTCTTGTGCAGGGCAATCTAGTACCTTAGCTATGTGGGCCGTATGAGTAATAGCATCTCTTGCTATAGCCCAAGAACTGAGAGATGATCCACTCTGCATAATAGCTCTTTGAAATAAACCTAAATAATGAAGTAAGATAAAATTACTCTTTATAGATAAATTATGTAGTACATTGCTTTAAAAATAAATTTAACACTAATATTTAATAATTCTCAGCTATAGAATAAATAACTAATAGCATTTCATTTTGATCTATAAAGCACATTTATTTGTTACTCCAAACTGTAGCATTTATATATGTTAGAATGCTTATATGACAACATATGAAACATAATATTTTTAATACACAATTACATTTTATTAATAAAATGCAAAGTTTAATAATTTTTTTAGAATTTAACCTAAAAATTATTCCTCTTCTGAATTTTACTAAAATTTCAGAAAGAACATATAAATCTAAGGATATTATTAGAAGACAAATAAATTTCATTTAATTTTGTTGGGAACAGATATTATGGAAAACTCCATATTATTTAGAACATGTTTATGAATTTCGTATAAACGTAGACGTCAAAACCAACCACAGAAAAATTCTTAACAGATAAAACGCATTTACACCTTCCACAAAAAAATGTGGGACAGTTCTATATCTCCCATTCTACTGGCCGATTGACGAAATTTAAGTTACATTTTTCATGTCTCGAAAGCGCGAAAGCGGATGTATATCAGATTTATGTAAAGCGCTATTCTAACATAGGTATTCTGACATAAAATTGAACTATTTCTGAAATGACATAATGATTTTTTTCCATATTTCGATTCTACGACTCAAATTATCCCAAAGTGTCAAGTTGTGAGAAAATCGCACGAGTAGTTCTTAAAGGAATTAGCTGTTAAAATTTTAGCTCCTTAGTGTTGGTATATATATATTAATATCTCTTTTCATTAAACTTGCTTGATTTTTTTCCACAATTCTAAATTTTGATCCAATCCAAAAAATATTCACAGCTATTTTCTGATTTGTTTTTAAAATTTGAATTTTTTAGTAATTTTTATAAATTTTTACAAAATATTTAAACATCTAAAGTTTTTTATTCAAACTTTCCAAAGATGTATCTGACTGAATTTACATACTGGTGAATTTTGAAATTTAGTATATTAGTTATAAGCGACAATAACGCCAAATATGCTTTACGCACTTAGCTAAAATTGTCTGAAAGTATGAACGCTGCACCATTTTTCCCGCTCGTGGACAGTGAGAAAAGGGAAAGAAAAACCGGTTGCTATGAATTCAGAATTTGACCAAGTGAATAATTCTTGGCGCAAGTTGAAAACAGTGCGTCAAGATAAATTTTTAAGTGTCTCGGTAAGTGTTTCGCCAAATTTCACAAAATTTAATATTTGGGCATAATTTGAGACGTAGAAACGAAATATGGAAAAAATATTCATGACATTTCAGAAAATTTCAGGTTTTGTATTGATATACCAATGTTAGAACAATTGTTGTATATAAATCTGATGTACATCCTAAGCTGCGCTTGCGAGACATGGAATATGCAACTTAAATTTCGCCAATCGGCCCAGTACAAAAGGATATATAGAAATGTCGCACTCTTTTTGTGAAAGGCGTACATGTTAAAAAGCACATGAAAAATTAATATGTTGTGTGTCGTTTACTTATTCAATACGTGGCCGTTTAATTAACTTTCTACAAATAACTAGCACAAAGTCAACAAAAATCTAATAAAACGATTAATCAAATATACGAGCGGAATATTGTGTATAAGATTAAAATGATATATATGTGTCCCTATGGTAATAATTACAAAGGTTTTTCTTCTAATTATGTAATTACCTGATTATCCCTCATCTTAATCCATATCAATCCGGAATTATTATTGTTATTATTACAGATATCACTGAGAGGACGGATTCAAAATGTTTTAATTCGAATTATAAATATTTGTAGACTCTTAAATCTTTAAAATATCAAATCATTTCCCTTTAAGATAAGTATATTTTAAGAATAATAATAAATGACCTTATATAAAAGCATTGTAGGCAATGCAAAATTCGAAAAATTTGTTTCATTAAAAAGTAATTAGGATAAATTTAAAACTGTATATTTTTTTAATATGGAGCTACATATAACTTGACTATATGAAATGCATTTGTTTTCATAGTTAAAGAGAATACAGGTTGTTTTTCTAAATTTTTCAAAGCGGCTGATCTGGAAAATCGCTGAAGATCTGTAGTTTAATCCGAGTTTATATCTCAGCAAAAGGATTATGTGCGTTGAAAGTTTCATGGTTCTCCTCAGGTAACATCATTTTCCCTTAAAACGTCCTCTACGAAGGCATACTTTTCCTTTTGCACATAGCCCTTACATGTTTTGCAGTAATTCAAGTAATTTTCCATTTGTCCAAAAGCACGGATAGAACTTTAATGAAATGTGACAGTGGATACAGAGCAATATAAGACAACAGGTTATACAGGAATAAAAGAAACAAGAAAAAAAAAGAAAGAAAAAAATTTAAAATTTTTAACATTTGTTTTTTTTAACATTTTGTGTGCTACCTTTATTTAGTAAATATCATGTTCTTCGTACTTAAACCATAAAGTTCAGTTTAAGAGCAATATTGCAAAATAATTTTGAAATGAGCATATATTTAGAATTTCTAATACAGAGTCTCGTGCGCTGGAGAGAAAAAAAAATATCTGTACAACGTTCCCATTGCTCTCTTTGAAATCCTTGAGTTTGTTAATCAAAAATTCGTTAAATAAATAAACAAATACTTTGCAAAATATGAAATCTACAACATAATAAAACAAATTACAAATTTCAAATTTGGGCTTCCAGATGCCCATACTCTGGTGGAAATGTCCAATATTCAAATTTGATGGCTCTAAGAACCGTTGTTTTATCACAATGCGAGAAACATATATATATTTATACACATTCTTCATTATTTAATTTCTTTAAATATAGCACAGAGAGATAATATTTGGTGGCAACACTTTGAAAAGTGAAATAACGCTTTTAGAGAATCGACGCAAAATGCCAACACGATTTTAATAGTCCTTCTTGGCAATTTGCACCTTTGGACTAAAAACATCGCATTTCTAAAACATCGAGGTATAAAACGTCATCGCCAAAATTAAAGCAATTTAAAAGCTTCAAAATTTGGAAATCATCGTAGAAAATAATGTGATAAAAAATAAAACACTACAAATTGTCGCACGGCGATAACAACAGAAGACATATATAAATGATTTAACAAATTGTAATTAATTATACAGCTTTAATATAGCTAAACTCATGCAGGTACTCATCTGCCATTTTCTAATCTTTTTTGGACTAAAGTTTTCCTGAAAAACTGCCAACAGAACTTAAAAAGAGATTAAATAAATAATGACTTTTAATAGTTGGGTACTTTTATTAAATTGAAAATTATATTAGTTGCTATACGTAACATTAATATTCTACTCATTTTCAAGTTTTAAATGATTAAGTTAGCTTTTTATTTTTTTTCAGAGAAAAAGTATTAATCAATTACAAATTCGAAGAGTAGGAGATAATAATATTTTACTGAAATAATTTGTTTTTGAAATAAAATATTCTTCATTCTTTCTTGAGCTCATAAACCACTATGCGAATATACATTAAAACTTTTAAAACCTGAAAAACATATGTGTGACATGTAATCATCTTGAGTTAATTGTAGATGTTTATTTTTACCACGATATTTTCTTATACAATATTTTAAAACTGAGATGTTTTTGAAAATCGTAGACAGTATTTTGTACTTCCGCGAATTGCAATGCTCCCCTTGCTTTGTTTTTCCATTTAGCAGACATCATTTTGGCGCCTTTAATGGATTTTACCATTTTGGAGACAACACTTTGTACCACGTTGTGAACTACGACGTTCGACTTGCTTTGTTTTCTCCCACAATGTTCTGCACCCCGACGTTTAAGCGTTGCTTTCTTTTATCCCACGAAATTTTGTATGACCACGTTTTCGCCTTGCTTTGCTTTCTCCGCGATATTTTGTTCCGCCATGTTTTTGGCGGATACAGGTAAAGCAGTAAATAAATTTAATAAAATATATCCGAAACTTTCTGTAGGATTTTAATGTATTAATACGAAATGCCTAAATATAAAATGTAAAAGCATTCTCTTTGAAATGAATATTCATAATTTTATATATTTATAATCGTCTGTGAATATGATCATATTAGAGATATAATGATTAATACCTATCTTTATTTACGTTCTTAGAAACAATGTTCGTCTTAGGAAGGTTATCGGCAAGAAAGTTCAGTGTAATTATACATTATTTCTGTTGTGTAGATTTTTTAAATATTATTTTACAGTGCTTAATGATTTTATTAATTTACAGTGATAAAGAAATTTAAAGTTCGTGTCTGAGATTTAATTTTTAAATTATACTGTTGTTTAAATTCTTTCATTTGATTTGAGTAAAGTTCTTTAAGTTAGCAGAAAAGGTTGTACAGCAATAGGCAGACTTTTGCGTTCTCACGGACGGAGAGTTTTGGTGCCAAGTGTTAGATGCATTTTTCGTCCCCTTATCAAACGAACATGTGTTTTTCTAGTTCAAAGCCGAACAGCTCTAGCGGCGGCGATTCTTGATAGATTTATGGGGCAAAAGTATTTAGGATTTGTCTGAAGAAGAGAATTTGTGATTTCTCTGTCACAATTTTCACCGATTTACCGTGTGAATATCCCTTGGTTTTGCGCGAGAAATAGGGCCTTGTCACTTTGAAAACAGGAGACTGATTTTTCTTAGAATTTTGGTTAGCATTTATTGCCCGTGTTCTAGTGGCTAGAGAGAGTTATTGTTTTGTGTAGGATTGGTAAATTTTAATTTTATGGATTTTTTGAACCATTAATAATTACAGAGGTGGTCCACATTTTGAGCGTCGCGCGGTTTTAAAAATGGTCGCACACAGAGGCGGACGAGATTTTTGTCAGATTTTCGAGTCTTTTTTGAAGAGAGAGAGAGAGAGATTTTTAAGATTTTTGTCAGACTTTCGAATCTTTTTTCACGAGAAAGAGAAAGCCCGGCGGCCCCTCTCCGTGGTACGGCTGCGGTTGGAAATTTTTCGATCCGAGAACAATGCGGTCTTCCATCGTGCCGTCTTCGGCGAATTTCAGTTAAAATCTCCGCTACATTCTCAAACGTTTGGTTCTGTTTGCGTTGCTGGTGGGTTTTTCCTTGCGGAAATTGTGGCCATTCATGTTGTAGGACTTTCTCTTATAGAGAATCGGCGAGGCTGATGGCGTGATAATCGTTTTCTAATGATTGACTCTGCTGGATTCTTAAGAACGAGGTGAAGTGTTGGAAGGAGTCGTCCGACTTGGTTTTTGACAGTGTATGAAATAGCTAACCGTGAGAACCTCTATTCGACAACTATTTTGTTTCGTCCGAATATGATTTCCGACGTGTGCACGAAATGATCCGGCAGCTCCCCTAGTTCCACAGACTGGTTGCGGCTTCCAGAATCGTGATGGCTGTCTGAGTGATAATAGTTTTCTACCAATTGACTGTGTGGGATTCTGGAAAAGGAGGTGAAGCGTTGAAAGTTGGTTTTTTTGACCGCGAGTGAACTAGCCAACCACGAGTACCTCTAAAGGTTAACAGACTATGATTTCAAAGACTATCGTCCGAATATTGTTTCCGACGTGTTTATGAAATGATCCGGCAACTCCTGAGCTCAACAGACGGTCGGTGTATGTGGTTTTCCGTAAATGTTTATTTTTGTTTCTCTCTCTAGTATGGCCTTTTGTTACTGGTTATTTAATTATTAATTTGAGAAAGTGATTAGAGATGTAATTAAGAAGAGTAATAGTTTAAATTAAATTGAGGGCAAGTAATTCTTTCTTAAAGAAAATTTTCACTGAATTGATGTTCATTCAATATTGTATCAAGTAGTTTAATTAACTTCAATTTGTCCGTTTCTTGTCTCAAGTTGAATTTCTTCTTATTGGAAAATTGAAATGTGAGTGTGTAAACATGACTAGTAAATTTTGGGTACAGTATTGATAGCTGTACAGATTGTCAAATGAAGATTTAAGAGAAATTTTTGGATAATGTTTTGTAGCGGCAGTCTGATCAGCTACCCGTAATTAAAAATTTTGGAATATTAAATAAATGCATGTTATTGATTTACTATTGTATGTTTTTTTTGTTTTTATCTTGTGGTCTCCTGTAGGTCACCCGTGTGATTCCTTTCGGAAAACAGGGTTAAACTTCCATTCGAACCTGGGTAGTTTATTGCGGGTGTAGGATAATTTAATAATATTCGTAACTAATGTTTAATAATGTTGATCATATTTTTTTAATTTAACAGAACTGGTGTTTTAAATTCTTAGAGTGAGATTTATCATTCCCTGGTGTTTGGAATTGTTGTGTGTTATGCTTCAATGAAAGGTGTTTGTGGCTATCTCTAAAGTTGTATTGAAATTTATGTGTTTACAGGAAGCAGAGAGGATTTAGTTAGTTTTAGTGAGAGATAGCATTTTTATGAATGTTTTATGGAAAAGCAATTTTAGTTGATCAATAATCATTTGATTTTAACAAAACACCAGGGAGGATATTTTTATTTCTTTATTAAACTTAAGAGTTGGGAGTTGAAATGATAAACCTTAATTTACTGTGTTGAGGATTTAGGGCAATTTAATCTAAAGTATTAATGGATTTATTTAGTTTCAATCCCCAGTTTCTTTGAATTGATTTAATGAATTCAGAAATTTTTTTATGTGAGGTTTGTTTCCTTTTTTTGTCGCGGCACCTGAATGTTAAGTAAGCAAGCAGTTTAAAAGTAATAAATTAACAGTTATCAACTTTCTCCTTAACACTTCTAAAATGAATAACAAAAATCAGCGTTTAAAATCTCTACATATTATTTTTAATTTGAATTTTCCCAATAAGTGATGTAAAAAACGAACAAATTTCCGTTAATATTTCCCTCTTGAAGTGGCCACCAGTGGCCAAGCATTATCGTCCTATTGGCTACATGAGATTTCTTAGCTTTCGCTTTGTATAACATGGATGTTAGCCTGTTTCTGGGAAGCAGCTCCACAAATGCACTCCTCTACACAGGTAGATAGCCATAGTATGCTTCGTTAAATTCCAATAAATCCAAATTCCCTACTAAAATATTATGTACGTAACTCCTTACATGTTCCGTCAAGAAATAAGGACTCAATACCCAATCGATTAACTGCACTCTGTACATGAAGATTTTAATTACACATTAAGAAGACGTATAAGCATAAACAAATCAAAACTTATTTTTTCGAAAAGAATATCATATTAGCAAAGGCGAAAGAAAATAAGTTACAATTTAATAAATAATTAGACAATTTTAATATAGGTAACCTTACACAGTTATTCACTTCCGTTTTTTAATCATTTTAGAGGATATTTTTCATGGAAAACTACAAATACAGTTTTGCAAAAGACATTAATTAAGTGATGAAGTTTAATAATTAAGTTAAAAATTCTACTAACTGCCATATGTAGCATTAAGTAGCTCTACTCATTTTCAGGTTTCTAATGCTTAAATTTCCTTCTCGTTTTCAAGCAAAAATTTACTATTTAATTAAAAAATATTATATACAGATCTTAAATTAATTCCTCATTGTTTTTTTTCTCTGTTTTGAACTTTACTTTTAAGTATGACTTTCTTCATCTTTACTTCAAATAACATCTCAGCTTTTTTTAAAACAGTATATCTTTAGAATTTCCGATACAGTGATAAATGTTGCCATTCATTATTTTCCCCACATGCGCATTATTCTTGAACTCACTTTTGCTCTCAGTAATTTTTTGTTCGTTTAACTTTTCAATTAACTAGCTCTTGACGCAACCAGCCACCGATATTAGTTACTAGAAAAAAGAAAAATATATAATGCTTTTAATAAATCTAGGTAATGTAATTTCACGGGTGTAGCTGGTAATTAATAAAAGACGTAAAGAACTGCATTTTTTAAATCGCTTTGATTGTTGATAAATAACAGGTGGACTAAATAATAAAAAAAGAATCTTTAAAAGTGATACATAGAAATACCATTTCGCGCAACATCCTTTATTTGTGCTGCCATACATTTTTTGCTCGTTATATTATTTCTTTAAAAATAATCATGAAGATAACATTTGGTGGCAACATTTGAAATGGGATACGGACAAAACTATTGGGATGAGTAATCTAGCTACTGCGATGATAAAAATTGTAAATTTGTATAAGAAATTCATTTAATGTGGGGGACTAATATGACAGGTGATCTGATCACACATTAATCAAGGAAATGATTATTTAAAAATAGCTCACCTCTCGCCATAGGAGATAGCATAAGCAAATTCACACACGCAGCTCCGTGACCTTGTCCAAAGATCGTAATGTTGTCTGTATCACCCCCAAATTCCCCAATGTTATCCTGGATCCAGTGAAGGGCTGCTACTTGGTCCATAAGGCCATAGTTCCCACGAGCAGATCGATCAACAGCCGGCAAAAATCCTGGAAAATAAACGTCAGAAATTAACAATTACAATTATAGTTAAGTTTTCTACATTACTAACTATATTCCATTACTGACTATGGCCGAATTTGCGCCACTGGATTCATTTTTGCCGGAATAAAATCTCTTTTAGAGACACCAGATAAATTGCTTAATGCTTAATACCACAATTCTGCTGATGAATAATAACAAAAACATGAAAAAGAGGTATACTGTTTTCTGATTTTGTTTGAACATATGCATACAAGCCAACTAATTGTGGTATATATAAACATAAAACAAATTATTTGGACAAAGTTTATACCTGCCAAAGGCGACAACAATTCTTCTTGTAGCAATTATTATTGGCTTCATTTATACTAACAGATCAAACGAATTCTTTCAAACAAATCTTTTACCTAAAGTTATATTTTTAATTGCAGTTTCCTTCCTATAAAGTTATCTAATCAAAACAGATATATAATTCACGAGCATAAAATATTTATTATTCTGTAATATCTAGCTGAAATAGAGTTCTTTGTAAGCTAGAATACTAAAGAACTACACCGTGAATATTCGCTGAGTTCTTGTTGCAAAGAAGGGTTTTAAAATGCTTTCATATTCTAACTCAAAAATGAATTAACAATTGGCTCCTCTCAGGCGTACAAGAAGCCTCCACTTGCGCTTTAAGTCAAAATAGAAACACAAACTAATCTAATACTAAATAAAATTAATCAGTCGAAACTGTACAGAATCAACTCACGGAGTTGGTGTTTCTTTAAGGATCACTGGCGTGTACTAGCAGGCACGTACTAGGTATGGCCGCAGAATAGCAAGCTTAAATTAATAGCAAAAACAAGGCGAAACATGCTGTCCTAAACTTCAGCTTAAATACTCGTTTCTACTTTACGTAAATCGTAATACAGAAAACTCATTCTGGCAAGGAAATGTAGGTGTGAACCTAAATGGTAAAAGAAAGTCTTGTTGCGAAACAAAAATATCTGTTAGAAAAGTAAAGTAAAATCCCTACATTTCTGAAGAACAAAATCCTGAATATGAACGAAACAGCAGTCCAGAATCATATAAGTGGTAGAAAATCTAATTTATATATTATGCATGCTTCAAAGTTGTGGCTGGAAAACTTTACTTCTTACTTCCTTAAATGCTAATAAATATTTTAAGAATATAGTTCTTAGACATTCTAAGAAATTTTATTTACATGAAGGCGAATATAGATAGGCAATATAGGAGAGAATATAGATAGGTACAGAGAGAAAGAGACATGAAAGTAAATCCCTGATTTAGCATAATTTTGATTCCCTCCTTGAATGCTCGCACCTAACTAAAAGGATCACTGGTAGCAATTAACTAAGCTACTAAATTATTTAATTCAAAAGGTGCGGTTATTTACCTACACTGTTTGCACAAAATTAAATTTTGACGTTATTTATTCCCCTAATGATGAAGCCCTCAGGCTACCAAATTTTCTCATTATATGTACGGAATTTTTTATTTCTGCTATTGAATGATATTAACAATACCCATCATTCATATCGTTATTCAATTAGCTGCATAGTTTTATAAAAAACTAGAAAATTCATTAATGTTTTATGCACTAAGAATAAAGTTAACCTTATCTGCTTTTATTAATGCTGAAAATGTCCCTCCCCCCATACCCAATTGCTGTGTTTTAGCGCGATGCTCTTTGTGAAGAATTTCTCTTTTAAAGGCGGAATATAACAAACATAAATTTTGCATGAAAGATCTTGCATGCTGGGATTATTAGCCCTCTAGATTTTGTGCACAAAGCAGGTATGAGTCCTACCATTTATATTGTGTATAAATAAGAAAATTGCATAGCGGCTTTTTTCTTTTAAATAACATTTGAAGGTCGCTTCTTTGTTATAAGTTGCGTTACGCCTCGTTTAAGGAGATGAAACGCCTACTAACTTGCTTTCAACAAGATAATGCATAACCGCATGCTGCCCGTTTTGCACAGTATGTTCAATTGTTGCTCCAACAAACACCTTCTGTGTGTCTATCAGCCGTTGAGAATACATGGTCATGGGCTGTTGAGAGACCAGTATGCCGTTTCGACTCATAAACTCTGGCATAGCACTGAAGCCGCAGCGAATCCAGTATCGACATCTGTCATCCAAGCACATTTCTGTTCAATACCCAGCCTGATTACAGTCATTGTTGCTGCAACAGGTGGCAGTTTTGTGTACTGAATTCTGCGCGTTGTGTATCCCACTCAACTGTATACTTAATCATGTCATCCTCCAGTTATGCTGTATATGTGCAATAAATAATATTCTACTGCTTGCTTTCATTCTTGGAGTAGCAATTTTAAAGGCCAGTTGTGTATGATATTACAGTGAGTATTTATCAGATAGAAAATTATAACTAAATCAGTAAATGAAGTTTAATTTAAAAACATGTAGCTGCACAAGTAAATATGATATATTTACATTGCCTTTACTCATAAATATTATATTTGTTAAATGGACATCAGTAATTGACGACAGTATCACAGTGTTGCCTACAAACCTTTAAAATAGGTTTTGCTTGTAAATATTTCGACATAAAATGTTTTGACGTTGAAGGAACTTTAGTACAGCTTCTAAAACGTGTGGACTGTAAACTTGTGTATTCCCTGATAGGCATCTGTGACGCTACTTCTGCTAATATCCCATTAATATCCACACGGCTTCCTAAGCGTTTTCGTTGCGAGAAATGAAAGATAAGTACTTTCTCTTCCACGCTAAATTTTCAAATAACCAATTTTTATAGTATTTCGCTTCATGATGTCAAATTTTTAATTAATGTCTCAAATCTGAAGTAGTTGATTAACAAAATAAGCAATTTTACAACAATGAAAAAAATTTTAACAATTCATTTATCCGTTTCATTTTTAATATTATCTAATTAATATGATTTTGAGACCATTTTTACATAATCAGACAGACAGATTATTGAATCGGAAGATAAGGGACTCTGTGACGAAAGTTTACGGAAGCGATAAAAAAAATTGTCCCATTTCTCACAAGAATGTCTGAAGACGTTCGAAAAATACTGAATTACATGTATTCTAGTTCCATCGACCTCATAATTTTTTATCGTTGATTTCTGACATCCTTATGAGGAATGGGATAGTTTTCTTGTTGCTCCTATAAAATTTGATTTTTGTCACATAGCCCCTTTTTACATCCTCCGGTTCAATATTTGTGATCTGCATCCTTATACCGATTAATAAAAGATATTAGTACCATATATTACGCATCTGGGTAGATGTTAGGAATAGCTGGAATTCCCCCTTGCATACTCCTCTGGGCTAGACAGTCCTATAGATGGAAATTATAAGATTCGAGGTTCGAATCGCGGCGAGAATACAGTTGATTTCTGTGTTCTCTGCAATGGTGCAGAACTAAAATATGATGAAAGGTAATTTTTTATCAGTTGGATTTGGTCAACTGAGTCTAGTGCTTCTCCTGTATAAACAGGGAAGAATGTAAGTCATTATCATATTCCGCAGTGCCTGTTGTAATTGTATAGTTAGTTAGCAGATGCGACTTGCGTTTCAAGGTTTGTTTTATATTCATCAACAACGTCACAGTGGATGTTTCGGCTTTCTAGATTTCCAAAGCTTCATATTCTCATTTGTTTTTAGAAATCGTTTGTTTGATAACCTTTACTTTTCCCATAATAACCTTGGTGAACACTCTTTAACTGTGTTAACACTCTTTAATTTGAGGTTGCTACTCATCCAAATAAATAAAGATGAGCTTAGCTATTAATAAGATCTGACCTGCCTACAGTAAGAATAACATTCATTCACTATACTTCCTTTCTCAATTCATTTGGAAACGATTAAAAAGATTTCATCTAATCTTTATAGGTAATCTTTTCCAGGTTACTGAAGTTTGCGTTCAATAAATATGAATAATGTTTTATCGATAACCGTTACCTTTCCCTTATTTAAATATAAATAAGCTTGCTATAAGGGCTTTGACGCATACAACTGATTGACATTTTAATTTCTGCTTTTCTCCGGTGTCCTTATTGTACAGCAGTTTCTCATCTCTCTTTGTTGTTTGATACTATACATGCAGAATTATGCAGAATTTGTTTCAAAATTCTTTTACCTCATCAAAGCTATAAAGAATGCTTTTTATACACCAAAATCAGGTGTTGTTTTTACTATACGAAAAGCAAATTTTTTCTTAGCAAAATAATAAGGCTTTGCCAAACACAAGGCATAATTCCTTTGCCAGCCGTACGTTATTGTTATCAATAGAATGAGTATATTAAGAGTGGCTTGTAATATTATATGATGTGAATGCCGAATATAAAGCTTCTAACTCTATTTCTTGTGAGTTTTTTGTCTCTGCGCGAAAACTATGATCTAATTATAATGCCGTAAATTATATACTGAAACTTTCTGCATGTGGTATAACTTTGGAGTGAGAGTAACACGATCTGCAAGTGAATTTCGAGACGAAATGCGTAGTAGATTTTTTTTTATTCATAAGCGAGCAAGATCTTGCAGGAGTGCTATGTATACTAATTGTTTTCCGACTTAGTCATAACTGGGCCCATGATTCTTCTCTCCCACGCTGAGGGCAATTATCTTCCATACTTAGTTCCGATCGGTGATGCTCACACATATGGTCAACATTCATATGAGTATATTTGGTTTCTATATCAATGTAAACATGTTATAGGTATATACAAAAGCCGTCTGTAAATGTTATGTTTAAGTTCAATGTCTGTTCAGTATTCACTGTAATGTAAACAGTTAAAACATGGAATTACTTAAGAAAGAACTGAAAAAGAAATTCTTAAGAAAGAGACCATAATGATGAAAGGAAATCACCAAAAACATGCATGAGAGTGGCCACATCGACAGATGTTTTACATTATTAAAGAAAAAAGAAGAAACAAGCAAAAGGAATAGTGAGAGTATCAAACCAAAGGCCTCATACTCTCGAGGGTTCAGAACAAATATTTCTCGCTTATATCAATGATTAGCAACTGCGACCTCATTTGCTCGATGGTAAATGCTTCCAAAGTCAAGTTCATAATGGAATTGCCAGGTACGTCAACAGAACATGAAGAAAGATTTAAGGAAAGCAAGGGATAGTTTTATAACTTTCATCCATAATCATATGAGGTTACGAAAAGATTGTACGTTAAGGCGCTAAGGCAGGTCAGACATTCGCCTCCAAAGTACGTAATTTCTTGTTTGTCAAGTGTTAACTGTAATAGAAATTTAAAAAAAGGATGCCAATGATGACCTACATTACAACAGTATAGAATGAAGTACCTGGTCACAAACCAATGAACAATCTTTCAACTCTTTTGTTGCTTACTAACGCAAACATGAATGTCAAAAGTTCTTTCCATGAACGCACGAACCTACCAAAATGCAACCTATAGTTAAACACTATATGTAGGTCAAGTAGCGATGTTTGTGTCCTGCATAGCTTATCAGAATGCCCAGCATAGTCTTTGATTCTACAGTGATTATCGATCTGAGGGCTTTCTTCTAGCTAATTATGTACCTCTACCAACCCAATTATATTCAAATGTTACGTTATTATGATGACGAGTGAACAACAGAAACCAATAACTGTGAAAACAGCAAATACACAGTAATGTAAAATATTAACTTAATTTTATTTTTTCATCACATGTAAGTAACAGAACATAATACAAGCACAAAACTGAACTCTTCTTGTCTTTCAGCGATATGCTTGAAAGTATTATAATTCTACTGGCTACTAACTACAGTACTCTTACTCGAAACTACAAATATCCAACAGGGTCAAACATCATATTCTACTAAATTTCACATTTTCCAAAAGCCGTGATGAAAGGCCGGTGATTACTTTTAATCTAACAACTCTTTCTGAGACAAGACAAGATCGAGATAGAAGAAAGATCAAAAACCCGTAATACAAGTCATGCCGACAACGCTTGTTTATTTCAAATTAAACTAAAGAGCTTCCAATAATGTATGGATAGTCTCGCATAAACCTCTGGATTGAAGTCTGATGTAAAGAAATAAAGTCAGAAAGAATCTGATAATCAATATCTTGTTAGTTATTTACGCATTATTACTTCTACTTATTTACCTTCAGGAAAATTTACCGGAGTGATTGCAGTTTAATCGATCACATCGAACTTCAAAAAACTATAAACCAAAGCACATTTCAACAATGGTTTGAGGTAGCCGAAGAAACAAACCTTATGTTGCAACTGTTATGAAAAAAAATTAATTCTGCTTCGTAAACAGTCATAAAGTCATCGAAAATGCATGGGAAGAATATTCTCGATTCTGCTTCAGAAAACTGTGATCTGATTTTATATTTAGACATGATTTTGATCATAAATATGAGAAACAAAATGATGTTGAAACTGTGCAATTATGACCATGATATTAAATATAAATTTATATATTCTCAGTTTGCCAATAGATGGGTGTTGTGTTTATTTGTAAACGTCATGTTTGTGTAGAATATGCAGTAGTTCGAATTCGGCGTTCGTGAATAAATGCTGCGTAGAAAAACGCTCTCTGTTTATAATTATTCCTTTGATAGAGTTTGATTTAAAAGAGACTTGCATATTTTCTTCCTATGGGCCTGGCGCTGAAAGAAGACAACGTACAGGAGACTGTGACGGCGCATGGCCAGATGTTGATCACCAATAAATTAAAAAATCTTTGTTTCAAGTAAGATATTATAGACAAGTTTCTTTCTACGGAAACTCCTAACTTTAAATGAGATAAAAGAGATGGATAAGAAGTGGGAAATAGCGGAAAGCAGCAGATAGCAGAAACGCAGCTTCGAAATAAAAGTTTATCACTGCGAATGATAAAGTTGTTCAATGTGAATGAAGGATTGAATGAGCTTAATGTTATATTTCCTAGAAATTCTCAAAGGAAGATAAAAAGGAACTGCCACTAAATAGGTTTTTTTCATTAAGCCACAGAAATATAGAAAGATGTAAATGAGCCCACAGATAGCAGTGATTTCATTAGTTTGCGTTTTACTATTTTTATCCCCCTAGAGGGTGAACTTAGAGAACTCGGTGAAGCTAATAACTATGAAGCGTAGCTAGGAAGTCTCGGCCGCGGGAATATACAAATTACAAACATTGTGGTTCTGGAGGCACCAGAAAGATCGCTTATTGGTCTGCCAGTGGGTCTAGAAAGTCCTAGAGCTGAGGTTTCTAATAGCCCGGGGTGGTGTCTCGGGTACGCTGGGTAATGTTGTAGAGTCATTAGAATTTTTTGGAAGCAGAAGAATGAAAAATGAGCAAAGACTTCGCCGGGACGTGAACCATGGAGCTCTGGAATACGAGTCTAGCGTGCTGACGAACTTCAAAGAACTATAAACGAAAGTACATTTCAACAATGGTTTGAGGTAACCGAAGAAACAAACCTTATGTTCCAGCAGTTATGAAAAAAAATATTTCTACTTCTTAAACAGCCACAAAGTCATCGATAATGCATGGGAAGAATACTCTCGATTCTACACGAAGGCATGAAAGAAAGGCAGGGGAAAACCTTATAATGTCCCTCTGCGACATGCAGCCCGAGCGACTGGCAGGTAGCAAATCATAGACAACGATCGATGTCCCAAAAGCGATGAGTCCCTTTCTCCAAGGATACATGAAATATTACTTTATAATTTGTCTTATTCATTTTAAATACATATTTTGAAAGAGTGAAAAATATAATCTAATTTCCTCGTTTACTGTGGAACAATTCGTTTTCCTATAACAATGGTTTGGATAGAAAATATTTTTCCAGAATAATTTAAGCGCCAAGCTAAACCTCAACTACAGTTTGTTTGTTTTCTGTTTATATCAAATGGAAATAGGCTTTTTAAATACATTGACTTAAAAATTTGTAGGTTAATCTTTCCATTTTTAAATTACATTTTTGGCACCTTTACTTTACACTAGGTTACGTTAGCCTAATAAGTCATTTATCGCTCACACGATAAGACAAATGTTGCCATGCTCCTGAGAAGGTCTATAAAATATATAATATAAAAGGTCTATAAAATTTCAAAGTGAATAAATACCACGGATATCATGATAGAATAAGAAGGAATCGCTTTAAATCTCTCTTCTTATTAGTGTTAAAAAAGGAAATGCATCTAAAATCCATGCCATACAGCTGCTGCGAACCATAACAAGCAGTAGCTAATGCCACTAAAATAAAGACACTGGCGAAGAAATGAATAGCAGCAAATGGCAGAGCAGTTAATTTCCGTTATTTCGGAAATGAAGAAAAATGTGAAAGATGAAAAATAAATGCAAAAAATTCATATTGTCATGATTTCTACAGAGTCATTTATATATCTATTAACAAGAAAGTAAAACTCGCTTTTTTAACAACAACAACATTTTAACAAGCCTTCATATTTCCATAACGATACCTCGAATGATGAACACATAAACTGTTACCAAACTGCTCTATCAAAATACTGGCACGAAATACGGCATGCGTGGCTTATCCATATCCAACAACACGAGTCAGCAGAAAAGAAATAAATGCAGTTTTTTCATAACAAATATACAATACGAAAGCATTACTGCATATTTCAGTATAAGTCTGTCAAGCCAAGAGAAAAATATTATGATCACATCTGTAATTAAATTGAAATCAATAAATTACACTGCTCACAAAATTAAGACAGCGCCTCTACGAAGATGTGATTGTGAAGGGTATATAAATTTTTTTCGGACGTATTCGCCAATTAGTGTGCTTGTACTCATTCGAGACATTCACCGCGTCTCTCCGAAGACTTGGGTAAATTTTATAATGCATCAAATAGTGTAACCACAAACATATGAATGACATGATAAGATGGAGAAATGTCGGTAGATTGCAGGCAGGCCAGTCACAAGCTTAAGTGGCTACCGAACTCAATTTGACGCCCAGGGTCGCCTGCAATTAGGGGAAACAGTTTGCGAACACTGGATCCATATTCAGAAGACCTGGAAGAGGTTGACCAAAATTTACAATGACCGAAAAGGATCATTAAATGGCACTCTCAGGGCGGCGACGCACAGCTACCTTCAAAGCTCTCGCGTGAACTGTATGTTGTTATTGCAACTCGCGTTTCATGGTCTATAGTTGCCCGAAGACTTCATGAGATAGAGCTGTGTGCATATGACCAGGTATACGTGTTCCGCTCACTGCAGCATACTAGAGAGCGTATTTAGTTTGGCACACAATAGCATGCGCTTTGAACCAGACTTCAGGGGAATGCCGTTCTTTTTTACAGATAATTCGAGATTTTACAGATGAGCCTGGGCGCTGTACCAGTAATTGTAGAGTGTCTGGAACATTATACCATTCTCCTTGATCATGAAAAAGGATCATTATGGTGGTGAAGGCTTTCTAGTTTGGGCAGGCATTAAGTTGAGGGCCGCCCACCCCTGCCTGTGTTTCACAAATATTTCCTGACTGCTATGAGGTACAGGGAGATCTTACAACCTTATGTCCGACTTTGCAGGAGCGCAGTTGTCCTTGGTTCATCTTAATAGACTATAACGCTCGTCCACATTAGGCCCATTTGGTGGACAACTACATGGAAAGTCAGGATATTGGCCGAGTGGTTTGGCCAGCCAGACCTCCTGTCCTTAACTTTATACCGAATGTCTAGGCTGTTCTTGAGAGGTTAATTTCATCTCGTTAACCCCCTTCAAGAGCCATCCCGGAATTGAAAACTGCTTTGTTGCAGGAATGTGATTGACTCCAAAGGAGTCCTATAATTACCTTCTATAAGGTCGCTCAGTATGACCTCACATTGAGCGACACATAGACCTTACAAGAAATAGACCAACCCAAATGTGTTTTCTCCCTCGTCTGACGCATTCCCGGCTGTCCCTTTTGATCACATCCGAAGGGGTATGGACGACTTGCAAAAGCTTAACAATGGTTCGCTATTGCAGAGAGTATAATTGTCAAGGAGAAGCTGGTTGTAGGGCCTCATTTCAAAAATTATAATTTTTAAATATTTTTATTTTTGAAACTCAGATTGATTTTTAAAAATTTATTATATTTATTTATTTATTATATTGCATACTTTCAGGCTTGTATATTGTTTTAGCTTTTCCTATGCTGTATGGAAATTCGTAACTACTTCTTTTAGAAAATAATATTTTAAATCTGAACTAACAGAAAATTTCAAGCAAACAATTTTCTTTTAGAACTTCTTTGCTTTTTTTCGTGTAAATAAGTAAAAATGCTAAATTACCTAAAAATGAATTTTTGAAAGTTTTTGTTTAAAATTCTAAATTGTGCTGCTATTTTAAAATTATAGGTGAATATTACATCATAATTTCCATAAAGAAGTTTTATTTCAATTATATTTCATAATATATCATACTGATAAACACTTTTAACAACTTAAGAATTTTTATGCATTTATTCTTATGTTAAAATTGTATTTAACTGTAATAAATAATTGGGCTAGTATTTCATAAAGATTATTTTTTAAAATTTATTTCTAGTTCTGGATAAGATTTTTTTACTTACTGTGAATTTAATTTATTAGTCCAAAGGGGCGGTAGCTCAGAAAGACTATTAGTTTCGAAACGGCATTTTGCGCTGTTTCACTATAAATGCCCGTTTGACTTTCCAAATTGTTGCCACTAAATATTATCGCCCTGTATTGTATTTAAAGAAATTAAATAATGAAGAATCTGCATGAATACATATATGTTTCTCACACTGTGAAAAAATGACAATATCTAGAGCATCAAATTTTGAGTAACGTAATTCCCCATCCGAACACAGGCACTTGGACCGACGAATTTAGAGTTTGTTTTAATCCATTTCATATTTTGTAAAACTTTAACGAATTTTTTACTAACAAACTCAAAGAATTCAAAGCGAGCAATGGCAACACTGTACGGAAAATAGCATTTTTATCCTCAACGCGGAAATTCTACAGATATGCTGTTTTCAAATACTTTGTGGTATTGCTGTTGAATTGAATTTTATATGGTTCACTTGCGAAGAACATGATATTTAATAAATAAAGGTAACACACAAAACATTAAGAAACGTCCCTTTGGGCGTATTATAAAATCTGAGTGCTTCCTGATTTTATTTTATTTTATCTTTTTTTTTTATTTTTATCCCATTACACTCAGAAAAGTTCATGCTCCGAATTTTATGAATTATTAAAATATAGATCATCTTTTAATGTTATTAATTAATGATCATATAATAAAATAAATGATCATCTTGTAATGTTAATAATTAATGATCATATAATTAAATAAAAGATTATCTTGTAACGCTAATATTTAATGATCATATAATCAAATAAATTATGATCTTGTCATGTTATAATAATTTTAAAACCCACTGCCTGAAAACGCTCATAAAATTTTTAAAATTTATCAGATCTTGTTTAATTTAGCCATATTTGTTTCAAAGCATCATGTACTATCAATCTTGTACACAGCAGTAAGTTCATAAAGTTTGTGCTTAGAGGTTTTACCAAAGTAAAGATGTTTATACAAGAATTACAGGTGGAAAAAAAGCGCGCAAAATGCAGTAAAAAGTGCTTTAATGAGATATATTAAATGTTATTTCAAAAAGTGTAACTTTTATAATGTCATCACTTATACAACGTATCACATTCAATAATTAAAAACAGTTCTGTCATACAAACTCCATAGGTTTCAGTGTTAAAGTAAACCAGATCGTTCCTACTCCTTCTTACGGACATGTGGGGGACGCGCGCACCGCAGACTTGGTTAGTCTATCTCTTATAAGGTGCATGGAGCGACATGTCTGGCTGTGAAAGGGGACCAATACCCATATTAGACTCTTTTTTCAGTTTGATATGAGAACATGGAATTGGGATATCCCCGCATTATGATATTTACTGGACAATTATGCGTACATAAAATGTGATTTAGAGTAGTGCATCTCTTTATTTTTTATTATGAATATATATTCATACCAAATTGCATTCAAATCTATCCTTTAGTTTTTCAGAAATCCATAATCGACATAATGCGTAATTACTCATAATTTTGCGCACGAGTGTACTTTGCGGGTGGTCGAATTCCGTGAATGATGGTAAATCATGATAACTCTCAAAAAGAGTAATTACTAATGGTAAAGCTAAAAAAATAACTGCCGTATTAGTAATTTCAGAAACCGTACTTTGTTAACAGTTAGTTAATTATTTATTTACATAAGCATCATTTGATACTTGTTTCACTCACGAAACTGAAACTAAAGTATCATATGTATCCGATGTAAATGTCCTCAATTTATCACTTGCTTAATTGTTATCTGTGAAACTGCCTCTCCCCCTAAAAAAATCAAAATTAATGCTTGATACTTCCTTAAAAAAAGGTGTCATTCAAAAACAAAAAAACTCTACCCGGTAAAAAAAGAATGCTTTTAGTCATTAAGTCAAAGAAACATACATCAATTTTGCTTTCGGCGGAAAAAGTGACAAGAGTGCTTTACAAACTGGATTGAACTGTTTTCATTTTTATACATTTTCTCCCCCACAAGTAATCAATCATTTTTCGTGTTTCATACACGATAAGCTCTGCGTAAAAATATGTCACTCCACAGTCATAAAAGTAAAACAAATATTTCAGGATCGCGAGCTAATAATTCATCTCGCCGAAGAATTCCATTGAGAAAGAGTGACATGCACTCCTTCACTGCGTTTGTTTTTGTAGGGTCGTTTAGTAAAACATAAATAAAGTCACGTGTAACGTGTTTTTCTGTAACAAAATTGAGCTTTTTGTAGTTGCAGACCTTTGCTTGTCGTTAAATATTTATGCAAAAATGAAACTAATATAAGGGGAAATTATAGATTCGATCAAGAGTTCGAAAATATAACGTCTCTCTCTTTCTCTCTCTCTCTATATATATATGTATAATCACGTAAAAATAACATTAAATATTTAATTTTGTATATATCCAGTGAATCTTTAATAGCTTTAACGTCGCTCGCTGTAGTGACAGTGTCAGGACTGAGTGTTCGGTGCATACTTTTGGCAAACATCTTCGTGAACTCCTTAAATCCTGATCTGGAACAGGGAGCTGTATGCAGCTATGTTCTGTGGTAGAATTCTGTGATTAAGTTGGAGAATAACTGCACTTGAAAGGGATTTAAAATCCTCTTTCCCAACTCGGGAGGGGTACAGAAAGTAGAGACCACACTTGGGTCTAAAATGAAAAATCAAATTTAAACTAAAACTAAATAGAAATTAAATTAGTCGTTGCTCATAGAGCTATAACGCGAGGTTGGCCTGTAAACTAAATGGTGCGTAGCAAGATTTACTAATACTGACGCACTTGGAATTATTTCAATAAGCAATAACGTAAAAGCACTATGGCTTAGAATTTAAATGCTAGCTAGTCAGGAGAACGTCGAATAGCGTGATCGCGGTCTGAGACTAAAAGCTCTCTCACACTGAGAGGTTTCTACCTCTTGCTCAAATGTAACTTGGCTCTACTTCAAATTAGCGTAAAGCTACAACGCGCGCTTCTTCTAACGGGAAGTTGAAAATGGGAAGGGATAGAAAGATTTAAATTAAAATAAAACTTTGTTAGTTTAACTAAAACCTTACAACAGGAACCATTAAAAGTACTAAATTCTAATCTGATTCACTTTACATTTCGACTTACAATTTGCCTTAATTCTGTCAGTTGGCAAAATACGTCCTATTTCATTTAAAAATTATAATAGATTTCATTTCATTCTTATTAAGCTTGCTTCTTATCATATTCTAAGATTTAGTTAGGGAACTCATAATGCAAAAAAAATTCTTTGCATAAGAAAAATCCGCAAATCTAGGTTAATTCATATTCTTAGCATGAGCCCGCTGTTTTTTGCTTAAAATAACTGCATTCGATTTGCGGACATCCAGCAAGTTCTTATCCTTTTCTGCTTAAAAAATAAAGAATATCTGAAGATTTAGAATATAAACACTGATTAAAAGTATAAAGCTACCGCATAATTCGTAAGAGTTTGTCTATTTTATATTTTGGATTATGTATTTAACTTATGTTTCAATAACTATTGTTTGAGAATATCTAGTTATAAATATACTTTTATCCACAAAGTCACAAGAACACTCCAATAATTGCTTTATGAAAAATAATATGGCCTCTTCTATTTTTGTTTTCTTATTCACAATATTATCATATAATTACTGATTGTGAGAAAATACAAATTGACTTAGCGTGTTATTCCTTCGCATCACCAAACTACTTTTTTAACGTTCCTAATTGCTTTACGTGAATAATTTAATCAGAAAACTATAAATTAAATTTATTTATAAAGTAGTGTCATTATAAATAAAGGCAAAAAATAATATTACATACATCAAATACTTATTTCGAAATTACTGTATTAATACCCACTGTACAGAATGGTATTGATATATAAAATTCATAACTATTAGTTTAAAGAAAAAATAATTAATAACTTCTGAAAATATAAGCTATAAAATTTCTCAGCTGAAGATGGTTTTTCATAATGTTTGAAATGTGATATTTAGATAGGAATGGTCTGTATTTCACTTCAGTAGAGTTACACAGTAGGTAAAAAATATTATGCAATCATTTCGCGTAGGTTTGCGAATTTAAAATATATTTTAAATATAAAATATTTTTTTTAAATTCAACAGCAATGAATGATTTTCATATGCATATAATTTTTTAGCATTTTTGTTGTGATTAAATGGAATCGTTTACAAGTGGCTTGTTTTTATCATTAGATATGAATACATCTTTTTAGCTCAAAGGCCAATTTGCCGAGAATGGCTCTTAATTTCGTTTTGGCATTTTACGTTGTTTCAGTATAAACGGAGTCTCCCTTTTAAAATTATTGCCAACAAGTATTAGAGCCCTGCGTTATATTTAAAGAAAATAAATAATCAAGACTCTGCATGAACGTTTCTCGCACTGTGAAAAAACAATGGTAAATAGAGAGATCAAAGTTTGAGTCACTTAGTTATTCACTCGAATATGGGCTTCTGGGAATTCGTTTTATCATCTATATCATAGTTTGTAACTTTAACGAATTTTTGATTAACCAACTCAACGATATCAAAGCGAGCAATGGCAATACTATACGGTCAAAAAAATTATCTCTAAATCGCGAAACTATGTATCGGTAATTCTAAAGATATCCTCTTTTTAAATTATTTTGTGATATTCCTGTTGAATTGAGTTTTATGGTTTAAGTGCGAAGAGCATGATATTTAATAAATAAAGGTAACACACAAAACGTTAAAAACGCCCCTTTGGGTGTAATATAAAATCTGAAAGCTTTAAGACTTTTGCTTTATTTTTTTATTAAATTTTCATTTTTTTAATATTTTTATAAAATCAGCTCCTGAATAAAAAAACATAATTTTTACTCTCTTCCTTCATAGCTTTCGATTTAATATTTACCAATAGCGAATCTGTAAATTTTTAATAAAATAATCAAGCTGTACTTTAACGAACTTCAAGGGACTGGGAATTTAGTTTACTGTATCCCATCTGATAAGAGAATCTCACAAAGTAGTGTAAAAATTTATTGATTGATGAATCGCGCAGGAAGAGGGATTAGCTTTGTCACATCTCCCAAAAGATGTTATAAGTAACTTTAATTTAAACAAGCATATTTGTTTAATAATAACTCTAATTTCAGAAAAGGATATTTAATTAACAGTAATATAACTTTAAATTTTAAAAAAATCATATTTAAAAGTAATCACTACTAATTTGTGCAAATACTAAATTTCTTTTTCGATGTTCGGCAAAACATACTTGAATCTCCTAAGATAACTGTCTGAAACTCAAATCGTATGCGGCCAGACGCAGGATCTAAAAACAGCTGACGGGTCAATTTTTTTTTCAAATTAAAAAACAAATGAAAATTTTTATAAATGAAATAAAACGCATTTGAAACAAATTTTAAATTTCGCTTACTAAATTAGAAGACATTTCTTCTACTTTCTTCGCATGCCTTCGTAGTGTAGTAGTCAGCACACCCGACGCGTATTCGAGAGGTCCGTGATTCGAGTCCAGGCGAGGGCGTTGCTCATTATTCATGCATACAGCTTCTAAAATAACTTAATGTCTCTACAGTGGCGCCCGAACTAAAAGGCGGTGAATGATGATTCTTCACCACCAGGATTTCACGATTAGTTCCCCTAATCCCAAGTCGCCCTTTAAAAGGGGGAGTATATAAGATATTTCTCCCGCCTTCTTCGCATGCCTTCGTGGTGTAATGGTCAACACACTTGACGCGTATTCGATAGGTCCGTGGTTCGAGTTCCGGCGAGGGCATTGCTCATTTTACATGTGTCCTGCTTCTAAAATAACCTAATGTGTCTACAAAATATTTATCAAAATATACATAAACAATAAAAATTTCACAAAGAATTAAAATTTATTTTTATTGAAATCTAAAGTTCCTACAAGATATTTTTGTTGATTACAATTGTTAAAAAAAGTTTTACTGCTAAATATTAAATTCTTAGAATGACGTATCTTTCAAATAATTCTAACTTGTTTAATTAATCATTATAGCATTTACATTAATGTAAGCTAAAGCTAACTCAATTATGAAACATTTCTACATTTTCAGAGAAAATTTACCAGTCAGATAAAACTTGAAAATGAATTATAACAACCTAGTCTCTTTCTCTTATTTATTAAACTTTACTTCGAGATATAAATAAAAGCACATACGTTTGTATGTAAATAATTATAATCTTTTTTGTTTCTTTCTATAGTAAATCTACAGGAAATTATTCAAAGCTATAAAGTAATATATTTAATATATATATATATATATAATAGTAATTTTAATATATTTAAATCTATAGCAAATTGGATGGGACCAAAACAGTCGCTGTTTATATTGTATTAAGGGCTTCATTGTCTGCCGATTTCGCTATAGAGAAGTTTAACTGTAATCAGATTTTGCGGATTTATTGCTTTACCAATAAAGCAGGGAATGAACGGGATGCGCTTTGCTATAATCGTCGAATTAATTTAATGTATAATATTATTAATACTATACATCGATTACTTTTTGCAATGTAAAAGCACAAATTGCAAATTTGAAGATATAATAATGAAATAATATTTCAATATTTTGATTTTCCCATATTAAGATGAAACATTTTCGGAACATCAATAGAATGTTCTCGAATGACGTTTCAGCGTTAAATAAAATCCTATGCTATATACTTTTCTTCGCTAAATTTAGAAATATATTTGCAAGCAATTTTATTTCACAAACCAAAGTTAGGAATTTTAATGTCATTATCATATCTTAAATTGAGATTCCGATTACAGAATACAAGGATAAAAATTCCTATGTATATCTGTCATACAAAATTTTAACTCCATGAATGAATTACTTCTGAATATAAAAGTTTTACTACTAGGCTGGCATAAAATACTGCACGTAATACTAGCCATAGCACCTTAATATCGTAAATTCTATATTAATTTAAACTTAAAAATGTGAATTTGCATAAACTTCTCGAACTGTATATGTGAAGGAGAGTTACCTGGCAAATTAGGAAATGAAATATTGTATTTAGAAAAATGTCTAACCTAATGTATTTAAAACTTAAACAATTGTTCTATTATACATCTGAAACTGAAATCAGCTGGACAAAAATATTTCTCCTCTAAAAGCATTTACATTTGTTTTAAATCTATAATATGGTTGCGAGCCACGGGATCGTTCCTATTTCTTTAACTAATACGCCCAGACAAACAACAGGAAATGAATAATTATTAAGGAAATAAGAACAATGAACAGCGCAAACAGCAAACTAAGTAACTGGAAAATACTCAATGAGAATCCGGATTTGCAGAAATTTCTCTTTGGCATACGAAATAAAAAGCAAATTTTCTTAAACCAATCCCAGGAAAAGCTGTAACTCGTAATTCAGCTAACTAACAAATCTTACAGGTGATACACAGATAATTTCTTCGTTTTCAGACTCATGCTTATATCGAGCAGCACGGGCTGTCGAAATGAGTCGTAGAGCTTCGGAAATTTATTTTCCGCTTCTACCCTGTAACATTTCTCATGTACATGTTTGACGGCCTTTTTTAAGCTTCATATGCATCATAGTATTTGTACCACTTTCTAAAACTGATATGGCTTTGTCCCAGAACAAACGTTCACGAACTTTGTGGAGAATCGTTTGTTATATTAAACTGATCTCCAGTAGGATTAATATAAAGCTCTGATAGAACACTAAATCGTTATCGGCAAGATGAGCTGCCATTTGAATCGCCTTCGTTAACTTACATTTGCGGTAGAGAACATCATCTTGCAATTGAGAAGAATGTCATTATCTTTTCGCCGTCGGACTAAAGAGGGCCATTTACTTGCCAGCTGGCGTTTTGTTAATTGTTGCCATCAATTTCATTAATGGAATCAACTCAAGATCTTCCAGTTGGATCTTTGTCAGTCCTCCGTTGTTCCATAGAATATTCTCTTATGTTAAGAAATCTAGGTTAATTCGTCTGACAAATGGAACTTCAGAGCAGCTTTTAACTCGTCTTTCGAATAGATTTTGCACTTTTCTGCAAAAGCCGTCTCAGCAGTGTATCAGCATTCCCATGGGAAGTTCCTCTGCAATAGGGAATTTCAGTCTCATATTTCTGTATGTATTGCATCCACTGAGCCACTTGACCTTCCGGATGTTTGAAATTAAGCAGCCAAATTAATGAGGCATAGTCATTACGCAACAGGAATTTGCCGGGCGTGGAGATAGTGATGGAAATAATCAGTTACCTCGACCATGGTTAAGATCTCATTTCTAGTGACACGGTAGTTGCTCTCTGCGTTTGCGATAGGTTTACTAAAATAGTCAATCACGTAGTCCTGGCTATCAATTTTCTGTGAAAAAACAGCACCCATTTCTTCAAGAACAGCTCCAATTCTTTCATTGCTAGCGTCTGTATCGAAGATGAAATCGGATTTCGGTTGGAATAAGACAACAGACGAGAAGACACAAAGCATCCTTCAAGGTTTTAAATGTTTCTTTACTCTTATCAGCCCACGAAAACGTTTACTTTGCTTCTGATAGGCGGTTTAAAGACCTGGTGACAAAAGTGAAACTTTCTTCTGTAGTAAGTGAAAACGTCCAGAAAACGGCTCAACAAATGAACATCTTGAGGGCAACACTAGTCACGAAGAGCTTTGATTTTGTCAGGATGTGAGTTACATCTTCGGCAGAGATAATATTGCCAAGACAGCTAATATTCCAAAGAAATAGTATACATTTCAAAGGTTTGAGCTATAAATTAGCTTCTCTGAGTTTCTGTAGTACTTTCCGGATACTTCCGAAGTTTTCTTCAAAAGCTCGGTGGTGGATTTTATGTAGCATAACATAAATGTTATGGTGCGCCACCAAAATTCCGTCCAACAATAATAACGTCTTTGAAATAAACAGGGCATGCTTCGTATGAAAAGCTTTCAGAAATGTCTCCACAGAACTTTGAAATGTCGCTGAAGCGTTATGTGTGTAATATCTAGTGCATGCTATGCATATAGATTCTTACTTGCATCATAATTCAATACTGTATCCGTAAACTTAAATTTAATTTTGTATCATATTTTGTGTGCTTTTAGTGGGTAATTAAGTACATTAAGAGCTACATGCATTGCGTACCATACGCATTGTGTAGTACGAAATTCTTACGTTTAATATAGTATTTTAATATTTTATTTGTACACTGCTTATTCTATTGAGCTCAGTGTCGTATTTACCATACTTTAGGTATTTTTGTCCTTTGTATATATTATGCAGTGCGCGTATTGTGATAAGACAGCAGAGAGTTTTGTGCGCATCACCATTTTAACATCGTATTTACGCATTATGTAATTTACTTAGTTATTTTAGGGCATTTTATGTAGGTATCTATGTACTTTAGAACAGCATGTACTGCATGGTACGTGCAGTATGTGGGATGAAATTCCTATGTGCTTCATAATTTAATACTGTATTTACACATTGTGTTTTTTATTTAGTTCAAAACTTTACTTATAGTATAATAGGTACTTTTGGGCTTAATAAATGATTTTGTTATGTACTGCGTGTGTTGCTACCACTGAGATTTCATTTGATCACATTTTAAAATTGCATCTCTGCATTTGGTGTAATCCGTCTAAGTATTTATGCAGTTTATAACTGAATCTTGAATCTATGCATTGTGTATTTTACGTAGCTCTATGTATTTTATTTAGCTCCATTTTAACGTATATTACATATAACTACTTATGCGCTTTATAATGTTATGCGTTGCGTAGTATGTGTAGTACTCAGATAGAATATTAAGCGCATCATAATTTAATATTGCACCTACGAGTTATGTATTTTATTTAGTTAAATGTATTTATATTTAAGTTTATGTAAGTATTTATGTGATACATTTTTGTGCGTATTGTGTAGCATTCATTTAGACTTTTACGCATATCATAATTAAACACTTTTTACATCACTACGTATTTAACCTAGATTAGTCAGCGTATTGTGTATAGATATTTGTATGATATATAATTGTACGTATTACATAGAACGTCCATTCTGTAGCATGTGCAGCATTATTCTGTAGCAGTATGATGCATATACACTTGTACATGCACCATAATTTAATAATGTATCTTACATATCTCTCTAACGTAGTTCATATAGCGAACACTTATGCATTTTTATCCGAATTAAAACTGAATTCCCACATACACACTCTATCTGTGTAGTATAGATGCAGCAACGATTTTATGTGATATTTTTGTATTATGACCTAGATGTCTGTTAAATGACTCAGACACACTAAGCTTTTGTAAGGCCACGTAATTTCGAAGCACTATGTAACTAATTCCTAAGCAGGGACGCAGCTTTTTTCAGCTCCAAGTATTAATGCGACTGCGCAATTCGAAGACGCAAGACAAATACATGTTTAATCACCGTTAGCCAACACATGTCATAGTCTTCCGTAACTTGTCACTCATCACTGTAGCGTTCCACAGCCAAAAAGAAATTACTTTCAACCGCCAGAGTCCTTAATCGGTAGTCTTCCCTAATTATACAATCTTAGACAAAAACAAAACGACGCACCACGACGCACGGAGAAGATATAAAGCAAACTGGACACAAATTGATATGCATACACGTTTCGACGGTAAATGCAAAATTTTACATTTTGGCTGCTAATGAATGAATGGTTGTCGCTACAGCGAATCTGATCAGCTCCAATTGGCAAGATATTTAAGAGGAGAAATTACGATTCCAGGTCATAAGAATTTCATTCCGTGTACTCTGGTAGGCAGTAACTATGCCTCGCATAGAGGTGCGCGAACGATATGCGCAGATGTCCAACCGGTCAAATTTAGACCGGTTGGCCTCATCGGCGAAAACATTTGAGCAGAAGCGATGCAACTATTAGACGATGTTGACAGGAATGGGCGAACCATGGCCGCACACAGTGTCAAAAAGAAAGCGGTAGGCCTACAGAAACGACAGAACGTGAAGACCGAGCAATCGTCAGAGCGGCACTCACAGCCCTACATGGATCATTATCATCCATTGTACTTGCAACTTGTGCTTCAGTGACCGCAAGGACCATTCATAGACGGCTCACAGAAAGGGGGCTGAGGTCATGGCGCCCCTTGCACCGGATACCATTGACCTCTCTACAACGTCAAGCCCGTTTGCAGTGGTTCGGGCTCATTCGCACTGGAATATCACTGACTGGAGTAGAATAGTATTCAGTGATGAGCCCCGCTTTGAACTGAGCCCCGTTGACCAGCGAAGGTGATTCTGGAGACTCCCCGCACAGCGGAGTGATACCAACCAGACTGTCTTCCGGCAGACAGGCCGATAACCAATAGCGATGGTCTGGGGTGCCATTTCATTTCATAGTAGGACTCCTTTGGTTATCATCCGTCGCAACCTTACAGCACAGCGGTACGTCAACGAAGTTCTAAGGCGCGTTGTGTTGCCCTTCATGTCACGCCACCCTGGGCTTACATTTCAACAAGATAATGCCCGCCCCCACTTTGAACATGTTTCTACTGCTTTGCTTAGTGCTTGCCGAACATTATCTTGGCCAGCAAGGTCGCCGGGTCTCTCTCCTATTGAGCACATTTGGAGCATTATGGGCAGGGCCCTCCAACCATCTCGGGATGTTGACGATCTAACGCGCCAGTTGGACAGAATTTGGTACGATATCCCTCAGGAGGACATCCGCAACCTCTAGCAATCGATGCCAAGCCGAATAACTGCTTGCATAAGGACCAGAGATGGACAAACGCGTTATAGACTTTCTCACTTTTTTAAGCTCTATCTCTTCAATAAATCATCCAACTTTTCTCAAACTGTAAGCATTTGTTTTTCTGTACATGTACATCATTCTACAGATTTTCGTCCCATTCGGATAACTCCTTCTTTGTGCGTCGTTTTTCTTTTGTCTAAGACTGTATATCCTCTTGCTAGAAGCCGCCTTTCAGATCCAAAGGGAACATTATTTGTTTTCTACTAGTATGTCTAATGTATCTTAAAGCTAGCATGTCTAAGGTATAGTCGAGGCAAAGGGTAAACGTCTTTCTTCGTTATACCAATCGTACGTCTGTATTCGGCACAAAATCGCTTTTCTTCCAAACTAAAACAATAAGTGATGCCCAATGCCTCGACGATAGTTCGATATCATTGTTCTGAATATATTTTAGAAGTCTGCCAACTTCCTTTTGTTTTGAAAAATGGGAGGTACTGAGGATATTGTCTGATAGGACAATGGATTGCACTGTTTATCCAATGTTTTGTTATATTCGTGCAACCAACGTCATTAGGTGAAGTGGAGAAGACGCATTTAAATTCTCTTGCACAGTCATTAGGATTTTTGTTGCTGAAATCATGAAAAATGTGCAATGACCTCGCAGGGACACGTACACTGGACTTCTCGTATACACGTTGGGTATGTTTTCTATTGCACTACGAAAGGTGCGGGAAAGAGGGTGGGTGAAAATACCTTACATATGTCTTAAATGACTTGCAGCTTGAATCTGTTTAGCACATAATTGAGTAGTTCCAATTAAATCATTCTTAATTCAGGTTCTACTTTGTACGATGATACTTTGTATCGATGCTAATTTGTACGATACTTGCTATAGGAGAATAGGAAGCGATTTGCTCTCCATTCACGAACGTACGGGTGTAATTTTTGGTGGCTATTCTGAAAGCACATTTTCTTTTGGTAAATACATAAAGGCAGCAACAAATATTGTCGAAGCAAGTCCTTTCGAACGAGTAGTTTCCTTAGGGAAATCAGTAATTCTCAGGCGCACATTCGCTTAAGTTTCTACGGCGTTTCTGATGATTCATTCCGATTTTGGGGGGATAGTAACATTAGCACCAGCAATTATACAACAACAGCTCAATTCAGTTTGATCTACTCCACACACCGATATTTCTTCATTAGAGGTGCGTAATTCATTATTCTTTAAACAAAATCTATATTTCTTTAAAAGTGAAATCTGAAGATGCATGGATCTGTTATATCAGCTACACAGACTAAGTGTTCATATATATTGGATGCAGATGTGATGTGCATAATCCTGTTTCTATACACGAGCATTTTCTCTCTATTCATAATTTGAAGATTTAAGGATGTAGCCATATGCAGAATGCGTCCGTTAAACCACCGACCTACTTCCGGTCGCAGAAGAGTCACATTCACTCCAGTGTATAGTATTATGCGGGATGAAAAATTCTTGATTTCTTCTTTCACTCACAGTCCTCAATCTTGCCTGTGAAGAGAAAGTTTTTGAAGAAAGTTGAATGGAGAACTTTCTGCATAGGGCGACCTCTTCTCTTCGAGATGGCCGTTTATTAATTACTCTGCTGCACTTTCGACATATACATCGCTTTTTGAACTGGAAGCATACACCACTGTTTTCGTAGATTCCTTTTCCATTACGGTTCCACCATTTTACCTTACTTTCATCATTACTTCATTTCATCTTTTTGTCTCCATCGTTATTTTTTCGTCTGTTTCGCAACCGCTTGCAGCATTATGTCTTCTGCGCTGTTAGCACTCCTTACAGGATGAATGTCTCTTCTGCTGACTTTCTGGCGAATCTCTTCCTTCATGTCCTTGACAAGAGTGCTCTTCAAGTCTTCTTAGTCTGCTACTGAGTGCCTGTTTTACTTTAAGATCCCTGATAGCATTCACAAAATAGTAGAGTATCAATACGTTTTTAATTTCACGGCCGTAAATTGGAATTGCTAGCTGCTTTAACTGTTCGATGTCAATCGCCAGTTCTTAAAGGCTATCTTCTACTTTCTAATGTCGAGTCGTAAGCTGCGTGCAGTACTAATCCTCGCCAAATGTTTCTCCAAACCACAGTTCTATGCATTAATTAAGACGTGAACATTCGAACGTCTTCCTGATCGATGCGTCTAAGTTTTTCGCACCCTCCTCTAATAAATAGGCTGCCAGGTTTAACGTTTTCATAATTCCAACTGATTTGCCTAAAACCTCATTTGAAATTGTGTTTTATGAATTCTCCATGATGACTTCTTGCTGCAATATTGGGGCGAGAGATAAGTGAACTGGAGCGCTATTCAACAGGCTATCCTGGATGGTTCAAAGCAGTCTGAGATCACATAGTATTCATGGTTAAACAGGCTCTACAAATTTATATCTAGTCTTATAATCTCATTTGCCAGTCACCCGTTCACAGCAGTGATTTGTTGAATAGCATTATCTATTTGTCTTTGCAATTTGGTCTTCTCCAGCGGCTATTTTTTCGCTCACTGAGGACTTTCCTTTCGACGGCAACAATACTTTCTTTCATTTATGCTGTCTCCTTGGTCATCTGAGCGGCATTTTCTTCGAAGAAGTTGTTCATTTCTGCAGCTTCATTAGTCATCTCAGCGACATTTCTGTCGATGGAGTTCTCCATCTCGACATAATTCGTTTCATCGATGACTTCAGCTGATGTTGTTCCATCCTCCTGGTTATCTATATTCAAAGAGACCCCAAGTTCTGGCACTAGGTTTTGCTATTACGGGATGGTTGATGTTTCTTTAAGTTCAGATAAGAAGGAATAAATGCATAATTTATTAAGAAAATAATAGCAATAAACAGTAGACGCAGCAGAATAAGCAATTGGAAATTATGCAAAGTTAACTCGTATATGAAGCAATAAATCGTGAAGTTTCTCAAATGACTCTCGAGAAAAACTTTGATTTCTAATTTAGCCAGCCGCTAAATCTCAAAGCTGATTCACAACTAATTCCGACCCGTATACCATGCTGCTTGGCTTCTGGAAACTTCCGAAAGAATCGGTCACAGGGCTTCAAAAATGTGTTCTTGCGAATCTTCCAGAAATCTGTTAAGTTGACGAGAAGTCGCCAAGTATTGTTCAAAGCCTATTGCATTCAAAATTAAAAGATCTACAATTTTATGCAACTACTAAGCACGTAAATAGAAGATATTTTGCCACAAATTAGATTAAACACCATAAAATTAATCATTAATAAATATATAAATATAATAAATAAATGAAACAGTACAAAATATTACAAAAAGAAAACCAAAACAAATTACAGATATTTACAACTGTATTAACGACTGAACTGTGGAAATTGGAAACAAATGCAGGAGCCGAGCTGATATTTCGATACTTAATAATATGTGACAAATTAAAGAAAACTTAATGTCAACCATCTGAATATTATGATAGTCGCGAAAAGTAATATTTCTGAAGCGTGTGAAGGTCTCAATACTACAATAAATGAAGAGGGTGTATTCTTAGAGAAAATTCTAGGAACGGGGTAAGTATTGAGTCAGATGTGTTACAGCATAATAAGGTATTGATTAAAAATAACAGAGAAGATTGTTTTGTTTGCGTGCATTGCGAAATTATCTTGCGATGACAGTTGTTTCGCTAATTGTGTATACATAATTATTATTTACACTCATACTGTTTTGCTTTAAAAATGTAAATAAATAAGGGACCAAATATGACTCAAATACGCGAAATACTTTTGTAAAGCCCTTTATGCCCAGTATTTTGCGTTGGAACAGCGAAAATATCTTTTATCTCCTCTGTTGTTGTTGCTGTTGACAGTTAATAAGTGATGGCTAGTATTACAAAGCTGTTTTCTAGGATTAGTGTTTAAATGCGGAAAAAAAACTAATGTTGAATAAAAAAAGCAATTTCAATCAACATACGTGTTTCCTATTCCAAAATGTATGGCAAAGACCTTTATTAATTAAAGAAATATCTCAATGGAGTCATTTGAACAAAGCCATTAAAACAAATATTTATGAATGACTGGAGCTCGTGGGTTCTAATTAAGATAAAACTTACACGAAAAGCGTTTTTAATTGACTCATTTAAGCGTTATATTTGTATTGGACGCTAGCTAGTATCACGGAAGCGATGCGAGGATGAGTTTAATCATTTTAATAGGCTCCAACAAGTCGGTGCTATTTTTCGATATCCTCATTTAGGGGATTAAAGTAATTAATTTTGGTAAATGAAAATTAACTCATTTCGTTTGCATTTCTGATATAAAAGCAATCAATTCGCATGTGTAAAAAGAATCCTTAATAGTTTTGTAGTCTGCTTCATTTAGGGTATCTTGAAAACTGTGCTTCCGTTTGACTACCTAAGTTATTTGAAAACTCGAATTTATGAAGTGCTTTATCAATATATTTGCGTGAGAACGTAACTGAAATTCTAACTTGTTTATCTACAACTAAGGAGAATAAATTTTGAGGTTTGAAATCGTTTTACATTTTTTAAAGATGAAAGTTTATTTATTTATTTATTCTTTAGCGGCACAAAAGATTGAACGATGAACGTTTTCACCAGGAAAGCGGAATATTTCTATCTTAATTTAAATTAGAATAAATAATAATTTACTAATAATAAATAATTATTAATTTTGTTCTCTGTAAGATTTCGGAATTAAATATACAATACCTTTTCGCCAGTCATTCTTTTGGGAAAAGCTACAGAGGTTGTTCCCACATTTTTTATACGATTTTAATTGTACGAGTATTTTCAGAAATACGTTACCTAAACGTTTTGTGTTTTTAAATGCTCTATTTGATAACCCTTGTTGTTCACTATCTTCCCACAGCGTAATTTCTTCG
>KK113225.1:159757-177766 GCA_000611955.2 Stegodyphus mimosarum
CGGTTACAGACAGGCGAGAGAGTTCTGGAAAGTACTGGTCTAGGGGAGAAGATCTTGAAATTGCGGAAAGTTAATTAGAGGTTGCTGTTCGCGTAGAGCAAAGCCATCGTAATTTTTTATATTATATATATAATTAATATAATAAAGCATATTTTTTAACCTACAGTAACTTTTATATGGAATTTCCAAAATTTTTGATTTACTTGATCAAATTTCAAAAAAATATATGTTATGAGATAATGTAAAATTCCTCTTATTTGGTATTTAAAATAGATTTGTAATTCAGAAAAAACAGGTGACATTTAAAACCATTAAACATATTCTTGGATTCATGCCAAATGCAAAGAGAATCAGCTCATTATGAAGATGAGTTCTCTTTATGAAGTAATTAAATATATTAGTGAGACTACTCAACTTTCTGTTCAAATTTCTTTTTAATTTCAAGCCTCAGTTTTGTATTAAATCACTTTTTAAATAAAAAAACTGTCATCAAATGTTATTGCTATGTATTACTTTTTAATAAATATTGCACTAAATATAAAATAGTGAACGTGAAAAAGAAATGTACGGCAATCTTTTTTGGTAATTAAGTTATCGATTTTGAATTCGGAAAGCTATATAACCAGAGACACTACAATCGATGCCATGTTTTGAAATCAAAGCATAAAAACGGACATGTACGTAATCACGTATACTTATCATTTGTCAATTGCATGATAAAATAGAATAATAATAAAGGACCAAAAAAATATGAAAGCTTTCAGATTTTACATTACGCCCAAAGACACATTTTTTCAACGTTTTATGTGTTACCTTTATTTATTAAATATCATGTTCTTTGCACTTAAACATTAAAATTCAATTCAACAGCAATATTGCAAAATAATTTTAAAATGGGCATATATTTAGAAATTCCGATACACAGTCTCGCACCCTAAAGATTTTTTTTTTTTTTTTTTTTTTTTTTTTAACAGTGATGCCATTGCTCAGTTTGGAATCGTTGAGTTTGTAAATCAGAAATTTGTTAAAGTGTTAATACACTATACGAAATCAACAATAAAACAAATTCCAAATTCAAAATTAGGGCTTCTAGATGCCCATAATCGGTGGAGGATTACGCTATTCAAAATATGATGGATCTCTTTGTTTTAACGCAATACGAAGAACATGTATACGTTTATGCAGATTCTTCAGTATTTAATTTCTTTAAACATAACACAGATCAGTAATATTTGGTGGCAACAATTTGAAAATTGAAAAACATACATTTAAAATATTCAACACAAAATGCCAAAACGAAATTAATAGCCCTTCCCGGGTAACGCCCTTTGAGCTCAAAATTAAAATCTGAAAGATGTAAAATTTTATATTACTCCGAAACGAGCCTTTTTTTTATTTGTGGACAGATACAGATTTCACGATCATTTGGGCTAACGCCACATTGGGCTAAAAAGTTTTACAAACCGCATAGCTTCAGAATTTCCCATAGTCTTGCGCGCTAGATATAAAAATGTTTTAATCCTTGCAGTTTTGCCAATGCTCGCTTTGAAATTGTTGTGTTAATAAATTCATTAAAGTTTTAAAAAATAGGAAATAAACAATAAAATAAATTCGAAATTCCGGCTTCCAGGGACCTATGTTCGAGTGGTGGACTACGTTATTCAAAATTTGACGATTTTATTTACCGTTGTTTTTCCCAATGCCAGAAACATAAATACATTTATGTAGATTCTTCATTATTTTTTTTCTTTAAACATAATAGGGGCGATCAGGTGGCAACAGTTTCAAAAGTGATTCGTCATTTAAAGCGATTCGACGCAAAATGCTGTTTGGAGAATGGGCTAACGCTTATTTGGGTTAATAAAATGAAAATCAAAAACTAAAAGATAAAAGGTGTTTTAAATTATACTTGAAAAAACGACAGTTGAAACATAAGAAAATGATTTGAATAAGCAAAAGAAATTTGCATTAAAAAATATATGTTTTTAAAATCGGGATACTGTCGGCTCTTGTTATAATGATTGCTCATTACAACTATTGGTGCAATATGTTCACACCTGAGGAAAGCAAAAAAAAATCGGCATCATTTATAGAGAGAACTTAAAACTTTTTTTTCTCTTAAGGATGGAAGCGACCTTTCAAAAAAGCGTCCATTCCATAATTATCTGTTAAGCAAATGCAATTTGCGGTGACATTGCACCGAAAGATTTAACGGCATAAATAAAATAATGTATACTATAGACTTTTGTTATGCCCACATATCAGAAAAAGTATTTCCAAGTTTTGAAAATATGGCCGCGTTATTTAGGCCAAAAATATTTTTATTTTTATCAGGTGTACAATTTGTTTTATCTTTTATCAGGCATGTTTGCATTTTATCTTTTATCAGGTGTACAATTACGTGCAGTTTTATTCATAGCAGAAATATCTCATAAATAACAACGGAAAGTAGTTCTAGTTATGAAACAAAGTAACGGTAAAGTTTCTTTTTATATTTCTTTCTATTAATGCATTTAATTTTACTATGCTTATAATGCAGTTCATCTCGAATTATTAATATGATTTAAACAGGAGGTAAAATTGTTACACTCACCTAATACACCAAGTCTATAATTGATAGTGATAACTATGACATTTCCGAAACTTGCTAAAACACGTCCATCGTAAGGATTTCCAGCATTCCATTCGTATGACTCTCCGTGAATATAAACCATGACAGGTAGTTTTTCTGTTTCACGAATAACTGCAAAGAAAAATTAAAACACGTTAGTTTATAAGTAGAGGAACTTATAACATTAAATTTAACTTTACCCACAATACGTTTTACGTTTATTTCAAAGTTATTTTACGTTTATTTCAAAAGTTAAAGAACTTTAGATTAGGAGTTAATATTCAAGAAGATTTTGTGTATTTTGTGTACATGTATTTTTGTGTACAGAGAAAAAAACCTTTTAATTACTTCCAAAGGGGATTATTTAACGTTTTGTGTGTTACCTTTGTTTATTAAATATCCTGTTCTTCGCACTTAAACCATAAAATTCGGTTCAACAGCAACATCGCAAAATAATTTTAAAATTAGCATATTCTTAGAATTTCCGATACACAGTTCCGCTCGCTGGAGATAAAAAGGTTTTCTTTTTCCCATAGAGTGTTCACATTGCTCGCTTTTAAATCGTTAAAAATTCGTTAAAGTTTTACAAAACATGAAATAGATAATAAAACAAATTCCAAATTTGAGCTTTCAGATGCCCATATTCGGTGGAACAGTGCGTTATTCAAAACTGGATGGCTCTAGGTACCATTGTTTTATTACAGTGCGAGAAACATATATACATTTATGCAGATTATTCATTATTTAATTTCTTTAAATATGATACAGGGCGATAATGTTTGGTGACAACAATTTGAAAAATTAATCAAACGTTTATAGTGAATTAACGCAAAATACCAAAACGAAAACAATAGTTCTTCAAGGATAAAGACCCTTTGGACTAGAAAGGGGCAGTTCAGTATCTCCCATTCAAATGGGCCGATTGACGAAATTCAAATTGCGTTTTTTCATGTCTCGAAAGAAACGCGACTTATGATTTGGTTTATATATAGCATTGTTTTAATATAGGTATTTTGACAGAAAGTCGGACATTTTCTGAAATGACATGCCAATTGTTTTCCATATTTCAAGCCTACAACTCAAAATATGCTTTAATATTAATATTTGCAAAATGTGGTAGGAAATTTCTAGAGAAATTAAAAAAATTTATACTGGCGCTCTTTTTCAGCTTGCGACAATAATAATTCACTTGCCGATCTTCTTAATTTGTAGCAACCTACTTACTTTCCTTTTTTTAATTGCATAAGAGCATAAAAAAGGTCACGTGCATTACTTTCAAATAATTTTAACAATGTGCGTAAACCACATTTGGGGTTATTATCGCTTTTAACGAATATACCAAATTTCAAAAGGCGTAAGTATGTAAATTCACGTATGTCGTAAGAAACATTGAATAAAACACTCTAGTTTTTTGCAAGTGTGCCCAGAAGTACATCTATTTTAAGATGATGTTAAAAACGTTATAGGTTGTAATACAAAAATTGTTTTCGAGAAATTTATAAAAATTATTTAAAAATATAATTTTAAAATTTCTAAAAACAAAAATTTTAAAAATAAATCATAGAAAATATTTATTGTTTGCGACATACAATAAAAAAAGAGCTATTACTAAATGCACAGCAAATTGAATTACCATTGAGGAGCTAAAAGTTTTGAGAGCTAATTTTTTAAAAAGTTCTTGTGCGACTTTTACAAAACGTGGTAGTTTGTCATAATGTGATTCGTAGAACCTAAATATGAAAAGAAATTGGATGTCATTTCCGAAAAAGTCCGATTTTGTGTCAAAATTTCAATATTAGAACACTGCTATATATATATTGTTAGGTTTATCCTAAGTTTTTATCAGTTATCTTGCGTTAAAATTACCTTTTCTACCCTTCCTATTTGCAGTTTACAATTTCCTACCAGAATGTCTTTTCAGAAAAGCGTTTAATGCAAATAAGTAAGAGTAGTATTTAAGTCGAAGTTTCAGTGATTTCGTTAGAGAGGCAGAGTTTCTGACTAGCGCGTGTTTACCGTTGGGCTGCGTTTCTCTCTAAGCTATTACTACGCTCGACCGTACTTCAGACCCTTGATAGCTTCGACTACGTAATTGAGATTTAGGGGCCAACTACTTAGAATCTTGATAGCTTCGGCTCTATATTTATAGTTAAGTATTAGTTAAGCTTTAATTATTATTACTTTGAGTTAAGCTCAAGTGGAGGCTGTGCTGCACGCTCTGAGATAGGAGCCGACTGTGCTAATCCTTACTTTGAAATAAAGGGTAATTAACCCTTCTTGAGGGGTACGTTCCCTGTTCACGCACTCAAGCGATTATTCGCTTATCGGTGTAAGAAGTTTCCCACATATACCACATACACCATAGTGGAAAAACATAATATATATATATATATATATATATATATATATATAATACATATCCTAAGTCGCGCTTTCTAGACATGAAAGATGCAAGTTGAATTATTTCATAAATCAGCTCATTAGAACGGGAGATATAGAACTGCCCCCCTTTTTTTCCCATTGTACATCATTGACAAAGACAAGATGAAACTGAATTCTGAGATATATTGATATTATATTATCTCGTATGTTAGTTTTATTACATGATAATATTTCTTGTAAATTTAGTTCATTACATCATAATATTATTACATTTAAATTCAGTTCATTGCATTATGATATTACTTCTGTAACCACACTGCTTTCAAGAGCGCCACCTTGCGGTCGCGGAGGGAATACAACATTCTGTAAATAATATTCGAACGGTAATTGAAAAGTAGCCGCACCAAGACAAGAGTTCAGAACATGGTAAACGGCAACAGTAAGAAAAAAATTAAAAGAAATATTTTTAGGAAAACAATAACTGATATAAACAATAAAAGGGAAAACAGCGTTTTAACGATATTGACGTGGACGGACAATGGAAAATAAGTGTCAACTTTGGGACAGCCGTTGTGGGGATGATTTGTCTCATGGATTTATGCTTTTAAATCTGGGATTTTTTCTTTTTATAATGGGAAAAAGGAGATGTGATTGCATTTTAGCAATACATATTTCTATTATAATTAATGTACATACTATCAGTGTAATGTTAGTTTTAAAAGAGAAGTATAAAATATTTAAGAAGCTAACAACGCTTAAAATTATAGCGGCTTGGTTATAATTCTTAATTTAATTTATTACCTCACAATACCACTCACAATACCACTGTTAAGTTTAAAAAGGAGAGAAGAAACAGGCCAAGTAGAAATGCTTCTTGTGTTTTAAGCCAGAATTTCAGACTGAATTACAAACTATTTTAAAATCAGGTCGCATACCTTAATATGAACAGATAGTCGAACTCATGACAATTCCAGCTTAAATGAATGAAACAACGTTTTCAGAATGCGAAATGTTTTTTATCATGTTCCACTTTTAATAAAAGTGCATTACAGATTCATGCAAGCATTCTATCAAGTTCACGATTTTCCCATCAAGTATTCGCTTCGCAGCTTTCATAGCGCCTTCCAATAAATCAACATGAATTTCATTATGAAAGCCTTAAAAAGGTGTGAATTTAACAAATAATTAAGCATTCATTCACATAGCCATATAATAAATACAAACATTAAATTTCATGGAAATACTTATTTAAGAAATATAAAATCTATGCAACTTTATTCAGATAAACAAATCTGATAATCGGCAGACATCTTCAGACAAAGGAAAACTGCAAGATAATTTAGGATTGCTCAAGTAAAGAATCTGCTAACACTGGAAATAAAGTTACATATTTTCTATAATTTTGACACAAGTTTCTTAAACGTAATATAAATATTCAGACAGTCGTTACGCAAGATTAATCTGAAGATTCAATATCACCAATAAATAAATTTTATCTATTCCTTTGTTAATAATCTTATGTTTTTCATCTTATATCAATAAAGAAAGGAAATCAGATTTAAGCAGTAAAGCTTTAAAATATTTTAAAACCTGCAGGCTTCATCTTTCAATATCTTTATTATACTAAATGGTTTTTAATAACATTTTTTAGCCCAAAGGGACGTTGGCCCAGAAGGCCTATTATAGTCTCGAAACAACATTTTGAGTCAAATGAAATCATTGTAAAAGGCTGTATCACTTTTCAAATTGTTGCCACCATATATGTATTATATTTAAAGAAATTAAATAATGAGCATTCTACATGAATGCATGTATGCTTCTCGCAATGCGAAAAAACAACGATACCTAGAGCCATCAAATTTTGTTATGTATACATACTTAGCTGTACTTCAGTTGTTGAATTAAAATATCTTAATTGTAATGATTTATCTTAATTCTGTTATCAGACTTAAAAGTTATTAATTTGTTTTTTATTTTGTAGTTGATCTTAATTTTTTTTTTTGCCTTGTTGAAAAGTAATTGTTGTCATTTAATTTTTGGCAGTTTTGGTTAACTCTGAATTTAAGTTGCTTGAGTAATTTTTTTTTCTTTTTTCCTTAAGTTAGTTTGGTTAACTATTTAGTTTTTTTGTTTAGTTAATACTTAATCTTAACTTGTTTGCTTAATGTTTAATTTTTGGTTAAGTTGACCCTTAAGGTCAATTTTTTTAAAAACAATTCAAAAGTTATTTGCCTTACACAAGTTGGTGTTAAGGTTTAATTTGGTTTTGTTAACGCACCCCTCTTTCTGGTAAGCTGGAATCCATATTTTCTGACTCTGGTGGTCGTGTTTGTTGTTGTGGAAAACATAAAAAATTTTCTATGTGATTATTATATTTCAATTGAAGAAATTTTCTTCGGTCTTTTATTAATTTGGTATTTAAAAACAAATCCTTAATTCTTTTCTAAAAAACTTTTACGTTGCATTTGGGAATCAAGGTTTACGACTTTGTTTTGACGTTTGCTTGCTCTGCCAGACAGTGGTCTGAAAATTATCTTTCGTCAAGTGCGAAATCTGCACCCTGCTGAATTAGCTTGTTTTGTATGCAGCTACACCACGCCAAGGTTGAAGGGTCGGGGTGATTCGCATTCTGACAGGCGTTCACCATTCTAAAATGGGACCCTGAACGAGGCTAGCTTCTGCTTGTCAGTTTGATGACCCTGGAGGGTCGCTTGTCACAATGTGGAATCAGCGATTATTCGCCAACTTCTGTCTAACCAACCCCCTTGCCTTCACCTTCCAGTTTTTGATTCCGCTCCTAGGGTTGCCATGCTCTTGGCTGGATTGCCATGCTCTTGGCTCCCCAAACGAGAGGCTGGCGAGGAGAAGAAAAAGGGCCTGCAGCGATCTACGGGGAAGAAGGACATTTTTCTGAAGGTTGTCGACAGACCAGAAAGCAGTTGCTCCGTCCCGAGTACTCTGTCTACGTAACAGTGGAAAGATGGCTGAAGAATTTGCGGATGGATGGCGACGCAGGAAGGACGGGGCCCATATAGAAGGGGCGGAAGGCTCTAAAACTTTCATTACATGCCCATCATATTAACTTACAATCTCTATCCTTTTTAGATTCAATATGGCAGAACGTTTCTTCAATGTACGCTGTTAAGTAATTGCGATTTCTTGTGAGGATCCCCTCTTTGTAGTGTAAACGGTATGTTACTTTATTTTCTGACTTAGACTTGACCACCACCACATAATGTATATTGTTACTAGTTCTGTTTACCTTTAATAAATGAAAAATTTAATTTAACTTAACTTGTATGTTTTCACTTATAATTTAGAACACTGGACCCAATAAATTTAAATAAAACTTGAACGGGTTATTGCCCACATCTAAACACAACGCTTTGTTAGCACTTTACTGCTGGAGTATTATCTTGTACTATTTACTGTTATATTTGAACGCACAGATTTGACTGTCTAAACGTTGTTTTATCATGTCTGTCACACAATTTTACACCCTTGCAGTATTCAATATAGTGTTATGATTTAAAGTTGGTTTTTCTTATTCTTGACTTTCATGTGTATTGAACATTGAAAACTGTAAAGTGAAAAATAACTCCAACAATTTCGAATAACTTAGTTCTCCACTCGAATATGCACACCTGGAAGTCCGAAATTTGAATTTCGAATTTGTTTTATTATCTATTTCATGTTTTTTAAACTTCAACGAATTTTTGATTAAAAAAACTCAAAGATTTCAAAGCGAGCAGTGGAAACACGCTATGCGGAGCAAAATATTTTCATCTCAAGAGCACGAAACTTTCTATCGGAAATTCTAAACATATGTTGTTTTTAAAAATTATGAGCGTGTATGTAATGAAAAAAATCACCCCTTTTTGGCGTAATCTAAAATCAGAAAATTTTCAGACATTTTTTTTTTATTTGGCGTTATTTAACAACATCCTTTAAGACTGAATACACAGAAAAATGATGAATCTCATTAACTCAAAGCGCCCGAATTATTTTCGATATTCGGTTTATCCTAGGAAAGCACTTTTTTCAAAATTAAAAATAAATCAGTATTTACAGCATAACTCAATAAAGTTATATATCAAAATGCATTTAATGCTTACAGTACCTAAAATAATGAATAATTTTTCGAGTGGGATTCTTCGGGAAAAGAACGCTTCCACCGTTTCATGACCAGTATAGAGGAAAACCATTTCCATAATAAAAATTCTGACGATTCATTTTTAATGCATACTCGGTAGAGAGATCTCTGTTTTTATTAAAAAACAGATATTAATTCTAAATCAGACGAAGAAAAATATAAATTTTTAATTCACCGATTTAACGTCACCTTTTGCCACCGTTCTACTTGACGAGCAAAATTTCGTTGAATGCTACTTTATTCCACATCAGTTTTCCATTTCATGTTAACACATTTTATGTATTTGCGTCATTTTCTTTAGAAAAACCTTTCAAGTCAGAACAAATTATACGGAAAATAAATAAGTAATAAAATGACGCTCATAAATGTTAATGTAGAAATAACGGTTAATAAGAAGCTCATGTGTATTTTTGACAAACCTGTGCTTTAAATGAAATATATAGATGGATGACGTTTTGGCTTTCTTCCTGTCTATGCCTACATATTCGTTCAGCAGTTATAAGAATTGCTTAGAGGTGTAACCTCTTTGAAACACTAGGTATTTTCTTAAAAAAAAACAAAAAAAAACAGAATGAGTATTTTTTATTGTATTCATTGTCTTTTCTATGTGTGTGTGTGTGTGTGTGTATCTATATAATGATGTATTTTTGAAGTCAAAATGATGATGTTTTTGCAATAATGATATAATGATATATTTTTGCAAAAGCAAATAATATTTAGCTTGAACAAACGGTACCTTAAGTCTGGTCATTTGTTATCTTTGAAGATAAAGTATATAAGACGGCTGCTGGCCGTAACGGTGGGCTCGATTTCGAATCCCGGAGAAGGCATGGTTGTAACTGTTCATGCCTTTTTACCAGGCAACGGTGGCCATCTATTAGATGCGTCCCTAATGAAATGGCCACCAGTTGAGGGCATTTTAGCGGCTCAGGGCTAATAGCTATTAAATAATGCGTGTAGCCCAAAAAAAAAAATACATATAAGGCGGCTGCTGTTTTGACGTAGCTTTTCGTACGCCAAAGGGGCTGACTGAATGCCCTTCTCATTGTCAGGGTCTTTAATACTATAAGCCTAAACGAATTTCCCTTAGAATGTCTTCATGGAAGCATTCTTCCTAAGGTAAGTATCTCTCATTTGCTTTGTCATAAACAATTAAAAAGGAAACAGTCTCAGCATCTGTTGCATGATAAAGTTGCTACTCAATTTCGTTTTAGTTTACGTTTAGGGTGTTTTACGATAGTTCGAACAATGTTACACTGAATAATTCAGGGTCATTAAATAAAATATATTAGGAAAATGAGCGCCTTGTTAGACTTCTTAGCATTTACAATTAAAAACTGCTGTCTACATATTGAACAGCGTTGGACATGTTATTCAGGATTGGCATTCAAAAGTCCATAACCTGCAACAGATTGTATTTCTCTAAAATATTTTTACTTTACGGAGCACGCATAATCAAGACTATACTTAAAAATGAATGTTTTGTTTATAAGCAGTGTTCTTCTGTAGATATTGATTTACAGATCTTGTATTTTGCGGTATTCTTCGAGTATCAGCGTTTCCGTTTTTAATGTTTTATCACCTATAATAATTAATACAGTCTAAGGTAGCAATACTTTCACAATTCCTTTAATTTGTGCTTTGTTTGGTTTAGTGACTGGAATTCTAAACATTGTAAATCTTCTTCCTGGATAACACTTAGATTGCTATTCTTCTGTAGTTACCAGAACTCATGACAATTACAAGATTTTCAAGATGGTTGATGCCAATCCAACGCATTCCTTTCCCATGTATATGTTTATAATTTACATACTTCCTATTATACCTTTCTTCCCATTATACTATTTGTAGATGTATATATAAGATGAGAGTATACAATTTTGAATTATATTTGGCTTTCATGTCAAAAACACTTCTTAAGAAAAGTTATCGCAATGGTCCGTAAATCCTTCCTCTTGCTTGTACCATTTTCTGGCTTAGTATATAAAAAGCTTATTAATTCTAAGGATTCTGAACTTATTACGCTGCTTTACATTAATTAGAACTTGCGTATTATAAGTTTTATGTTTAAGACATGTTAATCTAATTTTGTTCCTTGTGTAAGCCTACTCCGCAGGAAATTTAGTGAGAAAAATTCTTAAAGCAGCATACGTTCTTTACCAGTGGTCACTTAATATACAGTAGAGAAAAGTATAATTCTTTTTATAGTTAACCCTAATTTTATAGCTTAGAAACCACAAGACTAAAATTATATTCGATCTTCCTTTGGTCATACAGATATTAAGGTTTCACTCTCATATTAGTAGTTTATGCACTCATACTCCTTGCTTAAAACATATCCTTAGGGAGAAATGTGATGTAAGTTTTTATTTATTTATTTCCATTTCTGTAGCAGTTTAAATGTTTACTCAATAGAGTTATTGGTTAGCGTATTTTTAAATAATGGTAAAAGTTACATGTGAACAATCCTTGTCCTGTTAAATACATACGCAAGTACCACTAAATGATTAAGGAGTGGTAGGAACATTTCATCACAGCATAGCTTTCAAACACAATATGGTAATAGCATAACAGTAGATGAATAATTAAATTTTAACCATTACATTCATTATTTCCTTTTTATTTCTAAAATGAAAACTTCTTGCTAATATTTTTTTCCATTTAGTTAAAATAATAAATGAAGCAAGTCTTTCATGGAACTGAATTAATGTAATTTTAAATTTTGTTAAGCTGGGATTAACTGTGCACTCAAAATTTGTTAACTTGTAAGATTCTAGCTAAATTACCTTTACTCTGCTGGCTAGATCTTTACTTGAATTGTGAATTGACTATTCGCTAAGTTCAAAGTGTATCAATAACATGACGTACGAAGCGTGAAAAAACCCTTGTGTTCAACTCAAGAAGGAATTTGAAGACGCTACTCCTGGTGCTTAGAAACTTAGCCAATACCTTTGCCTGGAACTTAAAATAGAAGTATAAAATTAAAACCGAGTTAAGTAATTATCCGAAACTGCATAGAGAGATAATTAACGCGAGTTGGCTGTTAGCCCTACCACCGACGTAGACAAATCGGCAATTAATATACACGGCCGTAAACTATCAAGCTTAAATCAGAGAACCAACGTGGCCGAAAGTCAGAACACGTTCTATCTGAAGTAACTCAGACACCAGCTTAAATAATATTTTTCTACCCTACTTTGCATATTGCACGAACTGAAACATCATTCTGGTAGGAAACGGAAATGAGGGAAGATAGGAAATATAAGTAACTGGATGAAATTGGTTAGACTGAAACTAAATGCTTCTTTACAAGCTACAAACTTTACAACTACAAGCTTCTTTACAAGTTTAGTAGTTTAGCAGTAAACTATAGAATAATTTAGTATATAAATAGGTATAAATTAATTGCCAAAATATTCATTTGCCTGCATTGATAATATTGTCAAAAAGGTTTTTATTGAGAAAGTCTTTGGTTATTTAATGAAGTTGCTAAGGAAACTAATTTTAAGGGAAAAGCATCTCCTTGCACCAAAAATACTTTTTAAATATCCAAGAAGTTTCTGCGGATATAAAAATGCATGTATTTCATTTATTCATATGTTGCTAGTAATTCAAAGTAAAAATTACGATTCCGATGGAAGACCAAAAAAGAATATACTCAATCTTTGCTTTGAAAGGTTCAAAGCATAGGTAGATAAAATAAAATATTTACACATATTCGGACTGCCTATGCAAGCTATTGAGAAAATTCTGCTTGTAAAGCACAAATTTCAGCACATCGTGTTCATAAAAGTCAAATGAATGCGGTAAGTTTGTCCCGTAGTTTATGCTTTTCCCACCACGTAACAGCTGATGCATGAAAAACGATCTGTAATGCTAAAGAAAGATTATTTAAACGTCATGTTTGGTCTGGTATTAGCACTTCTCTGCTCTCGAAAGAAATATAATGGGCGTTATATTTTATTGCCCCATCATAACTCTCCTGCTTAAAATATTTTCTTTTCGGAATAGTTGTTTGCAGATCAGGTCAATTTCGGTAATGTAATGCAAAATTCGATGCTCGAGATGGGCTGTCCAAAGCGTTGGGTAAGAAAAAAAATAAGAATGAAGATAATAAAGAGACGTGAAAGCAGTGAATCTTTTTCCATACGTACGCACTTAAAGCAAGAAAGAAAGTCCGTCCACTGGAAATATCGCACACATATTTCGATCCATTTCAGCACACACATTTCGATGTAACCCACATTTCGATCTAATTTCCACACAAAAGAAATTTCACATGTTTCAGTTAAATGGTATTTCTGTTCGAAAGACATCACATGGGTCTCATACGGATATGCGTTGTCAAAAACTTTAGCAAAGTTTTTAATTTATAGTAAATTAGTAAATTTAACGAAAGTTACATAGAATAAGGGAAAAAAAAGAGGGACAGTTCTATATCCCCTGTTCTACTGGGTCGATTCCTGAAATTCAAACTGCGTTTTTCATGCCTCGAAAGAGCGACTTAGGATATATTTTAAATTTATATATAGCGTTGTTCTAATGTAGGTACTTTTTCTGGAATGTCAAATGAATGCCTATATTTTTTCCATAAGCATGGAAAAATAGTTTTCTGTTCTACGACTCAAATTAAGCCTAAATATTTAATTTTGTGAGCTTTGGTGCGAAATTTAAGGAGAAATTCAAAAATGTATCTTGGCGCATTTTTTTCAGTTTCCGCCAAGAATAATTCACTTGGAGAACTTCTTAAATTTTATCAATCTATTTTCCTTTTTCAATTTTTTTCATTGTACATGAGTAGAAAAAAAGTCCTCCTTCATATTTTCAAATGATTTTAACAAAGTCTATAAACCACATTTTGTGTTATTATCTCTTATAACATATCTGCCAAATTTCAAAACGCGCCACTATGTAAATTCATGTATATCTTAGAAAATTTTGAATATAAATCTCTAATTTTTCGCAGGTGTGCCTAGAAATACAACTGCTTTAAAATGATGTTAAAAATGTATATATTTTAACACAAAACTTGCTTCCAAAAATTTATAAAAAATATTTTAAAATACAAATTTTAGAAATAAATCACAAAAGATTTGCGAGTTATACTTAGATTAAGTCCAAATTTTGAATTATTGAAAAGGAATCCAGTAAGTGTAATAAAAATAGTGTATATTAATAAATATATATCAAATTCAATTATCATTGAGGAGCTAAAATTTTCAGAGCTAATTTTTAAAAAACTGCTTTTGCGATTTTTCCAAAACTTGGCAGTTTGGCATAATTTTCAGAAAGAAGAGGTATCTAAAATGACTCATTGCAAGTTTACGACTTTTTGATTTAAATCTGAAAATATGTGATACAAATGCAACTGATTTAACAAAATTAACCTCTAAAAAAGATTTTAGTCTTGTTGTTTTATGCAAATTTGATCTATTGTTCTCTTCGGAGGTTACAGGAGCTGAAAGGAAAGCTTTTGGCTGTTGGCCAAATGCATTTCGAAACTCTTCAAAATTAGGAACGATTTGTTAAATGGGAAGCACAGCTTTCATCTTCAAGGTTAATTTCGAGTCTGACTGTAAATCGTATGATCGTATGTGCTAATATACGTTAAAAGTCATCTTTGTGATATTTAATGCATCCTTAGCATATTAAAAGTATGAAACAAGTTGTTTCAGTGCAGTTTCAAATAATATATCTTGTGCAAGTGAAAGCTAAATATCAAGATTATTGCTAAATCAAGCTGTTTCTTTTTAGTTAAGTAGAGAAAGATTCTAGTATTACTCTGTTTGACAGTTTTAATAAATATTCCGAATACAAATATTAATAGTTTTTCTACGCAAATTTACTACTCTATTTTACAGTTTTACTACTCTATCTCTTTTTTATTATATCTCTATTTTATTACTCTATTCTCTAGTTACGCAACGCCTTTATTGAATGCTAAACACAAAAACTATAATAATATTTATATATGTATATGTTACGGTGAAACGTCGAATTCTGGAGAATGTCGACATTCACATAGTCGCTTGGTGTATGTCCGAAATATTTTCCAAATACTCTTATTTCTGACTTACAGCGGTAAATGTCGACATTCACCATGCACTAATGGTGAAAGTCCAACATATAATAATATTATATTTTCTTCTCTATAATTCAGGCGCGAAAAAACGCACTTAGGATTTAAAATAAGATTTTAATAACATAAGAACTTAAAACACACAGTATATTCAAAATGAAAAAGGAAAATAATAGAAGTTAAAATCTTACTTAATTATACAGTACGCTCTAAGTGAGAAAGTAAAATAATAGTAATACAAAACTTACTAAATTATGTGATTCAAATCTTATTTATTGCAACAACTTAAACTATTAAGACACTTTGAATTGCACAAGAGAACCTTGCTTTTTACAACTGCATTTATGGGAAACAACCAGTCGCCTCTTTGTCTACTCTTCTCTTTTCGACCTACACCAGAGCATATCTGTAATTGTCGACATACACCGGTGAGGTTCCGAATGTACAAGAATGCAATGTTATATTCGATCGTTCACCGACGTATTTGGTGAATGTTGACATTCTCCGGTGAAAGTCGACATTCTTCAATTTCGGTCTTTCAGAGTAACATATATATATATATAATCTGTAGTTGTTGTTTCTTCAAACATCTCAAATAAGAAAATTTAAAAAAATACTCGATAAATTAGCAAAAATCTATAAGATTAAAAGAGAATGGGAGCAAAGGATTTTTTTTATTCGCGGGCACTTAGCCAACTTAGGCCTTGGCCACTACATAGGCTAGAAGAGGTGGCCACATTATTGCGGAAGCAACAAATAGGTGGGCCACCGTTTCCTCCTATGATTGAATGGACAATTACATCCATGCCTTCTCCGGAATTCGAAGCCGGGCCCTTCGGTATCGGAGTAGGCTCCCCTAACCACCATACCGTCTGGGCCACAGTCTGGGGAATATGGTAAGTTGTGTAATAAAAAACATCTTACAGCAAAAAGAGTAAAATGAAAATATAAGGAATCATAAGTGTTATTTAATTTACAACACTATGTAATAATACACGTTTCCTTTATTTCATTACCAGATTGTTCTGCGAATCCTTCATTATCTTCAAGCATTTGTAAATTTTAAATCATCTAAACTGACTCAAGCTGTTTCCGAGAAACGTTGAGAATTCTGACCCTCACTAGGAACTCATACATATCCATCGAAATTTATTCTCAAAGTGAAAAGTAAAATTAATATTTACACAAGTGATTTTTAAAATAATATTACTGTAACATAATTTTTTATATAAAACATTATTTTCAGTTACAATGAATTGCTTTTCGAAGCATTTTAATATCAAAGAGAATTAAAACTCAAAATTATTATTCTTCAATGCATTTACAGATAATGCCTTCTTTCCTGCATCGTAATTCCTACGTTCGAACTAGGCCAAGTGTGCTTATATATCGAAGTTATATATGTTCGAACTGTGCATGGTCTGGTTGTAGAGACATTAGGTTATTTAGTAGCAGGAGACATGAAAAATATGCAATTCCTTCGCCGGGAATCGAACCACGGACCTCTGAAATACCGGCTCAGTGTGCTGACCATTACACCACAAAGGCACGCTAAGAATGTGGGAGATATACCTTATATACTTCCCTTTTTAAAGGGCGACTAGGGTTTTAGGGGACCTAGTCGCCAAATCCTGGGTGTGGAGAGTCATCATCCACAACCCTTTTAGTTCGGGCGCCACTGTAGAGACATTAGGTTATTTAGTAGCAGGAGACATGAAAAATATGCAATTCCTTCGCCGGGAATCGAACCACGGACCTCTGTAATACCGGCTCAGTGTGCTGACCATTACACCACGAAGGCACGCTAAGAATGTGGGAGATATACCTTATATGGTTATATAGTTTGTTTGATGTAATAAAACCTCTAAAAACTGTATGGTTTTTAAAATATGTAATAAAACCGAATATTAAATTTTCTTATTTTAATCGCAATTATCCTACAAACGTAAAACAAATATTCATTCTTTCCTGTGTAGCTTCATTGAGTAGTAACACATTTTTCAATAACTTGTCCAATTTCCGTCCTTTTTAAATCATTGTATAGAAACTCTGTCACAAAGTTTCAATAAAAATCTGCGGGAATTTGGAATAAATAAGAAAATGGTCTTTCGTTTTAGCTTTTTTCCCATTGTTTTTTGCAAATGTTGTCTTCTAACAGTAACAGTCTGCATTAAGGATTTCTTTTCAATCTGACGCTATTTCCATTAAATCAGAAAAGTAAAATCTAAACCATGTTTATGCCTCGCTAGGGATAAATTTCTAACCGTCGTGATTTATACTGCAAGTTGAGGAAAACTTAAAAAATAGGAAAAGAAGATATAGAGAGAAAATAACATTTTTCTTCTTTTGGAATGGGAAATACTGGTATCACCATTGGATGAAAAAACGACGTACAAGTAACGTATGCAAATGGTTTGCTTTGCATTGGATAGCTTTTAAGGATGTACAAGAACTATTTTCGATTAAAGTTGTCGCTTTTTTAGTGTCTGTGGTGAGATAGGTCTAGAAATAGCTGTTAGCCACGAAGAGGCATTAGACAGCATTAGCAAGGGCTGCTTGTTTAATATCTGAAACACATCAGCAAAGTTGTGAAAGCATAATGTACTAAATTTAGTGGTATATAAGATAATTTAGAGCTATCGGTTTTGTGAGAACATCATAAATGTTCTGTTTAAGTAATTTTCTAGTTTTTTCAATTGTTTTTATCTTATTGCATAATATATAGGTGTATTAGTAACAACATTATATCTATTAATTTATCTCTCTCTCTCTCTCTCTCTCTAT
>KK113225.1:177923-199798 GCA_000611955.2 Stegodyphus mimosarum
TATAAGAAAATCTGTTTGTTCCATTGCTAATAACTCAATCATTAGTATAGTTATTGTCACCAAACTCTCTCTACAATTGTTTCCTGGGTCCTAGGAAAGGTCTATGTCTACTCTTTTTCGGAAAAAGTAGCTAAAATCAGGTATATTAATTAAAAATTCGGAAAACGATAATTTTCTCGCTCATTTTCCCGAGTGGCAATTATCTCGCAAGCTGGAGATTTTGCTTCATTTTGAAAGTTGTTGCCACTGCTTGCTTTCAAATCCTAGAGTGTTTTAATAAAACATTTCTAAGACTTACGATGAAATAAAAATAGCATTGCCAAATATTAAATACATCATTCCCGGTTCCAAAAATTTGTGGAATGCCATTTCGAATATTTCTAATTTCGTACGGCTCTAATCAGCCGAAATATTAATTAAAAACTCTGAAAGCGCTGATTTTTGCACTCATTTATCCTAGTGGCAACAGTCTCGGACATTGGAGATAAAAATGCTTTATTCGAAAAGTGTTGCTCCTTCTGGCTTTCAAATCGTAGAGTTTGTTAATCAAAAATTTGCAAGTTTTACAAAATCTATACATGTAAAGAATAATGTGTGTTTGCTTTTTTGTTTGCGTTACTGATATCTGATCAATTATGATACCTTTCTGCCACATTTAATCGACTACAATTGAATATAGGGGAAATATTAAATGGGAATTGAGCTTTTATAAACATTTGATTAGAAAGACGGAAGTCATTAAAAACTGCGTGCCATTGTAGCTGATATAACGAGAGAGAATTGCTTATTTTTCTGTCGAAAATTTTTATGTGAGTTCAATATTGCATCAGACTGGAAGATGTATGACTATGAAACGTATTTTGTGTATGTTATTAGAGAAGGATTACAGTTGTATCGTTCTTTCTGTTGTTAGATGCATTCCTCTTAATCTAGCTTAACTGGCATCGGGTACTTCCGCTAGTAAAATATTTTTAACGGTAGAATGTGAGAAACATTGTTCTTTTGGTAACGTTTCTCCTTCAAAGAATTATTTTACTGATTCAATATGCTAATAATGTCACAAGCGATAATATTTCCTTTCATAAAACAGGTATTTGTATTTCTAGGTCTTTGCATATATTTTTTGGTTGTTTTAATATTTTTTTCAATTAATTTCTCATAAGTATTCATTGGCTTTCAAGGACCTTGAATGGGGAATTTTATTGATCGCATATTTATGCATTTCTAATGAATAGTAGCGACTTTCCTCAATATCGATTGCGGTCTAGCATTCCCTACGGGGCGCGACTAAGCGATAGAATGAGAACAACTACGTTCAAGTGAATGTTAATATCTCCTTGCAAATGCTCAAGAGCCACATGGGTTGACGGAAGTAGCTAATCTCAGAAGGTTTTCCCCTGGATTATATAATATCGAGCGAAGATCCTATCAGATGGCTGAACATTGAAGCTTTACTTGGCTATTTCAGTGATAGCTATAATTTCTAGTTAAGCAGATATAAGCTTCGAGTACTTCTCAGCTACAACAAAGATTCTAATTTACGATTAAAATGGGCCCGTTAATGGGAGTTCTTTTGATAGGATATTTTCCTTTCCTATCTTATCGTTCTATACAATGCCTCATTTTTAATCCAAACCATTCTTAGATATCTACTTTACTAAAATAGTTAAGATTAACACGTAAGAGGGAATGTTTTGCAGAGCTTGTTAAAAATATAAATACACAAAATAAACAAAACTCATATCACAGTGAAGCAACAAATGTAGTCTTAAACAAATTTTCGAATATAATACAACTTGACTTGTAGGATACAGATATCGTAAATAGGCATTTAAGAGGTGATAAGTGATGTATATTTGAAGTTTCTCCGGGAACAGTAGCACTCATTAAAGCACAAATATTTCTGGAACGGCGGAGAGTTGAGTTTCGAGAGATGTACTCTCGGTTCGTGGGAAGCCATTTCGTCCATTCTCATCTTCGTATGACTTAATCAGCCAAGGTATTAAAATTAAAAACTCTGAAAACACTAATTTTTGCACTCAGTTTTCAAAGTGGCAACAATTTCGAGAGTCACTGTAGATAAAGCTGCTTTATTTCGAAAAGTGTGGCCATTGCTGTCCAAATTGTCTGCGATAAATTCTTAAAATGTCTCCTCTGTTTGCAAGGCATGCAAATATTTTAGGCAAAACGTTTCCTTCGTTAGTATCATTCTTATTTTATACAATACTTTTAATTTTGATTTCATGATTTTTAGCTCTTTCTATTAAGAAAACTGATACAAATGCATAAAAAATACCCCATACTAGCCTATATGTGAAACAGCGGAACTCATGTGATATACACACCTGGTTGGCGAAAGAGGAGAAAACCGCGTTTTCACAGACGTGTTAGGCTTAAATCCGAAATGAAAACAAAAAATTTAAATAATTAAAATAGCAATAATAGATTATAAAGATTAAAATAGAATTATTAAAAAATATAATAATAATAAAAAAAATTAAATAATTAAAATGATGGCTTAAATAATTAAAACATGTAAAAACAAGTGCACTTACCGTTCGAAAACGCTTGTAAAAATTCTAAATATTCCTTTTTGACAAAAAACACATCAAAAATGAAAATAACCAAACAAAAGCATGCAGTTTCATTCAACGCTCTTAAGGTAAATTTTAAACTTTTCCCAGTTAATTTTTCTGACTATTTCCACAAATTTATTAAGTGGATCTTCTGTTTCTGCACACTGATGGTAAAACATGTACACTGCCAAATGAAACTTAAATTCAGCTTGACGATTATACGAAGGCAAAGTGCTTTTTATGGGTCTCTATAGTATTAGTATGACATACAGAATCACTGACAAGAAACTAACTGTGATTTACATACAAATTACAGTGATTGCAAGTAAGTATATGTGATTTCCTTCCATTGCTGGCACATTCCACAAGCTCATATTTTAAAACCAAGGTAACAAATATGATGATTTGTTTATAAAATCCCTTTGAACTTGGAATAGAACGAAGAAAAACACATACGAAAATGGCAGCGTTGCTTGACTGAAAGGTAATTTTTATAAGCATGATTACCGTTTAAATTGTTATGTGCCTGGTTGCCAGACTTTGGTACAATCTGAAAATTTGGCGAGTTTTACTAAGGGTGTTGCGTTAATACGTAAATACCATTACACCACTAGAAATAGTTAAAATTTCTGATGTCTGAGCTTTGTTCACATAAAAGTAACATTTGTGCTTCCCTAATTACATTTAAATTTTCAGCTTTCTTGTGCATCTATTATGATTAAGCTTGTATTTTGTATAAATAATTATGTCAGCTTGCATAACGTATGAAATAAGTAGAAGAAGAAATGAGTTTCTGATCGGTAATACGAAATGATGAGTATTTACTCTCATAGTATTATAAACAATATTAAAATCTGAAGTCAAACTACATTTCTAATTTAAATTTGGAGGAGAATACTAATAGGTTTATCTAATGTGCAATATGTAAATTTAGGGGCCCATCAACGGCCAAATGGATAAATTTCTGGAACTCTGGTAGTTCGACCTATGTTCAGAGGGCTCAGGGCGAATTCGTTGGCTCATGTGTTATCTCCGTGATAAGTATAATATGGGCTAGCTTGCATTGAAAGACATTCCTTCCCTTTACTTGTATTTTCTCCTACAGTGTCTAACAAATCTTACTTTTTTTAGATATAGTTTTTCATTATTATTTAAAAAGAGAGATATAAAATGAAAATTGTTTCTGAAATATTAAAAGTTGTCTGAATTTGAAAAAGAAATAATTGACTGCATAAATGTAATTCAGTGAATCTCATAAACAAATACTAAATTCAATGTCTTTAAAATAATTGCATCGTTGAAGAGTTGCTTAATAGTTAATACTAAAATTAAATTATATATACAGTGCCTCCATTAAGAAGAAGGCTGATCATTTATTTCTGTTGTTAGTTGCTGAGCAACTACACTTTCTTTTTTTAAATTGTAAATGGTTAGGTTACTGCATTAATAAAGATGAGCCTCTATAATCCTCAAGAGAAAAGGGATCTTGTTGGTGGAGCATTATTATTAAAATGAATTGATGGGAAGGCTCAAGTAACTATCAGATAGTTTTATAATGAGAAAAAATGAAGTAATTTAAAACATTCTACTGTTGAAATAAGGTTTAGAAAGAAAAAAGGCTTTTAATAATAAAAAGGCTTTTATTGAAACCTTAGTGTTATTCTTTAGAAGAAGGAATCAATGTGTAACTGCTTGACTGCAGATAAAATCTACGTTATTGCTCATGTTCAGTTTTCTAATGAAATTTACTTTAAAAGTAACTTGAAGTATTTTGGAGTTACTTCTTGCGATGTAACAGATCTACAGGACCATGATTTGCTGTGAGCGTCATGTTATTATTTAGGCAGTTTGTGTTTCAAAATATTTTGTAAAGCATTTAGTGACCGATTAATGGAATAGGTTAACCAACAAATGGCTTTGAGGCATCATCACCGTTTATTTCGTCTTAATGGTATTTGTTCAGATATAATTTTTTAAAACAGATATAATTTTTCAAAATTTCATAGTTAACTATTGAAAACGTTGCATTTAATCTTCAATGCCAATGAATATAAGTAAAAATATTAAAATACGCATTGTAAACATGTTTTAAAAATAGAAACTATAAAAGTGCAGTTTGAAGCTAGGCATACGGCATATTAAAATAAAATTAATGCTTCAAATTCTTCTTATAATTTTTTTTCCTCGTTTCTAAGATAACTAGTTATTTTTTCTCCTCCTTTGTCTGTAGTCTTTTTCACTTTAGAGTCCAACTGGAACAGTTTGAGGTTCTAGTCACAGCATATTTCAGGGGCCCGCAGTGCTAAGTGTTCTCGTTTCCATAAATGAAAAAGAAAAAAAAATGTGTTTTAAGACGATTAAAGGTCCTCCGAAAGCAAGGAGATTAAACTTGGCTGTCTCAAGCTAGTTAGTAGACTGTACTTATGTAACTGGTGCTGTCTTTCTGATTTAGAAAAATCGCTATTAAATTTTATCCTGAAGAACATGTAGAGTTTTGGTTATATACTAGTACCAAAGTAAAATAAAGGTGCAAATACTTTAATCTATAGGATACAAATGACTTTTCGTAGCACTAAATGCTAATAAGACGTATTACAAATGGGGAAATACGTAATATTCAATATTGGACTGTGAAACAAATTAAAATCCTTCTTTACTCCCTCGACCTTTAAAATTAAATTTAACGTAACTACTTGTGCTATAGAAAATACTAGAACTGGACCTGAATATAGTTGTTTCAACTGCATAACTCTTTACTCTGCAAAATCAGTGCGCAAGTAAGAAAGGAATAATACCAGCTATCAGTGAAAGTCTGAAACGTTTAATTTCTTGAATAAAAGAAATTTTAGAGAACATTATGTTATACAGACATTTTACTAACAACTGCACATACCCTAAGGGTAACATTATTCATAGTTTCTACAAAACTATAGATTCAACTGGTAGGTTAAAAACGTTTCCTGCCAAAAAAAATAAGAAATAGAGAAAAATGTATAATTTATTTTTCAATATAATCTCCTCGTACATCAATATTCTGCATTGGTGTATGATCAAATCTATGCCTCTGTAAAAACTGTCTGAAGGTTTACATCAAGCTGTTTTGAAAGTGTTCTTTTCACGTCATTATCATCAACAAATCTCTTACCTCGAAATTCATATCGGAGAACAAAATAATAATCACTTGAAGTTAAACGTAGGCTGTAAGGTGGGAGATCGACAACTATATAATTAAAGCCACACTGCTCTTTTTTAATTTCATTGGTACCTTGCTGTTCTCGAATTGCTAAAAGTACAAGGTCTGTCCCGAAAGTAATGCACCCATTTTTTAAGACATTTATTGAACCGATTCTAAAATTATTCAATATTCTTCGAAATACATCCCTCCTGGTTTTCCAACGCTATTTTCATGCTTTATACACTTCCTGGAAGTCCGTCACAGGGATGTCCTTTAGTAACCTCGTTATAGCCGCCTTGATGTTCTCCAGGGTCTCCAAATGCTGTGATTTGAGGGATATTTTAATCTTCGGGACAAAAAGAAGTTGGGTGGCGAAGAATCGGGACTGAAGCAACGCAAAAGCCTACGGCGGCGTTTTCTTAAGTTTGAAACAAAACTTTGCGTATCGCTGCTTGAGAGTTTTTTCCCTCTTGGCAACATACACTGGTGTGCAAACATTAAGGACGAGACGGTTTTTTCAATATAACTTTCTACAAAAGCTTTCCAAATCAACAAATTTAATACCGTAAAATCCCCAATACGTAAGGACATGAGTAATGTAAGCAACACTTAGTAAAAGAAAAATCAGAGGGATAAAAAGAAGCTTTATTGAAAAAGTAGCATGGAGTGCAATGCGACTGAAGGCCGAAACATCCCTGTGATAGGTGTCCAGCAAGAAACATCCGGTCTTTAATAGGGGATATGATCTCCCCTGACTGCTAGGCAGGTTTCACATCATTTGTGCATGCTGGATATGTGGTTGTTAATGAGCTGTTGAGACACTGCTGCTGTAGCAGCAATCGCAGTTTCGGAATCGTTACTGGCGATAAGTTACGTGCTGCCACGGGTCTCCCTAATGTCCAACTCGGTGTGATTTTAACTGCTATACGGCGTGAAATCTCTTTGCCAGAAATACTGATCTTACACCGACAACATGCTTTATACTACTCAGACACTCCCCCATTACGTCTACCTGCATATCTGCGCATGTGCTACCGTACATCACCTTACTTAATCTTTTCATTGGTCTTTCTGTCCGCTCTGCCTCTTCGTTCAGCTGATATGCTAATTTTTCGACTTCGTCCTTAATTTTTGCACACCAGTGTACATACAAGGGTTTCCTAAAACAGGCACTGTGACTCTCCAGGAGCCGACTGGCGTTGTTCGCGCTGTGTTACTAGTACTCCAACCACCCTCCCGTGCAAGCGACAATTCTGTGCGCTGGATAGTCGCCGCAAAAGAAAATGGGCCGCATTACTTTCGGGACGGACTTTGTATTTGGGTTGCCCATCACGCAGAGACTTTTTTCTGCTTTATACTTCTTTTGCTTTCTGATTCATTTAAAAGGTATACATAGTTATTAACGTAAGTTATAGGTATGTTATTTTACTATGATGTATACTGAGAAAATATGTATGCGATGTTTCTGTATACGATTTGTATGTATGGAATCTTTTTGTTAATTCCAACCGAGCAGAAAATAACTGCCTTTTTAAACATCACAAGCCTGGTGAGGAATAGGAATATTTCAGAAGCTTAAAAGTTTTTATTTGGAAATTATGGACTTAATAGCAACTATAGCTTATAAACTCACTGCAGTCCACACATTCTCCATTCACGCAAAACGCAACTTTAAAAGAGACATTTCATTAATTGGGCTAACCGTCAGTCTGGTTGATATTTCGAGAAAAATATGTAACGCTACATTTGAGGTTTGATTTTGTGTAATTTCAAAGTGAGTTTTTCAGTGATTCTTAACGTAATCTTATATTTTTGATTTAATTCCATCGACTATTTGGCCGACTGATGGAAGATTTTGAGCGGAACCCTTCATTAGTACCACTCCCCGAACTGCAATAATACTTTCTCCTCGATTAGGTTAAATATAACCTGTTAGATTTCAAGAATTCTTTAAAGTATCAATATCATTGCACAATAATGCGATGTTCTAATGTCAAATAAGTAATGTAATGAAACCCAAACTTTTATCTTTTAAAATCTTATATGCATACTTTCATAATCATTAGCAAACACATTCAGTCTCTTAATTAATGTAATCAGGAATTATTGTGCATGGAAGTGAAATGGAGTGATTATAAACTGAAAGAAACATGCTATTCTTTCTTTGTTGATTTTTGTCTAAATTATGTTAAAGATCCTTTCAAATCTGTCCTACCGTATCTCCAAATCAATTGATTTTCATTTTTTTCCTTGTCAACCTATTCAACGACGCATCAGCCTATTGTTGGACCTTTCGAGCGAAAGCAAATATTTGAGCTTCGCGGCTTGAATGTCGAAGAGACTGACAGAAAAGCTGAGATAAGCTCCGTAGCCTGAAAAGATCTTTACGCAGTCTTTCAAAGAATCTTATATTGGTTAGCGTCTAAAAAGCAAGAAAAACGTTCACACTTGTCTGAGGAAATACAACAAAATTGCTGTACAATAAGAATAATGTCAAAACTGTGCTAGGTAGTTTTTTTCTTCGATTGGCGCCATTTATAAACGGGTAGAGGTGCCAGTTTATGAAAAAGTATCAGGATTATTCGATAAAATTATTTATTCTTTAGCATTCATTAGATTTATCTTCCAAATAAAAATGATAAAAAGAAAAGATTGTGTTCCATTTACATACGAAGTAAAATTTCATTCCAACCGCAAGAAGTGTCTAAAATATTGTTAATTATGGCTAAGGTTAATTATCATTTCGCTAATAGTTAAGCTTTTTTAACTGAAGCTGTTTCCTTTCTTCTTATTTCATTTTTATTCATTCTGTTCTTACATCTAAGTATCTGGGAAACACGAATTGGGCAAATTAATGATATAATGAACTATAATTCAGTGGGAATATGATGCATTGCGATATAAAAAAATTATTTCTAAATTAAATGGCTTATATTGAGAATACCTGTAGCCTTAAAAGAGTAACTAAGAATAACTAAGATTAAGTAAGTCTAAGAGTAAGGTGTAACTAACAGTTTAAGCTTCCAAACTGCTTTCTTATTCATTATTGAAAATATTTCTATAAATACAAATATCTGATGTGTACACCGGATGATTTCCTTCTACGGAATATTAAATTATACGCATCTTTTCCTGCATTTCATTTACATTTATTGAATTGAATTAAAGCTATTTCGTCGATAACGCAAAAACTACAATAAAATAAATGCACTCTTTAAAATTCACTATATTTAGCATAGCTACACTCTGGAGCTAGATTCACTTAACAGCGTTACATCTCATTCATTTTATAACTCAGAATGCACAAGAGTTATATCATCTGAAGAATTATCTAGTCGTTGACACATATTCTATTTAAATACTGTAATAAATCTGAAAAGATGCATAAACGAAATTAAACAAATAAAAAAAAATAGTTTTCCAAAACGATTCAGCGCCGCTTACCTAATGCATATGTGCTACTCGTAAACATTTTCCTCTATTCCGAGATAGATTGGCGACGATATTTGCCCTTAATACGAAACACTTATTTCCTCGAATTTCATTAGAGATATATTTCTCATTCAATTAACTCTGCTCTCATTTCGCAACAAGGCAAAAATGCATAAAGCCTCAAAATATCTTCATAAAAATTGAAAAATATGGGAAAAAAACACCAAATGCAGCTAAAACAATCAAAAAAAATCAATTGTTACTATTAAAATCAGAGTTTCTACTCAGAAACAAGCATTTCGGCCAACAGGCAAAAAGGCAGATTTTTTGGTGCACAAAAATGAAAGATTAATTTTGGTCCTACTCAGCAAAAAAATACTGAAGGTACAGAAACCAAACTCGCTATTCTGCTAAGTTTCAAATGCAAACAAATATGGCTGCCATAGTAAACAAAAATTGAGCTTAGCCCATTACTGGAAACGGGTATGTGGTCGGGTGAATCACTCTACACCTTATTTTGCACTGATGGAAGATTGCGAATTTAGTGATAATCCTATGTGAAGCCATGAATCCCTCTTGCCTGACTCGCACTCTGCGAGGATCTGGTGGGAATATCATGATATGAGACATGTTCTGCTGGTATGGAAGTGGTGCCCTAGTGTTCCTCGAGGGTAAACAAACAGCCATGAGATACCTAGATATACTGGCAAATCAAGTTCGCCTTGGAATGTTTCATTTTTACCCTGATGGCGACGGATACTTCATGGACGATAATGCAACTATACAGCATAGCAGTAGTGTTCAAAATTGGTTCGCTGAACATCAATGTGACTTCAAACACCTTATTTTTTATTTAGGCATGTGCTAGTAATTGATGTTCAAATAAATTATATAAAATGACCCAAACACGAAATTGAATAATGTTAAAGAGGTAATTAAAATTAATCGCATTAATACATTTTTACTTCGTCGTACGAAGTATTGTAATCGCAAAGCATTCGTTCATCATTTTTAAAAAAAATCCATTTTGAGTGTTTTTTTTCTTTTTGCTAATTCATTTTCAGTATTTTCATTTGACGTCTGTACGTCTCTTTTTTTCCAAAACGGATTGTAAAATGGATTCAGAATGGACGTTTTCGAGATGTCTGTACTTACGTACGTATGCATACGTATATGTATCTTGAATAAATCCAGAAAGATAAGATATAGGTGCTGAAATTTTGGATATGGGACTTCTATAACATTTCATTGCGAACCCTTTCTTTTTATTGCAATCGACAGTAAGTACTAAAAGCATGCATACACGCCCTACTTATCCATCATAAAAGTCTTAAACAGACTTACTTTCGCCATCTTTGATCACAATCATATGCTTCCACTTACAGAAGTGTTCAAAATAACGAAAATATTCATGCTTCGGTAATGCCAAAATTTACAAAAAAATTAATTTGGTCAAATAACAAAATCTAAATTTTAAAGCGGTCCCTGGCTCCTCTACTTATATATTGGGAAGTTTTGTACTCGTTATGCAAAAATAAAATATAAGAAGATTGACTTCCGTAAGACAAAAGTTGACCGGGATATTTTATTTCAAAATTTACAATTTTTGATGTCATTTTCAACTAGCCTTGAAGGATCGGTTAATTACGTTAGGACAATTCGAGTAAATAAGTTTAAACGAAGTACAGAAAAAAAAGTATGTAATTAAACGGACCGTACACTGAAGTCATGTGGTGTTCGCATCAGATTTTTTTTGGTTGAATATATATAATATAACTGCATAATTTGTTGAAATAGAGTTTATTTGTATGACGTTGTATATTACGTGGCATATTATTTAGTGATGGTGGAACCACTTTTTTTTGCTAAAATGAACCCTTAAGAAGTAAGTCAAATTTATAAACATACCTTACCCTTAAAATTTATTTAATCATTACGAGATATAATAAGCAGCACTCACTTAAAAAATTAGTAAACTACAAAGTGCATATAAGTCCTAAATTTCAGTGCTTCGGCTAGTATTTAATATCATCTGAGCTTACATTTGAACACTCCTTGGGAAGGTCGATTTTCTGTATCCTTCGGACAGTAATCAACATAGTAGACAGAATGCCCTGTCAACTGATTAGATGCGCGCTTAATCATTATTGCGGTACTAATCAGTAACATACATCCTCCTGATGGCACTGAATTTGAAGCCATTCGAAATTACAAATTCGGATTAAGCTTCGGAGGCTCATAAACGTATAATGTAATTCTGACCCGCATATGTTTGGGAACTAGGTTTGAGTTAAAGGCGGACATTTTAGAATCGTCAATGTAACTCTCGCTCTGAATATTCCGTGGCATCTAAATATGGCAAAAATATTTCAAATGAATAATTACTAAACTGGCATGTTTCTTTATACCGTATTGATAGTAATTCTTTTGGAATATTTTGTCGTTGAAGATTGTTCTATTAAGCAAATAAAAAAAACTGATAACTTTAAGTGACACTTCCTGTTCATATTGGCGATTTTTATGAAGATTCTTTAGTTCACTAGTGAATTTAAACAAGAATTATTTTTCCAAAGGAAGGTCTAGATCTCTGTTCGTATTGTAAAGCAAGTCTTGGGTGGATGTGTTCAGGCTGACTTCTGGGTTTTACAGAATTAGCAAATAAGAACGAGGTGTTTCGATGTGAGGAATCACTGAAAAATATACGCATTTTTGCCCAGATTATCAGTCTAGATATTTCAGTCTATTGACTAGCGTGTTGACTGTATGAATAATAATAAGAAGAATACCTTCTAATTTTACAAAGTAGTCCTGATAAAGGTTTTAAACTATCATTAATGGAATTACTTTTTTAAATAATTGAATCGATATCTATGTAATTTCACGATTATTTAATAATTATTTGATATCCGATAATTAAAGCATTCGTAGATGTAAATTTAAATGTTTGTTAATAAGTTTTTATTCAGATTTTCAGTGATTGTGTAAACCATTTTCAAAGAGGCATTGAAGTGAGGAAAGCAAAGCGAAATTAGAACAGACTTTTAGTATTAGAGTTTATTAAAAGCGAATGTTTCCTAAAAAGATTGTGAGTAAGGATATTACAATCAGTTCCTAGAGTCTGAAAATGCTTAAAATCATTAGAGTTTCGAAAATTTGGAATCATCGTTCTTTTTTCAGCATCCAAATTATTCAAATTCTAAATTTTAAAATTAAAAAAAATATATCGTTAAGCATTTTAAAACTTGTAAAGACTAGTTCCTTTTCCGCTTTACAAAACATAAAAAGAAGTTTAAAAAGAGTAAAAAATAAAAACAAAATTACGTTTCACTCTTACTCTAATTTAGTAAAGATTGCAATATCAAATCGAGAAAATTTAGATCTCATTCTTAGTGGTTTCGATGTTAATTCTTTGAAGTAATCCTTTCCACTTTCTACATCTGCATCGATTTAAAAAGATCAAAGTTTTAAAAGTTATAATTTCAAAGAAGTTTTAAAAGGTATTGAACTTTTACTTGAATGCTTTTTGTCAAATCATGTTAAAAAAATTAAACCTAAAATATAAAAGCTTTAATTATGTACTTACTTAATTAATTTGCATTTCCCGAGAAAATATAAGGATATTTTTAGTCCAAAGGGATTTAGTCCCGAAGGACTATTACTTTCGTTTTGCGATTTTGCGTCGATTCACTCTGAATGCCAGTTTCACTTTTCAAATTGTTGCCACTAAATGTTATCGCTCTGCATTAAATTTTAAAAAATGAAAAATCTGCATAAATGTATGCATGTTTCTCGCATTGTGATAAAACTTAGAGCCATCGAATTTTGAATGACGTAATCCTACTGCGAATATGGGCATATGGAAGCCCTAAAACGTAATCCTACTGCGAATATGGGCATATGGAAGCCCTAATTTTGAATTTGAAATTTGCTTTATTATCGATTTTATGTTTTGTAACATTTCAACGAATTTCTGGATAACAAACTCAATGATTTCAAAGCGAGCAATGGCAACACTGTACGGAAAAAAAAAACATTTTTATCTCCAGCGCACGAGACTTACGGAAATTCTAAAGATATGTTCATTTTAAAATGATTTTGCGATATTGATTTTGAACTAAATTTTATGGTTTGAGTACGTAGTACATGATATTTAATAAAAAAGTTAGCACACGAAACGTTAAAAAAACGCGCCTTTGGACGTAATTTAAAATCTGAAATCTTTCAGATTTTTTTTTTTATTATTTTATGTCTAAAGGTGCAGTTCGCCTAGAAGGACTATTAATTTCATTTTGGCATTTTGCCTCAATTCAATAAAAGCCTTGTTTCACTTTTTAATTTGTTGCCACCAAATATAACCGTCCGGTATTATAATATTAAAACGATTTAAATAATGAAAAATCTGCATAAACGCATATATGTTTCTAGCATTGTGATGAAACAACGGTACCTAGAGCCATTAAAGTTTGAATATTGAACGTTTCCATCCGAATATGGCATCCGGAAGCCCAAATTTGAAATTTGGAATTTGTTTTATTACCGATATAATATCATATTTTGTAAAACTTTAACTAATTTTTCATTAACAAACTCAAAGATTTCAAAACGAGCAATGCCAGCAGAATATAAAGTAACATACATCCTCCTGATGGTATACGGAAAAAACATTTTTATCACCAGTGTGTGAGACTGTGTATCGGAAATTTTGAAGATATGCTCATTTAAAAATTATTTTGCGATATTGCTCTTGAACTGAATTTTATAGTTTAAGTGCGAAGAACATGCTATTAACAAATAAAGGTAACACACAAAATGTTAAAAGAACGTCCGTTTGCACGTAATTTAAAATCTGAAATCTTTCAGATTTCTTTTTTTTTTCTTAATTTTATTTTTCATTAAACAAAAATTTCGAATTTTCTTAATTCAGAGCTTTTAAAATTAAGAGTTTTTCACTTCTTAACAATAGGAAACAAAGTTATATACAAAGTTTATGTACGAAGAGAGTTTATATACGAAACAGAGTTACGAGGACATTTTAGAAATTCGAGTCATCTCAGTTTTAAATGTAATAAATACTGGGGATTTGAAAGATTTTTTTTAAAACTGCTAATTGTTTTCCCTGTATAGATTAGCATTAGCCAAATTATTTGACTAACTGAGGTTTAGCCCAAGTGTTTGACATTTTCAATTAAAAAAAAAAAGGAATAAAATATTTATGCATGTTTCTAACTGGCAAAATATGTTCTGATAAAGGGAGAAATTGAAACATTTCATGAAATTGAAAGAGCATAGGCAACTAAAAGATCGCTCCTTAACAAACTGCGCATATGAGCAAATACATATGAACTATATATGACCACATTATAAATAAATATTTTGCGAGCGTAATGTCTTCTGTAGAATAGTTGATAGACTGAAATGTCTTAAATTTTGGCTGTGAATCGTATAGAGATGACAGCATTTTTAGTTCCTTATACGAAGTAAAGGAAGTATTGCGATCGTGAAAAATTTCGGGTATCATACTTCAACTGGAAAACGCATTTTGACCGTTACCGAATCCATTTGGACGATTTGTTTGCGTTACATTTGTACGTACGAGTAGAAAAGAAGGCTCAGTTTTCCAAAAAGGATTGTAGAATGGATCTAAAGTGGATTCAAAAGGGATTTTTATGATGTCTGTACTTCTGTATGTATGTACGTATCTGGCATAGCTCAAAAACGATTAGCTACAGAACGTTCCAATTTTATGATAGGAGTGCCATAATATCTAGTTGCGCATTTCCTTTTTGTATTCCAGTCGGCAAAACCAAACGTATATATATATATATATACTGCTCAAAACAATTAAAGGATATTGCGGTTTTAGGTGGATTTTGTGGCTGGGAAACTTTTTAGCTGATTGATGCATGGTCGACAGACGTAGTAGGCTATATGAGAATAAATTACACATGTTTGGAAGAAAAAAATGAATTTTATTGCGCATTTGTGTACAAAAGGAAAAAAACACAATTTGTGCATATGAGAAAAAAGAATAAGAAAAGGTGTTTTCTTCAAAGGAAATCATTTTCAGTAGGGGGTATGGTTTCCACGGACGGCCAGCAACGTTGAACACCTTTGAGGCATGGAGTCAATGAGGCTATTAATCACGAGTTGGGGTATTCTGTCCCACTCTTCCAGAAGAGCTCTTTCCAGTTCTTGGAGAGTTTGTGGGGGTGGTTGGCGGCCAGCAACTCGTCTTCCTAGAGCGTCCCAAACGTGCTCTATTGGATTCATGTCTGGAGAACACGCTGGCCATTCCATTCGTACGATTCCTTCCTCGAAAAGGAAATCCTCCACCAGGTTAGCACGATGTGGCCTGCAGTTATCGTCCATTAAAATGAAGTCATCTCCGATTGCTGCAGCGTAAGGGACTACAATAGGTCTGAGGATCTCATCCCTATATCGGCGACCAGTCAGAGGTCCATCTCGAATGATGTATGGGTCTGTGCGCCCGTCAATGGAGATGCCCCCATACACCAACACTCCCCCAACGCCAAATCTGACACTTTCGTGCACGAACGCAGGATTATTCCTACTACCGCGGTCCCTCCAGACGAAAATACGTCTATTATCAGGATGAACAGAAAAACGGGACTCGTCAGAAAAAAGAACATTGCTCCATTCATTTCTCCTCCAGTTCACATGCTCTGTTGCCCACTCCCTGCGGTCGCGACGATGCCTTGATGTTAGTCTAACACATACCATCGGTCGGCGAGCATACAGACCTACACCATGGAGCCGGTTTCGGACAGTCTGAGTTGAAACCGTCCTACCAGTAGCCGAGCGAAGGTGTTGTTGGAGAAGAGTAGCATTCATATTTCGGTGTCTTCGAGCCGTTAACACTAAATAACGATCTTCATTGGGCGTTGTTGCCCGTCTACGACCTTGCCCTGGTCTTCGGCCTACACTTCCAGTTTCCAAAAAACGGTTCCAGATCCTGGAAATCACACTTTGTGACACTCCAATGGTTTGCGCTACTTCGGCTTGAGTTTGGCCCCCTTCTAACCTACCAACAACTCTCCAAGCTTCTGAATCGGTTAAATGACTTCGCTGAGACATCGTACTCATCGAAACAAAGCAGTCACTGAATGCCGATCATCCTTGTCTTCATTGTCTTTCATTCAGTTGAAAGTCAAATTTCATTCGCTGCCACTGAAGCGACGTTTTTGACGTCGAACTCAAAATTTGCATACTCCACAGTTTGAAAATTAGAAAAATTTGCATTTGTGATTCTCTTCTTCCATTTTCGGCAAAAAAAAAATTCCCTTATATCTTTATTTTATATAAAACTTACAATATCCTTTAATTGTTTTGAGCAGTGTATATACATAATTACAAAACCATTCTTTTAAAAAAAGCAGAATATAAACATGCTTAGTATTTTCGCGCATTAAGCTCCTGAAAAAATATTATTAAAGAGATAAAGTAAGAAATTTAGAACTAATTTTTCACAAAGACAAAACGGAAATTCATAATTAATAAATTTCAAATAATCCATTAAATACTACAAAGACTTAAAGAAATGTTAAAACCAAATACTTTTCAAACAAGCACTACCCCAGTTAAAAAAATTAATGAAATTTAAAGAAAAATGAACAAAACAGAAGAGGCATTCAGTCAACATCCATGCCACTTCGTCACGAGGCAGGAACATTGAAATCAATTGAAATCTCTCTTCTACAAAAATCCTTGCTTTTCTATATCCATAATTAGCCGATGAACCATTTCGATACATTTTTATTATAATAGTTTATCCGAAAATTAAGCCCTTCCTCAAAGCAACGAAAAAACGAATAAATTCTAATTAGAATCTTGAACCTTAAGTAAAGAGAATTTTATTTTATTTAAAGAATTGAAAACTAAAGTGAAAAATTATACATATATATATATATATACATACACACCCACCGCTTTAACCGTTTTAAAAGTCTTTACCCAGGCTTCATTTTCGCCATCAGTGGTTCTAATCCTACATTTCGAGTTACCCAGGTGCTTCAAATGACAAAAATACTAATGTTTCAGGAATATTAAACTTAAAACAAAGTGGCTTAATAAAAAAATCTACTTTTTATGCGGTCTCCCGATTTTCTAGACTTAATATTTGGAAATGTTTACACTTCTTACGGAAAATTAAAATTAGAAGAAGTTTATCTGCCGTACGACAAAAGTTGACCAGGATATTTAATTTAAAAAAATTCCGTTCTTAATGTCATTTTCGACTTTCCTTCAAAGAACCATTAATTAAGTTATGCTTATTCGATAGATTAAGTTTAAATCTAGTGCTGCCCAAAACGATATGTAATTTAAGAGCCGTCGAAGAAAGACGTGGGATATTTATAACACATTTTTTAACTAACAAACTGTTCATTATTTAAGGATAAACATATTCAAAATGAATTTAATACTCAATAGTCTCAAATAAAATTATAGTCTTCATTTTTCTGGGGATAACGTATGATAAAATAATAAATGTTATTCAATAAATAAAGCAGATAAAATCTTTAACGTTGTTATTAACTCGGTTTCTGAAGCAGGGCGTTAAGTGAAAGGAAAAATTGCAATATAACAGGAAATTCATAAATGCAAAAAAACATGTTCCTGTTATTAATTTTCCGAGGAATGGCAGTTCAATACAAGAATAAAATAATATTTTATGTCCTCTTTGCCATTGTTTCTACTTTACGTCACTGTTATTTAGAAGGAAAGTTTGCTTTCGCATAAAATATTTTAACTCATGTTAACATTAAATAGTTTAATGCGACAAATATCAGAAAACCCGTTAAAATAGACAGTTTGCGTTGACTGCTAAAAAAGAAATGGAACATACCTTTAGCATCCTAAACTAAATACCTTTAGCATCCAAAACCTTATTCGAACTCCAGACTTACTTTCCTGAAGTATGGATCATAGAAGTTTACTCGTAATTGCAAAATTTTGCAAAATGCTATAGATTAATATATAACTTTAATTCTGACGGTAGATAGATTAATCAGGAAAAAAAAGAAAATGTTTTTTCTTTGCTGGAAGATATTAATAATATTTTTGTGATGTTTTCTTAAAACAAATACACATTATTACACAATTTATGTGCAAAATGGAATTGAAATCTAAAACATTTCTCAAAAATATAAAAGAGGTTACTGGCTTAAATAACATTTCAATACAAATTGCGTACTTTTCCAGTCCATATTTTTCAAATTAGTTTTCTCATGTCAATTCTCCTACTCCATCTTTATTAATGCATAATGCAAATTTGAGTTTCGGTTACATTAGATTTTGCATTTGCATGGAGAATCTTTCACCATGCTCTGCGCGCGTTTGTTTTTTACACACTTTCGCTCATAGCTTTGAGTATGCATGCCTATGCACCATCACACACGGATAATCTGCAGACTGGATAATCTGCACCCGGATAATCGAAACTATTCTGTATTTGCAAATGTGTGAAGGAATTTTGAGAACATAGTAACTACAAATGTATCGCACATGTTCAGGAAAACCTGCCCTCATTTTTATGCCAGTAACCAGATTGTAGATTTTTGTGGCTAGTCGTATGTTGACAATGACATTTGGTGCTTTTGACCACTTTTAGTTAAATCGTGAAGAGAAAAGTAGTTTTAATTTCCGTTCAACTTCTGCAAATAGCTGTAGTTAAGCTTTGCAGTTTTCGATTTCTAACGTATAAGATACTCGCGTTGATAGCATCTTATTTTATTGTGGAATTTTAAGTAATAATTTCCTTATCTTCAGTTAAACAGAAAACGTTGGGTGAACCTTGAAAGCGATACATGCCAGTGAAATTAATAGCTAAATCCACATTATCATACGGAGAAAAGAGAAAATAAGGATATGTTTTCCTCAGATTTAGGGTGAAATTGGAAGTAAAACTTATATATTTTGGCAATTTATGCTTCTCTGATGACTGAATCAACACACGTATTAATAATAGAATTTGTTTATTTCAACTATCTTGCGTGTAAATAAAAGCTGCGCAAATATAATTTATTTTTAACAATGAAACTGGAGATGATATAATATTTTTCGAGATTCATGTCTTTTGTGCCACGTTCTTAGTTATCAGTAAAATGATGAATATGAAGTGGAGAGGGAAGGTGATAGTATACTTCATTTGCGCTGGGATAAGTAACTGTGATATCGTAAATAAGTTGCTATTGAGAGAGACAGGAAAGAAAGAGAAAGCGCTCTAAATTCTTCTTCATCATTACACGTTAGGCACTGTTGAAAGGAATCCTGAAGAAACTACCTTTGGCAAAAAAGGGAAGCTGTGGGCAAAAATATGCCAGGCATTCCAAAATTTATCTTTTGAGGTTATAATTGTAACTGTTTTCAATTTAGAAGTCATCTGCAGGCTCTGACGTTTTCTGTACAAAGTATTAATTTGCTGCTGCTTTTAGAAGTTTCAATAAATACTTAAAATTAGAGATGTTTTTTCTTAATGTGTTTTCCACGCTAGTTCTGTTCACACATCTCATATATGAAACACATTATATTTAACTTACTAAAGCATAACAAACGTTTCATTAATAGGACTTAAAAATGCGGTATCCAAATTTTAATGCATACAAGTGTTGTGTAGTATAATTCAAGGAAGGCATAAAAATATAAAATATAAATATCATTATTTAAAAATACAGAAGCAAGTTTTTAAGAAGGAGTTTTTCTCTTCTTTAAACATAATGCATGACCACAATTTTCATTACCTATTTGAAAACGTAAGAAAACCTTTATAGGTAAATAAACTGACGGTACTCTGTCCCGTCAACCTTCATAAAGTGCCTTTCATTGGGCCAAACGTTTTAGTAATATTCGATAGTTACAGCATATATTCTTATATCATACAACAAAAGCAACTCTTTTTATGTGTAACTTTAAAAGATCATTTTATAAAAATATTCTCAGGTAAAAATAAATTTCATGAATTAGATGAAAATTATATCTTTCTGATGACTGGTGTTCAAAATTATTTTTTATAATCTTGTTTGTGCTATGAATATAGTCGACATTTGGAGAAATAATAATATGTATTTATCTGTATAATTTATGTATATATTTGTAAAGAAGAGGAAGTTTTTAAGTCTTGACCGCATAGGTGTCTCTTGTTTGAGTACTACTTTCTACTCTTCTACTTTTCTGCTCTTCTGGTCTTTCTTCTATACATATAAAATTTATTTTAATCAGATACTTTAGAAGTTATTCTCTTTAGTTCTTATTATTCATTTTACATTGCACCTCCTTAAGATCTTGATATTTAAGTGATATATTTAAGCACAGAAAATATACCATTTCATATTTTATTGTGTTTTTTTTTCAATATACGTAAAGCTGTATATAGCTGAAACATCTGAAAACTTATTTGAAGTCCGAAACTTTCGCAATCTACGGAAGAGTTTCTGTAGGAGTTCTTCTCTCGTCTTTCACATTTCCTCAAGAAAACAAGAAATAAGCTGGATTATTTTTCGACACTCGTGATCTTCACAAAGTTCTCTTCTGTTACGCCCTTTATTGGCTGTCAATGCGGTTGTTCTCTAAGTGAACCTAGAGTGAAAGTAAATATTTGACCTCTGATAAAGGGAAATAAAAAAACTTGGAAGAAAGAACTATAGGGAATAACGAAAAGTAAAGATTCGGTTCTAGATGTCTGCTTGTTTTCGTGGAACATTTATTGAGGAAATCCTTGAAAAGCAATGCAAACAAACACTTAAAGTCCATTTTCCCTGAGGAATGAATTCAAACTATAGTTCCCTGGATTTTAAATATTTATCTCCCTTATTTCAAACAACAAGGACTGATTCGTTAAATTTAAATAAGAAATGCAATATTATTGAGTTATGCTTAAAACATTTTAGTATATAAATTCTAGCAATGGAATTGCAAATAAGATGTAAGAAAGTATGAGTGATACTGAAATTTATTCCCATTATTTCCTTGTTTTAGTTTAACATTTTAGAGATTTGAAAATAAATACAAAATTGTATCTTTGTTGTATGAAATATGCAGCCAAAGAAATTCAAACAATTTTGACTACGACGACAAATAAATATTAAACATTACAAACAATTTATATAAATTTAATCAAATTAAGTAATGGCGTTTTCTTTACGACAGATCCAGTTCTTAGAAATTATGTTGTATATATTATCATTATCTAATTGGTAATTATTCAGTTAATATATTTTCTATTCTCTCTCTCACTCTCTCTGTATATATATATATATATTGTTACGAATTTCAAATTTATTTGGCTATTTATTTAGAATTGTAATTAGATTTGCTTAATGTTGCCTTAGCAACGCAGACGATTTTTAAAGACAAAGCTACGTCAAAAAAAAATAACGATAAAAATAAAAGAGCGCGTGCATTTAATGCTTAATAAATAAATATCTCGTAATTACTGTTGCCATCCAGAAAAGTCTAGAAAAATCGAGATAGTTCTACTGATAATTAAAAAAGCTTATAAAAGCCGAGGTGAAACAGCTCATCTCAGTTAGTTGTTGTTGTTGTTGCTGTTATACTTGTAGCTGTAAAAAAAGCGAACCGCTGTTTGTTTACTTAATGCTGTATTGATTGTAGCGATTTCGCTGTGAGATAGAACTATTTTATCTGTTTTGAACTGAGTTTTTGCTAAACGTTTGAGA
>KK113225.1:204839-239934 GCA_000611955.2 Stegodyphus mimosarum
TTGTGCATTCTATATAACGAACCCGTACGCACGTAACAATATATATATAAATGTATTATGATATATATATATATATATATATAAATGTCGGCTATATACTTGTATATACTATATATATACAGAGAGAAAGGAATTATACGCGGAATTATACATATATATATATATATATGTGTGTGTGTATATATATATAATTCCGTGTGGGATAAAACCACACCCTATTTAGACACAATAAAACCCGATTAGTGTAAAGGGCAACATGTATCCTTATTCCTTAAAACCTGCAATCATTTTTATTTAGATATATTATTGCCTAATTGACATTGAAAGTAATTGTAAAATACAATTATCTTAATGTCCCTTAATATTAAGTTGAAATTTTGCATCTAATTTGTTGCTTCCAATTCCATTCAGAAATATGTGAGTTATGAGATGTATGTATGTAAATATAGTTTGGCGTATAAACCAAAATTGAAAAATAGGGTGAATTTAATGGATAATTCAGATATATATAATCAGGACCATGTATATATCAGGAACAAATTTATGGAATAGTAAAGAGTAGTATTAAAATATCAAACAAAATGTAAGGATTCAAACATTTAAATACAAAACATACTTTAAACATATAAATACATAATGTGGTAAACTTAAAATAAAAATATATGAAAATTCTTATACTTTAGCATGAAGAAATTCTAGAATAAATTAATTGACCTTTCCCACTGCTAAAGGATTAGCAATTTCAAGCAAATTGTGAATAGATTTAGGAAGAAACTGTGGAAGAGATGACTTTATGATGAAAGTATTGTATTTGTTGGAAAAACATTTGATATTATCTTTCATTGCTGACCTCATGAAAATGTTAATTAATAATATATCCGTAACATAGGATATTACAGTATAGAGAATTTTACACTTAACTTTCTAAGTACAATGCACATTTTCTAACTCGATGTTATGCTTTAAATTGATCATATAAAAATTTTGTACTTAGAGTACCCTCCGTAATCTTTGCGTTTTAACTCCTTCTGTAAAAATGTCTAAGATCCACGAATATTCAGGAAAACAACTTGCAGTAGCTTTGTCGACAACCTGCTCAGGCATTTTGTATATCTACGAGCATTTGAAAACAAAAGAAAAAGCATTATTTATGACTGAGAGTCATAATAATAAACTTCCAGTCCAAAAAGTATGAATTTCCAGTTCGGTGATATTTGGTTGGTAGAAAAATGACTAATTCTGAAATTTTTCAAAGAACGTTGATTACGATATCAAAAAATGTCGTTATTATAACATTTTATTGCTACTATTTTCTTATAATTGTTTTGATACTTTTTGCTGTTCTTAATTGCATGTCGTTATATCGCCTTCATGCTCCATTCGTTAGCTATTTCATTTCCATCTCTTACAATGTAGAAGATCTAAGCTGCTTAAAAATATAGTGAACTTAAAGTTTCAGTGCACTACATATATATTTGCATATACAAATTTACATGTAGTATATGTCTATATAAAAAATGGCTAAACGCCTGCAAAATTATTCCTCGCACTCAAATACAGTTGTATTATGTGTGTTGTTGTGACTTATCTCACTTGTCTGACAGTAATATCAGAACAAGCCCACGACATTAATCATGGCAAGGAGAGGAAGATTAAGCCTGTCATTGGCAAGAGCCTTGAGCACCATGCAGGTGTCAGTACGACTTCTATCAGCTTCGCCTCCAGCTTTGATGCAAAAGACCCCGGGGAGAGTTAGTTAACCTTGTCATGTTGGCTGCATTGTAATCGTTAGCGTCAAATTATTTTTGCACGTTTATGTTAACTGACATCCTCCGAGATGCGAATATTTATATTGTAAGCACAAATTGTGCATATGTTCAGTTTAAAATTTTAAATAAAGACGCTTGTTTAACCTTATTCTGTTTCAGTAGTTAATTTTATAGATGAAGCGATAGCCGTCTGACTTTTTTAAAACATTTGAAGGATTCAAGTTAATTACAGAAAGAAACTCAAGAGGTATGCAGATAATAAATACAGGTATATTGATATAACTTTCTTGACAGACGATTCCAAGAAACAGTTCTGTTAATCATCCGCAAAGGAAAAGCCATTGAGAAATGTGTTCTGCGCTAAAATTAACGAATTACGAATTCTTGCAGTTAACGGCATTTTTTAAAGTATCAAACCAGCAGGGTGTCCTTTCATTATCTGTATGGCATTGTCTTCAAATTTTATTTTTAGTTCTCTTTCATCAAGTACCACTGGCGCAGACAATCTTACCTTGGAAATTATTTTCTGCACTGAATTTGTAGTAAACAGAACAGGAACAACATTATATGTTTAAAGACTTCTCTTGTGACCAAACCAGGCCCACATTTTAGTATTACTTGGAAATGTTTGATGTATGAAAATCCTCCCCTGAGGGTTGACTAAAGGTAGCCTTCGATGTACTGTCTATGACCTGTACATAGATTGTCTTCTGAGGAAATAGTCGGTGGTCCGTTCAGGCTTGGCAGAGACCGTAAAGTTACTGCCAAGTCTGTCGCGACTGTGTGATCTCTACAAATCTGATTTTCAAAAGCTGTCCTCGGGGGGGGTTAGCCTCCGTTGCCCAGCTCGGTCAGAGTGACGATGTCACTGTCTCTTTTTGCTAAGCAGTTGGGGGTTTGGTTGCCATTGTCTTGCGTGCTTTCAAATCTGATGAAGTTCAAATTGTCGCCCGGGCTGACCGCGGAGAACGCCTCCCCCGGATCGGCTCTATGGGTGAAGGGTACTCCATCTATGGGTTTTTCATTGCCTTGGTCAGGATGTTTATGCTCCCCACTGTAATGTATGAAAATGTCAGTAGATGCAAGTGTGCTCTGAAGGAGAGAGCTCATACACATGCGTATATAGAATAACTACATTATTTTATTTAATATAAATCATAATTTGATGTATCTACAAATCGTTAGAGTCAAATTATTTTTATTTCCAACATTCCATCTTTGGCAAAGCGTTGTTAAAAAATTTCCTTCAAACTTTCTCAAAAGAGCATGTTGCATTAATTTAGCCGTACTATATAATATTAAACAACTTTTTTTGGAAAATGAATAAATCAGACCATCTGTGCTTAAATAAAATGTTTTCTTAGAATGTTATTTATGAAGGAGAGAATAATTGTTAATGTTTCTTGATCAATAAACTAATTTTAGGGATTAAGGTTATTTAAGGGCTTACGGGAATGTTACTTGAGATTCACCCTTAGCTGATTTCTGCAGTCGTGGCTTATTTAATGTCTATAAGTTTAAGAATCAAATCAATAAACATTGCCAGGAATAGAAGATGTTTATTTGAAGTGAAGTGAGCAACATTTATTCAGACAAACTTTGCAAAATCGCGCGCATCATTATGTGCCTCAGCTAGGCTAGAATTTATAAAAATATTTTTATGGTGCATCTTTTCCGGACGCATCTCAAGTCGAGCTGTTGCAATCTTTATCAAAAGGAAAAGCATAAGTAAAACTAGTGCATGTTATCTATTATAATTTTTATATGCGCATGCTGAGTATAATTAAGTAAGGAAAATTTGCTTCGAAATTTAATTGATTTAAACAATTACAATAAATTTAAAAGGTATTTCTCCCGCCTTCTTACCATGCCTTCGTGGTGTAATGGTCAGCATACTCGACAGGTACTAGGTTCGAGTCCTGGCGGAGACATTTCCCATTTTTCATGTCTCTTGCTTCGAAATAATCTATGTTTGCACACTGGCGCTCGATTTAAAAAAGGCGGTGGATGATGATTCTCCACCACTAGGATTTCGCGACTGGGTCTGCTAATGCCCAGCTGCCCTTTAAAAGGAGGTGTATGTAAGACATTTTTCCCGTCTTTTTAGCATGTCATCGTGATGCATAGGTCAGCACATTCGGTACGTATTCGAGAGGTCGGAAGCCCGTGTCCCAGCGAGGGCATTGCTCATTTTTCACGTTTCTCAGCATCAAAAAATCTAATGACTCTACAAATTTAACCACAATGTATGTGTAAATTTTATTTTTATCACTCTAATGCATTTTGGCCTATAATTAATGTTCACTTCCAGCCATTTTGAGCTTTATTTTTGAAACCATATTTTTTATTGCTTTTAATTTTGGACTACCTTTGCTCACCTAGATACAGGATACTAACTTGTAAGACATATCAACATTTTTTTGCATATTTCATCCGTAGTTTGTATATTTTTTGTATATTTGTACATTTTGTATTGTACAGGTTTTTGCAATCAAACGAATTTTCTATTGCATTCTGTGCATTTTAGATACGTTCTTTTAGAATAAAAAAAATCATTACATTATAGTAAAGTTATGAAATATTGAATACTAAGACTCAAAATAATTCTATCTGTTTTGCATAACAAATATGCCGAGAACATGTTGAGAAATTTTAAAACATATTAATCATAAAATAGTGAGTGGAAATGTATTATACTTAAAAGGTTTTTAATTCGCTAAATTAAAATAAAATTTACTCTTGAGGAATGCTATTCTGCCATGTATTTTTATGCAAACGTTAGCAGCTGTTTCCTTGCTAAATCATTCTAAGAAGAAATCAAAAATGAATTTTGCTTTCAAACCGAATGCTATTGGCGGGTAATTTAATATCACGCAGGGATTCTTCGCAGCGACAGAAATAAATTTACATCTGAAATCATCGCAACCAAAGTGGATTCCTTTGCACTAACATAAATCCTGAAGAAACAGTGTTAATTCGATTTTAATGGGACGTATAACTGTGAGAAACAGAAAGTTTTTTTTTTTTTTATTTCGATTTTACTTTTAGATCTCTTCCGAGGAACCATAGGGGATAGTTAAAAACATACAGCTTGTAGGATTCTACTTTTGAGACAGAAAATACACTATAGATCTCGCAGATAACCATTTGTATTGTCATTATTAGTCTAAAAAGTTAATTATTTATAAATAAAGAGAAAGTTAAGATTAAGTTGCAGCGTGAAAATTAAATTGTCAGCTGAAACAGAAAACTAAAATTGAATTGTAAACTGAAATTTAAAAAAAAATGCGCCGCGTTGTAGCCTTAATCTAATGAAGATGTTTGTTTCTTCTCAAATTCAACAGCATTCATCCATTAAGTCTGTGAATCTCAAAAGCATTACTTGTTTTGTACATCAACTGTACAGCAGTTTTTCTCGTATAGGCCGTAGTGAAGTGTTGAAGCAGCATTTGTTAGTCACATAATAAAATAAAGAAGACACGGAACACGCACGTTTTATTAAAAGGTTCTTAAATTTATTAATCCTAATTTTCATTTCGTATTTTTTTTCTTTTATTCATTACAGCTTATGTAGATACTCGTTTTTAACATTTTACGAAGTCTTGCTTTCTATATCGAATATGCTCCAATCTCTCATAAGCACTGGCAGTTAAATAGGGACTGAGCTTTCCGTGCAATATTTGCAAAACAGTAGATAATTCACATACCAACTTAAATAAGTTTTCAATGTTTGTCTATATCCAACATTTGATATGTTTTGTCGATGTATAGCCATGACAAGAACACTAAAGTTGCCGTTAAGGCAATTACGATTACCTAAAGAAAACACTGCACTCCTTTTTAAAACGATAGCTCAAATCAAGTCTAATCTTCTAATCCTACGCTTAAATTATTTCGTATTTCAGTTACAAAAGTGTAATGAATGTTTTCGCACTTTGAACTTTTATTTTTACAAACAACACACTGGTGACACTCGGTCTCACTCGAGCTCTATTAGAGCGGGAGTAAATAGCGGGAGTAATTCCATAAATATCGCGTTAGTACCTATTGCAGCAATAAAAGGTCGCATAAGAGAGTGCAGAATTTCATCGTGATATCGAACAGCTGTGATGGAACCACCAGGAATCACATAGATGACAGTGGGGCCGTTCATTGCTCTCCCACTCATACAAGTGAAAATCATCTTCTGTAATTGCCTCTTCCGACGATGTCTGGTGCCCGATAGCGTGTTCCTGCTCTCTCAATATCGATGGTCTTCGGGAATCGTTATTAAATCGAGACTCATCCGTAAGTAGTATGTGATTCCACACCTTTGTCTAACGGCGATGGTCATGACCCAATCCAGTGACCTGCTTTGAGGGCAAAGGAACCGAAACCACAGACTGGCGGGAGTACAGTCCACATTTATGCAGTCAACGCGGACATCGTGCAGGCACAGAGATATGCGAAGTGAGCTGGCTGTTTAGCTCGTGCTATTACTGCCTGCTGTTAGTGATCTACGGGGTCTTGCACATAGAAGCAGGAAGCGATCGTCTTCTTTTGTAGTAATCCTTCGACGACTAGACCCACATCTTCTACAGGAGTTTTCATGCTTTGGTAAAGATTTCTCAGAGTATTGATGACATTCAACATACGGTCAACCCTCCAATTCATTTAATCGGGCATGTTTTTCGCTTTGTCTATCTTGGATTACACGGAACTATCTCTGCTTACGAACTGACGCAAGGATCCACCAATCCCTTTTTTAAGGCGTAATGGTGTGACTGCCGGATTGGCAATTTTGGTTGCCTATTTGCATTCTGCGATACCATCTGTAGTTCAAATGTAAATTCTATGTTTAAGTGCCATTTTTACATTGGTCTCCTTGCTTTTAGCGAATGTTGCTTATTTTTTAGCGCTAGTGTATTGATAATTTAGGAAATAATTAATAAATAACTTAGGAAAGGATCATTTAGGAAGTATAGCCATCCGATAATTTAGGAAGTATAGCCATCTGAATTTGTTAAACAAATAGATGTGATTAATCTGTCTTTAGAACTGAAGCATTCTTTTATTTCTCAGTTGAAAGACGCATTATCGTCTTGTAGATCAAGACATTATTAAGACAGAGACAAGAACAAGATCTACAAGATCTACAAGACATTATCGTCTTGTAGGATTTTTTTATGCTAGAGAAGTGAGAAATGCCTTCGTCGGGACTCGAACCACGGATCTCTCGAATACGACTCAAGCGTCCTGACCAGTACACCATGAAGACATGCGAAGATTGCGGGAGAAATGCCTTATAGTCTTATTTAATTACAGTCCGGAATTCGTTATTAGAATGTTACAGCCTCAACATGATTTAGCATGTTGGAATTAATTTCATACTGTGATGTATGATAATAAGAGCTAACTACCACTACAAAATTAATTCACAAATTGCTAATATGTAATAGAAGGACACCGTTGCTTGTTGTTTGAAAATGGGAAATTCTTAATTCAGCGATAGCTTAAGAAGTTTTAAAAAAATTGATGTGTTATGCTACGTACATTTTGAAGAGATTTCTTGTTTGCACACACATACACTAGGAAATGAAAAAAATCAAAAGTAATAAGTTTAAATAAAACTTCTAACTAAAAAAGCGCTGAAATCTGTAGTGAATTTAGTCTCAATGAAAATATAAATGTAAAGAAAGAATTTAAATCATTTTGAAACAACAAGAAATCTTTCGAAACTGCTTAAAATTTTTCCATTACGTACGCATATTTATATATATTATCATTTAAAACAAATTATAACTATGATCATATTTAAAATTTTTTAATTAAACAAATTATAAGCAAAGTTATAAACTAAAAATTGTGTTAAAAAGTGAAATAGAATTGCCAATAGCCTTAAAGTGGCTTAAAAGTGACAGTTCTAGCTTAAAAAAGACAGTTTCCTGGAAATATGTAAATTAAAATTATATTTACAAGACCAAATTAAATAGATTATAGTTGTGTGTTTGTGTTTATAATTCAAAAATATCTCAGCATTTTCAGTCAAGCATTAGTACCTATCAATTCATAATAATGCAATAATAAGAAATAATAATGAAATCAATATTGTGCATTAGGATATATTGTAGGTCCAAGTAAGAATCAAACTACTACAAAAAATTAAACAACTAAGCAAATATCAATAAAAATATATAAAGAAATTATAGTTTGGTTAAAAATAAATGAAAAATTTTTGTAACAAATTCAGATTTCTCAAAAGAGCTAATTAAGAACATTTATGATTAAAATCTAAATATTACGCAGTAAAATAAAATGACAATGGATAATGTAATTTTCATATTAACTCCCATTATGTAATTCATACTTTACATACATTCGTGTGGTGAATTAAGAGAATTTGCACATTATGTCGTATTTCTAAAAAATGAATGGACATATTTTAATGAAATTTGGCATGAATATATATTCGTAACAGAGAAGGAGATGTACTATTCAAAGTCACTTTGAATAGTATTTTGCCCATCATTTTGAGTAAAGTACAGAATCTCACAGAGCAGAAATGTCTAAAATCCACGTTGTCATATTGAACTGAAAATGGGTCTGTTACGGCGTATAGTCTTCTATTATAGCCAGACAGGTCGCACAGAGCGACGGCTTACTGGGTAGGAGGGAGTTCAGGAGTCCCTGTGTCAATCCTGCAATAAGGTAGTTTCCAACACCGGGAGGATTCTCGGAGAGCAATGAGGAGATGAAACTGCCCTTCCAAGAGCGTCCCAGATATGTGCTGTAGGTTTAAAGTCAAAAGATCTGGCTGGCCCAACCATGAGGTTAATATCCTCACTTCCCAAATAATCGTCGACCAGCTGAGACACGCGTCGTCGATTTACAGGAAATCACGACCAATTGTTCCCCAAAAAAGTCGAACATAGGCCTCTTATAACTCCTTTAGGCTTTGTTAAACAAATGCAGGGAAACGCGATGGTCCAACATAACGTCTGTCTAAACATTACACCTGCACCACACGGCATCGTTCTCCAGGCTCTCTCCAGATACAGGTACGCTGAGAATCAGTGTCCAGGCTGAATCTCGACTCATCTGTAAAAAGCATCGCGCTCCACTGAAGTCTAGTCCCATGTGCCTGCTATCTGCATCTTGCTAAACGCACTTCTTTTGCGCTCCAGTGAGCGAGGCACAAACAGCGGGTCTTCTGGCATACAGCCATATCTCTTGAAGCCTTCGTACAAGTATAGGCCGTGAAACGAGGATTTCAGTGGCAGCATATTGCTATTCTTTGTCGCCGCATTGAAAGTACCAAATAACTACCCTCATTCGTCGCTGCGGATCTCGCTTGGCCTTGTTCAGATCTTCTTGGTGTATATCCGGAGTGCTGAAAATGTTTCCACAAAGGCATAAGACACTGGGCTTCACAATGTGTTTATAGCCATCTGAGTTTATGATTGGCCTGCCTTCAATATATTGACGATTCTCCGTCTCATTCTCCGTCATTCATACGTTTGTGGCTACTCATTTTACCTAATACCTCATAAAATTGACCAACTTTTGGGAGAAACATGGAAATTGTCGTAAAAACGTTCAAACACACAAACCATCCCAAACCCTTCGTGCGCTTATATCCGCTCCATAATCCCAGCTCCGCAGACATGCAAGTGTACGCTTTCATATAGGACTCTGAATATTTGCATTATGCTTCGTCGGATAATTAGCACGTTTGACTCAAGACGTTTTTAAAAATTTGACCTGATTTGCATTGTCTTTTAATTTTGCACACGAGTTAATTGAGTGAAATTCTTCCGGTTTCCCTCAGTTGCCTAATGTATTGAGGGTAAGAAGATAATTTAGGAAGTATAGTCCATGTGTTCTTTGACACGCATCATTTAACAAATTCTTACTGAGTATGCGAATTGTATCTTGGAATCCGATCCAGCGGAAACTGAAATTTTTGGTAGTGTTCAGATTTAAATGTTTAGTCACTATATATTCTATACGCTATCCGAAATAAGATGATGAAATATAACATGTCTCCAGGCTTGAACTAGCATACCTAGAAGTTGCTTAGATTCCTCTATTACCTGAAATTCGTAAAGGAACGTAAGATGTACGTCTTTCCTCTGAACTTGTAACGAATAGAAATCAGTCAACCAGTAACCATCTTTTGTTAAATTCTGGACGAGCCCTTAGTTTGATTTTCAAGACAGTTCGCTCCTGAAATCTTCATGCCATTTAAAAGGGCAAAAGTAAGTATTTGTGAAAATATAAATTTTTATGGCTTAACATGACCCGGGAAATATCTTACAAATTTGGAAACAAATTCTTTACAATATTTTAAGGCAGTTGTATGTAAAGTGCGAGCTGGTTAGCATTTTTTTGTGAATTTCTGACAGTTTTGTAGCATTCGTTTTCAAACATACAATCAACATAAGATTTAAAAAGGAGGAGTGGATAAATCAATGAGAAAAACTGAAATGAAAGACAAACTGAAAACTAAATCATCACGAAACTAGAGTGGCTTCTAAATTTCGCTTGACATCTTCTTCAGAGGACTGGTTCCAGTGAAATGTAAATATTACAGCCAGTTTCTGAGATAAAAATTCTCTATTTGAGCTTTCTGAATAATTTAGCAAGGTGTTGCTTTTCGTCTTGCAAGTTTAATACTTTAATAATATTTAAATCATAATTTTGTTTAGATTAAATTTCTTATTAGCTGCTCAATCCCGTCAGGCTAAACCCTGACGAAGATTTCTCTAGAGTCATTTCCCAGATGAAGATATGAAGAAAAACGCAAGACATTCTTTTGTTTCTATGACCCTTTGAGTTCTAAGCTAATAATTTTTGGCAGCGTTTTTTCACGTCTCTTTTCTTTCCTTTAGCATATTTTGCTGTTTCAGTTAAACATGATTTAAAATTTTCACAACTTAATTTGATAAAAAATTATATAAATCAAAATTTTGGGATTTATATTTTCCATAACTTTATACTCATTTTACAATCTTTTAACGCTCTTTCTCTAAGAAAGGCCTTTCTTCGGCCAAGCCTTTTTCTCTTTGAATTCGGAGGTGTATACGTAAGATAAAAAAATGCAAAGTTTTAGTACGCAATAGCCCCTTAATTTTACATTTTAATTTTTATGTTTTCATTTTGCATCCTTCACGCAATACCGTTTGCTCCTATTACAACTTAGGAGAAGTTTAATTTTATAAGCAGCCGCAGAAGCAGAGACCTTAGTGACACAGGCTGAAGAATGTGTTATTATATTGCGCATATAGGTATACACCGAAATAGTAATAATCCCCTTCAACAAATGTCTAAGTTTAAAAGCAACACCCAAACAGCATGAAAAGTGAGACGTTAGCGACACAAGCCGAGAGGAATTATTTTAATTTTTCTTATGTAGACATGCACGGAAATATTAGTAATCACATCTCACCTTATCACATCTCAACAAAAGCCTAAATAAGCCTAAATTTAAGAGCAACAGTCAAACGGCAAAAAGAGGCGGACTTTAGTGAGACCCTTGACCAAAGATCCAAATAGACACAAATAAGACCAAAGAACGTATTATCACATTCCATATGTAGACAAACACCTAAATATTAATAATCTCCCCTATCGCACACCAAAAGCCTAAATTTGAAAGCAACGGCTAAACGGCAAGAAGTGAGACGTTAGTGAAACAAGCCGAAAAATGTACAGGGTGTCTCACTCGAAAGAGGCCCGGAGAAAATGTAACAAAAATCTTATAATAAAAGGAAACGAAAGCAAACTTCTACATGACATACCTTTACGTTTGAAAAATGAAAGTACATTAGAAGAGGTGCTAGAAGTAATCTCTCTCTACCTAATTAAACATGGCACTGCAAGTTCGCGTATGTTGCTGCCAAAGTATTGAGCGTCACTCCTTGGATCTCACGACGGACGTTCTGATGCAAATCGTCAATCTGCATGGTTCGTGCTTGCACGGATTACCTTTAAGACGACCGCAAAGAAAAATCTCAAGGGAGATCAAGTCTGGAAATGCGGGAAAAGTGATTCCACCAAGTTTATGATCGCTACATATGTGTGGCATGTTGCCCTATCTTGCTGGTAAGCCAAGTGTCAGCTCCTCATAATCTAGCTGGTTCACAAAAATTCATGAAAAAGTGCCCGGTACACTTCACTGGTGACAAAAATGTAGAAAAGGTGGCCCGATGATGCGCCGCTGCGGTAATGCACAAAACTCACCCATCTTCTGCGAATGAAAGTCTGCATGCTGATTGTCACTACTCCATAAATGTGTGTTTCGTTACTTCACATACCCTTACAAGTAGAACCACGCTTCATCACTCTATACCACGTGTAATATGGGAGGAACAAACGCGAAAATTCAACAGTGTGTTGAACTGCGTGTACAGGTGGGAGGAAGTCACTTCCAGCACCTCTTCTAATGCATTTTCGTTTCCAAACATAAAGGCATGTTATATAAACATTTGGTTTCATTTTCTTCTGTTATAAGATTTTTAACTTACTTTTCCCGGGGCCTTTTTCGAGTGGGACACCCTGTATTACGACACTGCGTATGTAGACATACAGAGAAATATTAATAATCCGCAACTAGTAAAATACAATTCAGAGAATGGCCAGTTCCCTATTAATATCTTACGAACTGGAATTCAAGAAGTATGCAGCTGCGGAAAAATTTGAAATCGAAGGCAAAACCAGCCAAGCTGCATTTAACCAATAGTATACGTATGAAAATGCCAGCAACAACATTTATTTAAAATGTCTATTCTGTGATTATGAATATGCATGTTATTTCCCTTAGGCGTATAGAATATGCATATTATGTTAGCCTATCCTATGATTAGGAATATGCATATAATTTCGCTTATGACTAGGATTATGATATGCATATGCAAATATTATAATTATTTATGTCACTATTTATTACCCGATCATGATACTGTAAGGCATTTCTCGCGCCTTCTTAGCATGCTTTCGTGGTGTAGTGGTCAGCACTCTCGGCGCCTCTTCGCGAGATCCGTGGTTCAAGTCCTAGTGAGGGTATTGTACATCTCTCTTGCTTCGAAATAACCTAATGTCTCCACAGTGGCGTCCGAATTAAAAGAGTGGTGGATGATGATTCTGCACCACCAGGATTGGCGATTGGGTCCCTCATTCCCAGTCGCTTTTTGAAAGGGGGGTATATAAGTTATTTCTCCCGCCTTCTTAGCATGTCTTCATGGTGTAATGGTCAAGCACATTCAGCGCGTATTCGAGACATTCGTGGTTCGAGTCTGGGCGAGGGCATTGTTAATTTTTCCTCTCTCCTGGTTCCAAATAAAAACCTAATGTTTCTACAATACAATTATATGATTAAGTTTTCGACCACCGTTTGTATTTATGTAAAATATTATTTAACTTTAAAATAATAAATTAATAACTTTAATAACATTAATAACTTTAACTCCCATCCTCATTCTAAAAAACTAATAGCATTCCTGGACTGCGTCATTTCTAGATTAATCTATGCCACGAAGTTTGCGTAACGCTGTTGACATAGTAATTGGAAACCTAAACTCTGAGAACTGAAACTTTTCTAACTCAAACCAAAACCTTTCTCTTCGTGTTCTTCCCTACTGGATAACTACGCACTTTATCTTCTGTCTCTACTCTGCTACGAAGTAATTTCGTTGTGCTCGCTTCCTATCGCAACAGTATAAAAATCTAAATGTTCTGGAAATAAAGATGATTAGAGCGCCAAGTGATAGAGCCCAGAAATGTCAATTGGATATAAAAATGGAATTAAAACCGCCTCGACTGTTAAGTTCTTAGTCTTTACAACTACGTTTTAAGTATGAAGAATCTTCGCAACCAGCATTTCTAGGCTTCTACCTCTGTGTTCCTACATCAATACTTCTCTGAAATTTGTATTTATTACATATCTATACATATACATATATATAGATAGATATAGATATGTATAGATATATATGCAATAATTTTTACTGCGTAGTCGTGATGGCTGAGTAGACAGGCGAAGAGATGACGCCGACACGAATGAATTTTGAAGAAGTTCTAATCTTTATTTTACGAATATAAAACCATCTTAGTAGATATTTATCCAACCATAATGAAATACAGTAAATCCTCTGTACACTGTTTGAAAAGTAAGACGTAAGCATCTGAGAAGCGAAGCGATAGGAGGCATATTAGTACTGGTGAAGCTAGGAGAAGAATGACGTATTTTTTTTTTTTTTTTTTCGAGAGGGTTAATACCAAGTACATACAGAAAATACTCTAAACTATGATTAGTTAATCTTAAGTTGTTATATAATCATGGAAGGATCTCGAATTTGGGAGAGCCGATGAATTTAGGGGGAAAGCACCACATCTAAAACGTTAAATTTGAGGTCGCCAATTATTTTTCTTAAAGCAGCTATCGTATTTTGTTACATCTTACATATATATAAGTACATTACGCTATACATAAACTACGTTAATATATCAGGGTGGTCAAACATCATATCAGTTAAGAGTCTCATGTTGGAATTCAGAAAAGTTTGAAAGCCGTAACCGGATTTACCAAAAGCCAAAATTCCATAATTACTTCATTTTAGTAAAACAGCTTTCAAATGATGTGAAACGTCTCATTCTAAACAATTGTTTAACAGCAGTTTGCCTTACTTTCTTTTGGATATTGAGTACGTTTAGTTTACCCCATAGTTCCCAAACGAATATTTCATTAGTATTAGAGCCGCAAAACTCGCCTGCTAAAAAACCATGCTATACCCACTCTAATATATATGTATATTTCATCACGTGCATCCATTTATCCGCCATTTATCCATTCATCCGCCATATGTATTTATGTTTATTTTAAATAAAGGTGGATGCGACGCTTTAGCACTTGACCAAGTAGTAGAGGAGTAGTGTCCGAGTTATCCTGTCACTCACGCCTACAGTTTTTATGCATCTACAGATAGAAAGATACATAGACAGACAGTTAGTGACGAAGAACTAATTATTAATTATTAATATATTTACGAAAGCTTTACATTTTTTTTAAATTTCTTTTTATGCCTTTTTTCCACAACATTAGATAAATAATGGTTCACTAGATATGGTTCAACTATGGTTCAATAGTCAAATCTATGGAAAACGCTGCCTAATGGTATTGTAAACTAATATTTATTCATGCACTAAACTAAAACTTCGAGCTGTATGCGTGAATGCTTACAGAAAGCGTAATTTTTCCCCTTTGAACAGAAATTTATTCATATTTTACGCAGCAAAAGTTAAACAATAAAATAAAAACGTTATCTTGTTTCGTTAAATATATAGAACATAAAAATAATTCTCTCCTCCTTTTCTAAAACTAAAACAGTGCTAGAAAATATCTGTAACTCAGATAAATTTCCATTTCCAGTATCAGTGAGATCACATTAACTTGCATCTGAACTGCTATGTACACAATAAAATGAGATAGAGAATTTGTTTCATGAGCATTCAAGCTAGCATTAAAATTCTCTGCTTCATATAGTTTCTTCCGCAGGAACTTTGCTCTTTCTCTTCGTAATTTAAATTTCACACTGTTTCTTCTTTATTTCTTTAAGCTTTGCTCCAGAAAATCAATTTGAGATAAAATATGGAACCCAAAGAATAAAATAAATTAAAGTTTTATTTAAGTGCAATTATTTATTTCTTCTTTCAATGCAGGAATTTAAAAGGGGTTAAAGGAAACTTTGCTTAAAAGCTTTTAGCTGCCCATTTATCACATTTAAGCACTATTAGATGTAAAAGTTTTTAATCTTATGCATTTTATATTTATGAGCTGAAATTTTGAAAAATTACCTTCAACACTTTCTACACTAAAATAAGATCAAATTACGTATACGCTATGGGCATGAATTTAGGAAAAAAAAGTTTATTATGAATTTGATTTTATACGTGTAAATATTTCATCTGTTAAAAGATATTATTTTCAAAATATTCTAACTGATGTAAATAATAGTTAATTGTGATAATATAGAAACATACATGAAAGAACTCAGAAGCAGCTTGAGCGTCAGCACATGAACTAGTACAAACCAACTTTTCACATCCTTTTCTAATTGTTCCAAACACTTGAATTTCACGTAATAATATTTAATAGTACAAATATCCTTTATATGGAAATTACTGCAGTATTTACAAGCGTATTTCCCCCTTAAATTTTAGCACAAGTTCTAAAACGTTATAAGTGTTTTCGCAATTTTCCCCTTAAAATGCTCAGAAAGCAAGCTCCACTAAGTTTTAAAACGGATTCTATTTACTCTTCTCTGAATAATTACTCACAAAAATTAGGACAATAGATTGCATTATACACTATTTTTATTCATACTTAAATCGCGATAAACCGCTCTCAGCTTTCACAAATCAAAATTGCATCTTAGAACACTTTACAGAAACATAAATACATCGCGAAGCGGCTGCAATCTCGCAATCATGCGCAAAACAGATGTCATTAGGCTCCGTTTAGAAGGTGGTATATATGTCATAGAGGCTTGGTCATAAAGCATAACACGCAGGATTTCAGTTCACACCTGCGTGTCTTAGCCAATTAGAGAGGCTAAATTTGTGGATGTGTCTACAGTTAAATGCGTGAATATATCTACAGTTTTCCCCCTCTGTTTTCTCCGTTCAGGTTTCGAGTGTTCACTCTGATTGGTCGACACTTATACCATATTAGGATAAAGCTTGAAATTTCAAACTTTATGCCAGTACCCCTAAACCAGGTTTGTGATGTAGCAAGGTCTGGTACCTAACAACGAAGCTCTGTATAAACCAGGTATGATATTTATGCGAAGCATGCGTAAACAGATTAGATAACGTAGTTATTGTTTAAGTCTTACTACTTGTTTTGCTTGTGGAATCTGGGTACATGCACTTTTATTGATGGAGCAATAATTGTGAAGAGCTCCAAGGAAACGGGGATATCTAATAGTCTTGGTGGTGCTGAAGGTCATTGCATGTAAGAACACAGACTGAACGTTGACAAAGACAAGGATGGCGATGGAGACGATAGGCAAGCTGTAACAGAGGACACAAAAATACCCTTCCAGAAGCATTAAATATTTTGAGGGGTCCAGGGATCGGGAGTGGACAGCAATAAGTAGTTGCGATTCAAGATACAAAGACGTAGAAATGAAGATATCTTAGATACTGTAATGTTAATTTATCATGTATTCTTAATATGATGCCAGCTTCTTTTAACGAAATAACACTGTGATAATTCATGAAAACCTTTTGTTTATTTTGTTCTTATTATTACAATGCCATACGGAAATCAACTTATACCTCTCTCTATTTCGGTACTATAAAATTAGTAAGACAAAAGAAAACACAGGGTGTAGAAAAATACTCGAGTAAATATAATATATATCATTACTAATATTTGTTACTTTTGTTTCATAAATTTAAAGCTCCTAAGTAAAAAATAACATCCTTTAGTTCTGATAGATATTTTAAATAAAAAGAACTTAAGTTTGCTCTAAATTTGTTGACAACAACAACGACAGCCACAACAATCTTAAAACTTCAAGCTATACCCTAAAATCTTTAAAGTTGTCACTAAAATTACAAACATAAACACGTCAGAAATATAAAAAACTGATCCACTCTACTCACTTTTTGCTATATATGGGAGATGAAAATTCACAGTGACTCGAGTATTTATCATATCATTCTTAATTGTCATTTCATTCTGCTAGCCATGAATTTGAAGTCTATTTGGAGCTTTTGACAAGTATGTATTAAATTTGGCAAAGTTAAATTCCCCACCCAAGATGACACAGATAACAACTTTTACGCTTTCAAAAGCTTTTTCCGAAATTTAATGGCGTGCTATGGCAAAGAAATATTTGTATAGTTTCCTCCCAAACACTACTACCTATTTCCTAACATATATTTAGCATTTAATTAACCTGAAGCAAAATGTAAAAGAAAAAAATGAATGATGAAGCTCACATTTTAATAAACCTGGAGCAAAATTTAAAAGAAAAAATTATGAATGACGAATCTCAGGCATCGATTAAAGGATTAAAATAAAGAAAAATATGGTTATTTTTCCACCTGTCTCGGGTTTTATTACCAACTCAACGTCAGTGCCGCGGCCTCAGGTTCTAAGGGTCCGCAAGTCTTCCAGTCTTTCAACACACTTTCGTTTATCCTTCATAAAAACGTGGAAAGTAGGTATTGGTGGCTATTAGAGGCCTCTCAATTATCTCTTATCCTAATCGTCTACTTAATTTTGCCTTCTAAAGTGGCATTCGTGTAGGATTTCCAAAGACAAACTAGCGGTATTCATGTTCCAAATGACGAAAGCTTAGAAACAACTATCAAGCCACTCTCTTCGTAATGTGTAATGACACTGCATTCAACGATTTTTTCCAAAATGCACTATCTGAATAAACCAATTAATATGAAACTCTACAACATCAGTCTACATTTTAAAATTTGTTTCAGTTTTTATCCGGATTATTATTTCTCAGGTAATGTAAATCCTGTTTACGTTCATTACTAGAGTCGTTGAATGAATAAAGATTTAAAATATAAGCTCATGCAGATAAATAAAAGTTACTTAGGGGAACACACTAAAAGAGTTATTAGGAATAAAGTTTTATATCGAGGAATATAGCGAACCGCGACGTTTCCATCTCGTTGAAGCATCTTCGGAGACGTAAAAATGTAGTGTCTCGAGAGCAGATTCCGATCGTCGGAAGCAAAGGAAATGAGAAGAAAAGGGAATGTTATGTAACTACATTACAAATCCAACTCTTAGCAGTTTCATAAGAGGAAATGGATTAAATCTTTATAGTTAGTTCTAAATGGTCAAAACGTTTTCCCTTAGTTATCAAGGGATTTATTAGATTGAAATGTTAATAATTGGATATAATTTTAATAGTAGTTATAATACTGAGCATTTTAGCATTACAAATAAAAGTTATTTAAAAATTTAAACTAGCTGTTATTTCTAAGCAACGCGACGATGTTCGTAATGGCAGCATCATGAGTCAAGGCTGTGGGGGAAGATATTTTAATATTTGATATAATGAGATATTTTAATGGTTTAACAAAACTGTTTAAGATCAATATATCGTAAGTGGAAGGGGGTTATTACACAGCTTTAAGTAATGAAACCATAATATTCTCGGTATTTCGTACAGTTTTCTAAAACAAAGCTTTAATAAAAAATTTTAAATCCGCATCATTAACTATTTACTTTTTATTAAAATATGTGAACAGGTCTTTCTTGTACGATTTCTCACGGATTATTTATTTTCAAATTCTAACAACACGACTTTGAATTTCTCTTTTATAATTTCACTGTTTCATAAACAAATGACCCCCATTTCAACTAAATACTCCCAATGCTAAAACTCCTTTCTCTAGTTTCGTTATTATTATTTTTGTTGTTTATTTTAGTCTAAAACAGCAGTGCTTCTTTTACCTCCAAAATTACCAGCATGTATCCCTATACGTAAATAAGGTAGCTAAATTTTGATTTTCCACGTCTCTGAAAAGAAGTCATAAAATGAAAGAGTGGTCAATTAATTTTTTTGTTTATCAAATGCCTGGCCATTGACCATCAGGTCATTAGGCAAAAAGATCTCTAATACTTCTTTACATTACAGTCCAAAGTGCAGAGCACATTTCCAGATGAGCAGTGTCCATGACTTGTCCAGAATCATACAAAGCTCATAAAGGTAAGGAAGTCAAATTAAAACGAAACAAATGAGCACCAACACAGTCATGTCAAGTCAATAGTCGAAACTCAGCCATAGCAGTAGCACGAGGAGAGTTCGAGACACAGTCAGTATTCAACAGCACCCTCCATGATTCATTTTCAGAAGCACTTACAGCAGCATAACGAAAGGAATGTACGTCAATTAAACGATTATGTCTTTGGATTATGTTTTTGTATGCCAGTTAAATGATTCTTATATATTCCTCAGTTCATACATCAGGAAAGCATGTGATGTTTCCAGGCTGCAAATGCCGATGCCTTTAATAGTTTGGTACAGTATCAGCTAACAGTTTTCGTTTTCGTGAACAGACGTTTAACGTAACGACTGTTACGTTTTCCAAAATTCAGGTGTTCTCCAATAAATGTAAAAGGGGTTGATTACACGGTACTTACCTCCTCCATTTTTTAAGCTGGTCGCTTCCTTTTGGAGGAGAACAACAAACGGGAGAGGATAGATTGACAGAATTTGCTTAGAGGAGTGTCTGCGTTCGAGATTATTCTCCAAAATGTGTATTAATTTTCAGATATGTTTTATTTCATAATGTAATTTGCTAAGTTTAAAAAAAGCACTTTAATAATGCAGCCAGCCATATCCACTTTTAATATCTAAGAGCTCGATAAGGAAATGTATCATGCTAACGAAGGCATGTAAATTCGGGAAACTGACTACGCTTCGTGGACGTTACAGCTGCATAATGAATGCAGGATTTTCGTATATTCTTTTTTCAATTTTCCGAAGACGGGAGATTATCTTCTTTAAAATATTTAACAGAAAAAAAAGAAAAAGCGTTTTTACGACTGTTTTTACTGCAATATTAAATAAGATTTTGTATGATGTTCCAACCGGAAACTCAAAATTCTAGAAGTGCCTGACTAGAAAACTCTTCGAAACAGTTTGAACTTCGGTTATATTGTGCACAGATCTTGAAAACAGTAAACAGCTATAGAGCTTTTATTCGCGTTGCCAATTCTCTTACATGTTTTATAATAATGAAAAATTAATTTTTAAATAGGTTTTGGTGAAGCGAAAGCTCTCTATCTGTTGGAGCTTATGAATCCTAATACGAGATTCAAATAACTCTGGAAGCCATTTTTCTAATATTTCTGAGTAATAGAAAACTGAGTTGAGATAGACTATAAATACCATCTATACTAGTAAAATCTGTGCATGTCTGTCTGTTCGTTTGTTTGCTTGTGACATCATCTCCTTCAGAACCTCGAGGAGTTGAGATTCGAGAGAGATCCCCCCCTCCCGGATTCCAAAAATTTGATAAGAGCCATTTCGACCATTCTCATCTTCGTATGACTTTAATCAGTTAAGATAGTGATCAAAAACTCTGAAAACGCTAAATTTCACACTCAGTTTACGAGTGGCAATAGATTCACTAGCTCGAGATAAAAATCAAGGTCATAGTGGGACCTTCAAGAAAGCATACGAATGCATGTGACGTCACTGTATCAAAGAATATGTACTGTTAAGAAGGAAAACTTCACAGAAGCAGAAGTGGCTCCCTTCCAACGAAAAGGGAAACAACTGCGCATGCGTGAAATATCTGTCGCCAAAAAGCGCCAAAGCTCGAAGCTGAATATCGAAGTTGTTTTGAACAGGTTCGACCGTTACGTTTAGCAAGAGTTTAAACAAAGAATAGGTTCTTTGGTTTCAAGTAGCGATATGGACAATGGAAGTTCAACAGTCAGTGAAAGTGAAACTTCACCTAATACTTCATCATTTCCAAGTTTAAATTATCGCGACAAGTCAAAGAACGATTCATCTTAAGCCGTGTTCCTCAATTTCCTATACACGTCGCGGAGGGGGAAAATGTCGGCTGGGTACCAAAGAACCGGCAAATCACAAAGGAGAAATTCTCGCCAATAGATTCCGTCGCCAAATCCCTTGGCGAATGTTCCCTTTTCTTTGTAGCGGCGTTGCAGACAAAGTGGTTTACATTACGTCTATGGAGCCTTTCCTTCTTTACATAGAGGTTCTTCGACTGTATGTCGAACATTTTTTGTTAATGTCAGCATTCTAAGTCAGTTGCTGCTGTTGGCAATTTTTTTTTTGTTTCAGGTTAGGACAACTGACATGATATGTTATTGCCACGTTAATTCTTGTATTGAAATTGATAAAAAGTTGTTATAATACATTAAATTTAAATCATGACGTATACGCATACCTGAAGTATCATAATCTTTTGTTTTCGGGTTTGGCAACAAAAATTATTTACGAATTGGTTGTTGTTTGGAAAGAATGAACTGGTTTTATTCCTTCTGAAATATTTTTATGCATTTTCTTTTCAAGTGTACATAGAACTTAAACATTCTGTTTTGTTCTTAGCCCTTTAGTTATAAAATAGATTTTATCAGTTTTTAAATATATTTATTAAATTATAAATTAGTTAGTTATTAAATATAGTTATTATAATATCTCCAGTTATTAAATATTTATTTAAAATATATATATGTTACTGTGAAAGACCGAAATTGGAGAATGTCGACTTTCACCGGAGAATGCCAACATTCACCAAATACGTCGGTGAAAGATCGAATATAACATTGCATTCTTGTACATTCGGACCCTCACCGGTGTATGTCGACAATCACAGATACGCTCTGGTGTAGGTCGAAAAGAGAGGCGACTGGCTGTTTCCCATAAATGCAGTTGTAAAAGCAAGGGCCTCTTGTGCAATTCAAAGTCTCATAATAGTTTAAGTTGTTGCAATTAATCAGATTTGAATCACATAATTTAGTAAGTTTTTTATTACTATTATTTTATTTTCTCATTTACTACGTACTGTATAATTAAGTAAGTTTTTTAACTTCTATTATTTTCCTTTCTCATTTTGAATGTATTGTGTGTTTTAAGTACTTGTGTGTTTTTTCGCGACTGAATTACGGAGAAGAAAATATAATATTCTCATATATTCAACATTCACCATTAGTACATGGTGAATGTCGACATTCACTGGTGTAAGTCAGAAATAAGAGTATTTGGAAAATATTTCGGACATACACCAAGCGACTATGTGAATGTTGACATTCACCGTTGAAAGTCGACATTCTCCAGATTTCGGTGTTTCACCGTAACATATATATTTAATAAAATGCGAGATTGTACTCATTATCTGTACATTGTGGACAGAACTTAGCAGGATAATTGTAAAACCAACAGAAAAATATACAATTATTCTAGCATTTAACACCAGATCTGAATTTAAATTTTTGCTGTATTTTTCTCTTGTATTCAGGTCAAAAAACGCATCTGTATAGTTACGTCCATTTCTCCATTTCAGCATCATTGCCTCCAAAGTCTTAAAATTTAGTTGCTAACGCATCCTCCCGGCTATATGTCTAGAAGCTGAAAATTCCATTTTCTTTTATATACGGAATAAAAGAACCAGTTTTCAATATGGGCCATAAAGATAAGAGCGTTGCAGCCAATGCAAGTTCGGAATGAAAATACTTGGAAATGCCATTGTGAAGGTTACTCATTTCTGATATTACGCTTTAAAGTTGTAAAATTCTTGCTGGACCGATTGAAAACTTAAAGATTTTGTGTAAATAAAATTCTAACTAATAGAGATATTTTATCGCAACTGAAACCTGAGATACGTAAACAACAGAAAATAATAAACGCATTAGATTTTGCATTTTCCTTCTTACAAAAAATAATGTCTTGAGGATTTTAAAAAAACAGGTGAGTACAAGTAATTTTATTACTCTTTAATTAATAATAATTTTATTACTTTTCCCCATTCCTCTTTTATTAGATTTTCTTACAGTATGCGTCTGATTTCTTGTCTTTCATTTTGGAATGCCCATCTTCTCTGCGTTTTTAGCTTTGGTTTCAATATCAAATTTTGTTTCACATTTCATAAAAACAGATTGAATTTTTTTACTACGTCGGTTATTTTATTGTATTATTTGACTCCACTTTCTTTGACGTTGTTTTTATTTTAATTTCTATTTCGCATTTGTTCATGTTATTGATTGTATTTATTTTTGCTTCCCTTGTGACTAACTTTAATTAATAATACTTACCTTAAATTCATAACTCAAAATGTAGAATCTAATTTCCATGAAGGAGCATTTTATCATATGGAGTTTTTCCTAATTTCCCTCTTGTTTTATTTTAAATTATAGTTAATTAAATGCTGCTGTCAGAATGTTACACAAATGCGTGATGCGCAAGCTGCAAAATTTTCTGTTGTAATTTCGATGAAAGATTTTGCTTCAATCTCAGTTCCTTAATGAATAAGAGAGACCTATGCCAATCCCTCGAAATCACCTTTCGATTTAAAACATTCTACCAAAATTCACGACTGTTTTTCTGTAAATTTAAGTTTTACTATTTTAAAAGCATTAGCTTACAAATTTATTGCTCTTTGCTTCAAAACTCTGATTTTTATTTTTCAACACAGTATCTCCGAATAAATTGCACTTCAAAAGAAAGATTATCAATAATTCACCAAACAAGAATGACAGAACAAACTAATTCTGCTAGTCACAGTAAATCTTTATATTAGTTGTCAGCTACCAGTTTTATGTTGCACAGGTACAAACAATTAAGACACAATATGAAACTTCCAAACTTTTTAGAATTATTCCATGTAGATCTTAATTTTCAATGCCTATTTCATTTCCTATCTCCATATTAAGATATGATTAAGTCATGGCTAAACGTCACATGATTGATTCAATTTATGTCAATCTAATTCTGAGCTTCATTACTTCTACCCAAACCAAAGATTTAATCTCCATTTAAAACACACTTTCATTGTTAAATGTCAGTGTAGAAGACCTCCGTAAATCAAAATTCTTCGTCGAAGAATCTTGTTTGCTCAGAAAATCAATTTTTACTCAAAAGCAAGATTAAAAAAGATAATATTTGTATTAACTACTTGTCTATTATTATTATTATACTTACTTACTACTTGTCTATTATTATCTTGTATTAACTGCTTGTCTTGTATTACTATTTGTCTGTGATTAAATTATAAAATCCAGAAATGCATTTCCAACAATGCCGACTTCTGCAGTTATATAAGAAATTATCCCTCAAGGTATTAAATAAAGAACTTTAAGTTAAAAAATTTTATCTTTTCAGAAAAAGTTTTTATACGCCATTATGAATCTGTTTGATTATAAATAAATTACTGTTTATTGCAGAAAAATATTTCCATTCCGGTTAGTAACATTTTATTTGGTTTTTATGCATTTCGGTTTTCAAGTATTCATTGTATTTACGTTTTCACTAAATAAACATTCAAAGAAAATATCTTAAACTACTCAGTATCCCAAAGCAACTCTAGCAAATAAAGATGAAAAAAGCACATGCCGAGTTTTAAACAGAGGAAAAAAAATAATGTAAATTCCTCTTTGATATTCATTTTTTAATTAACTTCCAACACACCAGCAACGCATACATAAAAAACTACAGAATGAAGATAGTAAATAATATTGTTTTATTTTCCCTGAAGCTTTATTCCAGTTTCTGAAGAGTTTGCAAAAATATTGGTAAGAAAAAAGACCGGTTTAAACTGAGTGCCTATTTCTTTTTTTCCCTTTAAAGGAGAAGAAGAAACCTTAATCACTAATGGAGAAAGAAAATAAAGGTTTTTCTTCCTCTCACACCATCTGAGAGTCGAGCTTTCTAATGAAAACAAGAGGGTATGGCACTTCAGAATTCCATGCTGGCCCATTCTTGGATGAGAGCATCGGAAGCCAATACTACGTGATTCGAGTTGTTAAAACGTTTCGAATAGATTCCTTTCCTTCAGTCTATTTGGAAAACTATTGCTGAGATTAAAACTGTAGCGTCAGAGAATTGTAATGGCGTAATATTCGGTAAACCATTGAGAGATCCGCTCTACGGTTTGCACAAGTTCATTGTTTAAAACTTTTTAAATTTGTTGCAGTTCAGGAAATTTTTAAAGTACGGAATATATATTGCCGAATATAAAACGGTTAAGTTAGATTACGTTATTTCAATAGGCAATGTACACGATAGCTATCTGCTTAGAGGCAACGATACCTTTATGGAGGACTTCCTGAGCCAAACTGGCCCATATCCACGTTACAGATAAAAAACAAAGCACGCAGTCAAGTCATTTACCTGGGATCAAACTTATACGAAACCACAGCTTAACACTTGGCCACTAGTGGGTATTAAAAGATAATAAATTATTAACTTTTAAATTGGTTTTGATGCTGTTTGAATCGTGACGTGAATCAAGCAGTATTTCCTGATTTATTCGTTTGTTTATTCGGTTTCATTTGAGTAATCGTACATCATAATCGTATCGTCACTTGTGTATGACAGTTAAAATATTTTCATTAATGTAAAGAAAATTATGCATTGTTTTGTATGTACATTCAAGAGAATGAAAAGGAAAATCCAGTTCGTGTTATGAAACAATAAATTTATTTTACCAAGTAACCAAAAATTTTTTGACCAAAATGTTTCAGTACTTGACAGTACTGGGATTTACCAAAGTATTTGCTTGCGATTACTTTAATAAAATATCTAACAACAGCAATTACGCTTGAATTTTAAAAATCAATAAATTTTGTATAATCAGTCTTTCTTAAAATATAGGAGAAATTTTAATTAATTCAAAAGAAACGCATTTGAATTATAATAGTTAAGAATTTAACTACGCGTGGAAATTAAGAATATCGATTATAATAACAGTTTTGCTGAATTTTATGAAAAAGTATAAAAAGAAATCAAAATGCAATAAAGATATTTAATTGCAAATTATAAGTAAATACAAGCTCTTTTAATGGATGACTTTGAATGGAAAACGGTAAAATCTTTCTGTTAGCAATAAATAAGCTGATGATTCCTGAATCTAGACTTCCAGTCTTTGTATCCTCAAAAGTGATAATTAAACTATACTCCTTCCCCTTTCATGGACTGTAAGAAATCTTCCACTTCAGTCATGCTTAAAGCCGCTTTTAAAGCTCAAAGAAGGACACCTTTTAAATGTAATTAATCTTTTAATTTTAATTAATTTTAAAATTATTAATATTTAATTTTTTAATTAAATTTATGCTTTTCAGCTACATATAAATATAGCTATTCTAAGCTTGTTGGCGTCCTATATTACCTAGTATGCGTCAATATTAATTTTCAATTTATTTACTAAGGCTTTTAACCATATATTAATCATGAGGAGGTAATCTGTTACAGTCAATCAGAGTTTACTGAACTATTAATTAGTTAATTTTATTACATAGATGAAAAACATACTGTCAAATCGCAGCATAATGCAGATTTGCTAAAATTTCTTCTCCAAAGGTTCCATAAAGCAGGGAGATCCTTCCTTGCTATAATAATACCATACACATAAAGATATTAAAAGTTGCTAAGCATGTACTTTAAGGATTATTATATTTAATTTGACATATCTCTAATAATTTTGTGTCGTTAATTATGCTTTTAGCATTTTTATTTTTTATTTTGGGGAACATTTAATTTTGCTTCTCAGTGGGTCGTTATACTGACATCCTTCTGTCAGTGCAATATTACTAATTCCAATTATAAGGTATTTCTACCACCTTCATGGCATACCTTCATGGTATAGTAGATAGCACGCTCGGCGAGTATTCGAGTGGTCCGTAGCTCGATTACCGGCGAAGGCATTGCTCATTTTTCATGTCTCCTGCTTCTAAAAATCCTAACGTCTCTACACAATAACAATCGACATAGTTTTTAAACTCTAATTTAATTGGCTACCTTAATCTTTTATTGCAGTTGCAATTCTATGCTCTGCATTGTTATAATTTTATTACATCTTTTGCAGTTACTGATACACCATATAATTATTAAATAAATGAATGCGCATGTTTGTTAGTGAATTTCCATTTATTCATGCTTCGTCGAAGCTTCCGCTTAATATATATGCTAAGGAAGCAAACATATGATCATGTCATTTACTTTTCTCTGCAAATGGAGGTTAAATGCAATCTAAACGTCTCTCCAAAAAATTATTTGTTATGAATTTCACAACCTTTCTTGATGAAGCAAGAAATTATTTTTTCTTACCTAAGATCATCTGTCTTTGATTACCATTCACGTAGTAGGCTCAGAAATGATAAAATAAGTTCTATGTATGTAGCTGTAACTTTATATAATCTAAAGTTTTTTTAGTACGTAAAAGATTAATGCATGCAATACAAATTGCCACATTACAGTGTATAGGTAATTCAGCAGTTCATACGAACTCAGTCATTTTTTTTGATGCAATTGCTTAAAGTTCTGAAACTGAGCTTTTCTGTTATATTTTATTTGTTGTGGACATAGATATCCTACGGTATTTTGGATATTTTACATTATGCTATGTTTATTTTACAGTGGTTTGTTCTATACTATTAAATAATATGACATATTATAGTTGCTATCATTTTGTTTAGGATGAAATATAGCATTTACTTCAACTAATAATAAAGCATTTATATCAGCAAGTAAAGTTCAAAGCCTTGTGGAAGGGTTTCTGTGACAACGAATAAGTGTAGAATTAGAAAAATTTAATGGTTGTAGTTCAAACAGACTATTTACTTATATTTATTCTCTATCTTAAAATTATTTTCAGAAATATTTGCAGCTAAAATTATGCCATATCTACAATTGGGTGGAACAAGAACAGGTAAAACGGGATGTAACTATCTAGGGTTTTATTTATTTTTACTAATAGTTATTTTAATTTGTGAGTCGTTTCCATTTTTTCTCATTCCCCTCACGTTTGCTCGCCAAGATGGAAATGAGTTAGGGTGAACGAGAGTATTTAAAATGTTGGCAGCGTAAAGTTGAACAGAGCGTGTTTTCGCCATTGTGAGCTCACGCTGCTAATCCTTCCAGCTGTTAACCTAAGACATCGGCTACGCATCCTTGCCGCTGAATTATTATTATGCCGGTGTAGTTTCTGAGTCAACATGTTAGCGTTAAGTTGAATTGTGTAGTCTTGTACTACTCCTAACTTGAAACTAAGTATTACTTACCTTCTCACCTTAAATGGTCAGCGTTAGTAAGCACGTAAGTCCATGCCGCCTCTAAATTATATTGTGCTAAATAAAAGGGTCTTTTATACGCTTCCTATGGTTGTGGTGCTCCTCACGAATCCGCAAAAATTAAAACTTAGTTATATCTAATCACATTGTATGATAACTTAAATGACTAGATAGTACAGCTGTTTCCGAAGAAATGATGTACATAAATAAATTAAATCATATCCAGATAAGCATCTCATAAACTAGAATCCCAGAGAAAAATACAATTTGTTGACATTTTGCATAAATCTCAACTTTACTAATTTGAGTTAAACTTTAGATTTACAATGCGTATGTTTTAGTTCGAAACAATAGAATTATTTGAATAAAAAATAATATTAACTTCAATGTCTCCCAGGCTCACAGAATCGAAGTCATGTTATTGAAGAAACAGCAGTTCATTTTCTTTCTGGAATTCACAATTATAAACTCAAATATTCCTTTTAACATTTTTTAAATACACGTGAATAAGAATTATTTCCAAAATAACCTTTTCAAACTCAAGGTCTGATAGAAAAGCCTATACAAGTTTTATTTCTATTTTAAAATACTCATAAAATTAACCTGCTCAAAATTAAAAGTCCTTGTTAATTCAATAAACGCACATAAAAATCAATCTTTTCTCCTTCCATCATATAAATCTTAAACGTGTGCAATTGCTTTGAAGCTCATACCAATCGATATGCAATTTTTTAAATAACTCTAACTTACTTCTGCATAAATGTGAGACTTTCATTAACTCATTTACAGAACATTTTTCATATGATTAAGAAATCCAGGTTTAAATAAGAAGAAACTAGAATTTAATCTTCAGTGCAATATGCAGAACACATCTTTTTCCGTTAATAAAAGCCAAGACATCAACGTCACTTATGGCGATTACGCGATAAGCAAGTTAACTTAACGCTACTTTTTTTTTATCCAAATCCTGATGTTTAATGAAGCAATTGATTAAAAATATTTCTTTCAGTAATTTAAATATAAGCGGAGTCCTAACTAGCAGCTGCTTCAGTGGCAATGTTTGAATAATCATTTTTCGTTATTTGTATTTTAATTGAATAGAGTTCTAAGAGTTTCAACTTAATTAACATCTTGAATAAAAATTGTTGTGCTGTGAAGAATTTGAATATATAGGTCTGAATGAAAAGGGTTTTATCAGATTACCAAGTGCTTTATATTTAAAATGTATCTTTTGACGTTAATTATGCAATATTCAAATTTAATTAGTATGTTATTTTAATATTTATTGATTTTACAATTAAATGAATTAGAAAAATCTTTTCATTTAGTATGAGAGAGAAAGGTGGTAAATATTTATCTTATAAAAAGAAGTTTTTGATTCAACCGAGATTGTAAACGTCTTGGTACATGCAGAAAATTACTACATTAAGACTGCTTCCAGCAATTAAATCCAATATTTTTATTTTTGTCCGAATGACAAAGGCTTCGGTAACAAGTAAAATAAAAAAAACGCATTTTCGTTTGAAAATTTATTAGGTTAAGTTGTACAAGGTAAAAGATAGACTTTTTTAATTTCTTACAATGGTTAATCCAACTTCATTGAATAAAGACATGCGATTTAGGTAGCAAAGATTTCGCTTTCTCATAAACCTTTTTCTTAAAGGTTGTCCTTTAGCTAAACATAAATATCAAACGATAATTTCCAAAATGCTTAAAACCGTAATTGTATAAAATCAAATTATTCTGTACTGAAGCAAATAATAGCTGGTTCTAGATATGTTCTTTATTTTTAAATGTTTTTAAAAATTAACAGTTGTAATGTTATAAACTACAAGAAATATATTGTTGCGTTCTTCGGTTTCTTGGATCTGGAGTAATTGATGATGACACTTGATGAAAAATAAAAATACATTTTTTTTGCCAATACTACAGTTTCAAAGACATGTTTAAACTTGACGAACTACGACGATAACGCTGAAGAAATCAGCAACACAGTCTTCAAGTTATAACGGTGAAGACAGCTTCACGGCAAAGCGCTAAAACACATATCCCAACTCGATCGATCGCTCTCAAGCTAATCACGGAACTCAAGATACTACTACTTTCAACCCGTACAGGCAGGGTATATATAGCTTTAACCTACCTTCGAGAATATTCCCGAGAAAACCGTTAAAAATGCGTTCTAGAATTATCTTTCTCCGTCTATGACATATCGCCAGTTATTTCGCGAAACATAGCCAAATGAGTGATTTCGCGGCAAATCTGGCAACCCTATCCCTGCTTTGCGGGTAAGCTATCTCACAGCTGTTGGGCATTTCGCAACCATAGTTATTATTAAAATAAATTAAATGAATATTGCCAGTGCTCATAAGAAATAACCATTCAAAATTGTTACAAATTACAAGAAATATATTTATTGTTAAAACTAATTAAAGATTATAACTATTTCTTTTAAATGGCTTACTAACTTTAAAAATGTTCTGTTTTAATTTGAAAATTTTACGGGAAGTCAAATGGAAACAGTACTTTTTCCAGGTTATTTGAGAGATTATTTTAAAAAAAAATTGGCATTTGTCACGCAGAATTCACGTGCGATATTATTTTTTTCAGGCGTTGCATTCTTTAACGTTAATGCATTTGATTTCCAGAAGAAAAAAAATATTGAAAGATAGTTAGGCGGGGGGAAAGAAGTATTTAAATCCAAAGAACATACAAGAGTGTTTTAAGAACTCTAGAAACCAGTCAAAATGAAATCGCTTAAGAATGCTAGTGTGTTTGTGTGTCTGTTCGCGATCAACTCATTCGCTACTATAGCTATCTTCACTAAACACTCTACAATTCATTTCTGGGTCCTGGGAAAAAAACGACGTCCAACTATTTCAAAAACAAAACAGTTAAAATCAAAAATATTAATAAAAAAATCTGAAAACGCTAATTTTCGCTCTCATTTTTCCGAGTGGCAACAGTCTCGCGCGTTGGAAATAAAAATGCTTTATTTCGAAAAGTTTTGCTATTGCTCGCTTTCAAATTGTAGAGTTTCCTAATAAAAAATTTGTAAGTTTTACAAAATCTAATATATATGTAAAAAAAGAATGTCTGTTTGCGTGTTTATGTGTTTGTTTGTATTTTCGTGTTATTGATTTGTGATCAATTGCGATCAATTTTTTGCGCTTTTAATCGACTGGAATTGAACATATGCGAAATATTGGATAGGACTTCAGTTTTTACGACCATTTAATTAAAAAGACGAAAATCAATAAATACTACTTTCCATTGCTGTTGATATAATGAGAGAGAATTAGTTCATTTTTCTATCGGAATTTTTTATGTGGTTTCCATATCGCATCAGAGTGAAAAATGTATGACTATGAATTGTATATTTTACATAGTTATTAGAGATGGATTACAACGGTATCGTTCTCTCTGTTGTTAGATACATTACTCTCAGTCTAACTTAACTGGCATCGGGCACTTTCCCTAGTTAACAACAAAACTGTTTGTAAAAGAAAACTAAGCTAGTTATTGAATCAAAATACACAGTTTACAAACATAAAACTGCAGTTTACACAGAATATATTATAAGGTATTTCTCCCCCGTCTTCTTTGCATGCATCGTGGTGTAGTGGTCAGCACGCTTGACGCGTAACCGAGAGGCCCGTGGTTTGATTCCCGGCGAAGGCGATGCACATTTTTCATTTTTTCCTGCTTTCTAAAAATTATGTATCTACACTGGTGTCCGAACTAAAAAAAGATGTTGGATGATGATTCGCCACCACCGGGATTTGGCGATTGGGTCTCCTAATCCCCGATCGCCCTTTAAAAGGGGTAGCTATGCAAGGTATTTCTCCCGTTTTTTTCGCATGCTTTCGTGACGTAATGGTCAGCACGCTCGACGCGTAACCGAAAAGTCCGTGGTTTGATTCCCGACAAAGGCGATGCTCATTTTTCATCACTCCTGCTTCCGAAATAACCTAATGTCTCTAAAATATTATCTAATATGCATTTGATGTATGGTAATATACATTTGATGGACAGTAGATTATAAAAATAAACATATCCGTTGCGTAATATTAAAGAAAAATCATAATAAGAAGTTAAATAAGAGGAAGCTGAAAATCGGAATTTCAAGTATACTTGAGTGTACAAATAATTACCTAATTCGCTGCCTTATTCGGTACAATAATTACAATAAAAAAGTGAGAAATGATCCTAAAATCAGAAAATAAAATTTTCTCAAATTTGAGTAATATAATATTTGAGTAATATTAATATTAATTCACACTTCATTCCAGTTTATTTTTATCATTGGATCCAATGTCGAATTAATGTGTGGTTTAATTATGATTTTTTTTTGTTGTACCAGTAGCATGTTTAAATTTATATACATTTTCTTAGCGTTTCACTTTAAAAGTTGATTTTCTTAATATTACTGTGGCGCGCAATATTATATAATTTATTTGAATTCAAATTCTAACATCAATAAACGTATCTTATAAGGTATTTCTCACGCCTTCATAGCATGCCTTCGTGGTGTAAGGGTCAAACACACTCGGCGCGTATTCCAGAGGTCCGTGGTTCGAGTCCCGGGGAGGGCATTGCTCATTTTTCATCTCTCCTGCTTTTTCAAAAAAATACGTAATGTCTCTACAGTGCTAAAAAAAGTTGGTGGATGATGATTCTCCACCACCGGGATCCGGCGATTGAGTCCCTTAATCCCCAGTTGTCCTTTAAAAGGCTGTGTATATAAAGTATTTCTCTCGCCTTCTTAGCAAGACTTCGTGGTATAATGGTCAAGCACAGCCGGTATTCCAGAGGTCCGTGGTTCGAGTCCCGGCAAGGGCAATCCTCATTTTTCATCTCTCCTGCTTCTAAATAACCTAATGTCTTTACAATCTGTTGTAAAGATTTTAAGTTTTCAAAGATTATGTAAAAAACTCTTAGCTCGCTTTACAACAAGAATGATAAAAATATTAATATAAGTGATTTTCTAGAATTTTTAACATGATTTTTTTAAAATTAGTTCGTTAACTGTAAGAATTTTTCTAGAATTTGTTTCGCAATTTTATAAGTTTTTGTTTAATTTCTTCTTAGTGTCTGTTACTATGGTCAAAACTCTGCCATTCATTTTTAAACTATTCCCTAATCTTTTCTAAGCTATCCACCTCAAATGTTGAACACACAGTCTTTGTAGAGGACAATCAACACATGCGTTGAAGCAATTCTTTGAGAATTTGATTTAGAGTTTAAAAAGTTATTGATGAAACCGTTTTACAAATTTATCTTTGTTTTACGATCAAACTGTGAAACATTTTACTGTTTGTGTCATCGAGTAAAGAGGAAAAATCTTTAAATTTATGTGAGATTTTAACGTTATTTCTGATTGTTTTCATTGGGTAAACATCAGGATACCTGGGCCGGAGGCCCTACCCCTTATCGAACAAAATTGGGACTTTCCTGTTACAAATGCAAGAAAATAACTGCAACTATTTATGACGAATTTTGAATTTTGAGTAAAGTTAGTAGAAACATAATCAATTAAGATTAAAAATGGTATGTCGAAAAGTAAGTGGGTTGATAACAATAATTGTGAGAGAGTGAAGAGATTCAATAGAGAGAACCAAAATAAGCATCTGTGTGCAAGCCGTGCGACCTGATGACTAAAGGTACTTGAAAAGTAAAATATATTGAATATAAAATATAGTATAATTAACTGTGAGTCTTTCGGCAAGAATCAAACCCTGCATCTAGCTACAAAGAAAAGTATTTTTCCTTACAAATTGTAAAGTACAAAATAAAAATTAATTTTTAGCTGAAATATTCCCTGCATAAAATAACTGTCAAAAACAACATGCCGCACAATATAGATGAAATCCAAACTTTTCAACTGACAGAAGCTTTAAACAAATTTACTTTAATATACCATGTGAGAAAAATTATATATTTGTTATAAAATGCACTGCAAGTTGGCGCCAAACTATTTTTGGCCTTCAAAATTTGGCGAATTTTTTTTTGGTAGCAATGAAAGCACTAAAATGTGATTTTTAAACGTAAACAGAATAGCAACTTTTAAGTTCTGCGGTAGTGAAAGGCCGTTATTTTACGTAAACAGAATAGTAAAATGAGATGATAAAATACTAAAGTAAAACCAAGTCCATCAGCTTTGCAAGTAAAAACATAATCCTATCTATGTTATTCATGATAAAATAGTATAATGAATAATAAAATAATAAATATTATAACACTTTCCTCGGACTCCAAAATTATCAACCAAGTAAATATATTTAAATTCACTAATAACGGTTGCATCATAAACTTATTAAAAATTCAAGTTACTATCGTCGTAAAATTCAACACATTAAACAATTTTCGTTAAAACTTTCAAAGCTTTAAATATTTCATATCTTTCGATTTCCTCATGCAAGAAACAAAACTAAAAAAAATAATTAACTAAATAAAATTAAATACAAACATTCATAAATTATAAACTTCACGTCATCTGAAATCCAACATTCTCCCACCATCAACACCTTAACCTACTGCACATTTTTCTACA
>KK113225.1:239950-258273 GCA_000611955.2 Stegodyphus mimosarum
TATTAAGCAGTAAAGCGTTTAAAAACAAACACAGTATTCCAAAATTAAATTTTTAAAAAACCTTCTGGCTAAACTAAATTTGCGCTCCTACTGTTACCAAAATAAACCTCTAGGTTTGCCACAAAAAAACATACAGCCAGAAATCACAAGCAAATTAAAATCGCGCCGAATAAAAACTCGCGGCAAGCTTGGCGTTCACTCCGATTATGGAATTTTAACAACAATAACACTGGCAATAAGATAAAGACATATCTAATAAATTACATAAATAGCATGGTAGATTACATACACATAAATATCAATAACAGAGAGCAGAAAAACTTATCCCGTACTTTACAATGTAAGAGGGAGCAATCATCACGGGAATTATGCATAATTATTATTTAAAGGTATACATGAGAAGTAGATAAGGAGATTTGACGATATAAAGCAATAAAGGAGTATAACTGCCACTTGTATTACATGTAATTATTTTTCATTAACATTTACATTAGTGACATAATTAAAAGGAAAAATTTCTTCGAACAGATTGAACAGTATAAAGAGTTTATCAATAGAGTTTATTGTTGAATTAATTTCACACATTTTAGCCGCTATTTTTGAAATTATATTTAACAGGGAGAAACCTTTAAACTTATAATTTACTTCTTTAAATAGTTTGAAAATATACATAAAAGCGTTGAGTCCAAGTCCGTTATAATTTTCTTGATTGTCACTACGATTGTTAAGTCCATTCCTTAATTTAGGCTCAGTTCTACTATTCACATTTTTATTTTGAGTAACTACTTGACAAGAATAATAAAATTCCCAGTTCTTTGCCTCGATCTATTGGAGTTGCTTGTTTTCGAATGCTAACTGGACATGATTATTTACAAAGACACTTATGTCTTACTGGAATCAAGGATTCAGCTTGTTGCCCTTTTTGTCATCAGGGTGATATGGATGGCGACCAACCCAAGAACTTCCCAAGAGATCTTAAAGTTTTTTAATGACAGCTCTTTTGATGCTAGTTTTAATTCTCATTTTCATATTCTTCATTTTACTGGGATGGTCGTCGCTTAGTGGCAGAAGTGCCGCGGACTGGTGTAGGATAAAAAAAAAAATCTGTAAAATTTCAGATTTTTAAATTGCATCAAAAGGGACTTTTTTTCACGTTTTCGGTGTGTTACCTTTATTTATTAAATATCATATTCCACGTACTCAAACTATAAAATTCAGTTCAACAGCAACATCGCAAAATAATTTTTAAAATGAGCATATCTTTACAATTTCCGATACAGAGTCTCGCGCGCTGGAGATATTTTTTTTCGTACAGTGTTCTCATTGCTGGCTTTGAAATCGCTTAGTTTTTTAATCAAAAATTCGTTACAGTGCTGCAAAATAAGAAATCGATAATAAAACAATTTGAAATTCAAATTAGGCTTCCACATGCACGCATAATATGGGAGATAATGTTATTCAAGTTTTGATGGCTCTAGGCACCGTTGTTTTATCACTATGTGAGACACATACATACATTCATGCAGATTCTTCCTTATTTAATTTCTTTAAATGTAATACAGGGGAATAATATTTGGTGGCTACAACTTGAAAAGTGATTCGCCGTTTATAGTTTTCAACGCAAAATGCCAAAACGAAATAAGTCTTCAGGTCATTGCCCGTTTGGACTAAAACACATACGTTCAAAGTCACAGAAACACCAATATAGTCAGTCCATTCAAACTCAAAAATGCAAATCGAAAGAAAATTGTTACATTCTTGTGGCTTTAGCAATTTCACTACAGGCGAAATTTTGAAGAGAATTATAAGTAAAAAAAAATATGTATGCCAACTTGAATTGGTAACTGCTAAATCAACTTTGATTTTGTCTTCATTACTGTTACAAAACGTTTACTGCAAGGATATAAAAGTGATGTTTCATTTTCGTAACAATAGGAATTCTACAGAATAATTTATTCCTAAAGACGGGAAACTTCTCTGCATTGAGAATGTTGAATGGAATTCAATTTCAGTGTAGGGCTGAATAATGTTAAATGCTATTTAAAAGGCCATGTCTTTGATGGCTTTTAAATGCACATTTAATTTCATCTCAAGGATGTTACTATACTAATGTATCTCTAATAGCATTTAATAAAATTACAGCACAGTTACTTTGTAAGATAGTTATAGCCACAACCTTCAGATTTTACTCATCTGCTTGGGTATGTACTATTAGGTTCCTTGTAAGCCTGCAGGGAAAGATAATAGCAACCTCAAACAAAAATGGCTCATTTACTCTAAAAAACGAATATAAACTAGAGAAAATAGTGCAGTATATACCGCATATGTTTTCTATAAAGCTTTGTTTTTCTGGCATATATGTTCACAGCTTTGTACAGGGCAAAGGAAATCAAATTTCTCACTCAGAAAAAATTAAGAGTGCCATTTATAGACATATCTGCTTGAACTAATACAATGAACACACACTTTCATACAATAAATATACACTTAAATTAACATAAATTTTTTACTTTACCCTAACATGCAAAGAAAAATTAGGTGTTTAGGAAACACAGTTGTATATTATCCTCTTGTCACAGCGCTGAAACAAAATTATAGAAAATTTGATATTTAAAATTAAAAATAAATTATTTTAGTGCTTTATAAATAATAGCAGCGTCCTCTTTTGGCGAGCCGTAACTCAGTAGTCTGCTAACATACCTAATCCCCATGACAACGTCATCAGCTCAAATGAAAATTAAACGAACTTACTGCAAATATAAAACATAAACTAAGCAAATGAAATAAATCAAATCCATTGGAAATCGGACCAGTTTGTGAATTGGTCTCTGGCAGAGTTTAAGTTCACTGCTTCTATTGTCAATTGGCTTTGTAGGTCTGAATTACTCTTTCTTTTATTCCCTTAAGTGACGGCAAGTTTTCATCCTTGACTAGCTATAAATCATTCAAAAGTAAATCGGTACAGAAAATTTTCCACTTGTTGCGCACTTATAACTGAGTCAAGTAGTCTTTTGACCACAAATTCCAAAAGACAGGAAAATCTGTGTAATATAATTTTCACCAGGGAATTCAGGAATACATTTTAACTCCGAACCGATAATGAAATCACCCAGTGTAATGACAGAAAAATCACTTGGGTCTTCAGAAGCAGCCACTAAAGGCTGGGAGTTAAATATTGTTTCAATCTCCATCAAACATGTTTCACCATAACAGACAATTTTTAGAAGTTTTTTGAATGCCTTTTATGCATTTGAGCATGGTTCGTTAAATTATGAAACGATTATTAGTCCAAAGGGATTTGAATCCCGAAGGACTATTACTTTCGTTTTGGCATTTTGCGTCGTTTCACTTTTCAATTTACTGCTTATTATTTTTTTGACGTAGCTTTCTCTTCAAAAATCGTCTGCGTTTCACGGGAAAATGAAAAGGAATTTTAATTACAATTCTAAATAGACAGCCAAATACATGTGAAATTCGTAACAATATTCTCTAAACGAATTTTTCATTAACAAACTCAAAGATTTCAAAGCCAGCAATACCAACGTTGTAAAAAAAAAAAAAACATTTTTATCTTAAGCGAGTGTGAGAGCGTGTACCGAAATTTCTAAACATATGCTCAATTTAAAATTATTTTGCAATATTGCTGTTGAACTGAATTTTATGGTTTAAGTGAGAAGAACATGGTATTTAATAAATAAAGGTAAAATGTTAAATAAACGCCTCTTAGGACGTAATTAAAGTCTGAAACCTTTCAGATTTTTTTTGCAGGTTCTCCTCAAGAAGATCATCGAGTGCTCCCTAACAACAGCAGGTCTATCAAATCTCGGAGGAGATATTTGCTATTAGTGGGAAAGTGTGCGGATTGAAGAAAATCAGATACAGATCATTAACGTCTGCACTATTTAGAGGTTGGCACTGCTATTTAGAATATTAGATAGGCATTTAGAATTTACAGTTGGTAACGTTTGCTAAAGCAGCGTACTTCTATATTAATGTAATGCTACACAATTCTTCAAATTTTCAGCTTGGATTTATCCGCTGCCTTGGCTCTCTGCGAATGAAGAGAAATTCCAGTTTCTGCTTTATAACTGAAACAAACTACGAACTTCTTTACGAATTACGAACTGAACAAGAAAGGAAGCCTGTCATTGGAACTAAAATTTCAGTTCCGCGACGACGAACTTGTTAAATCATTTCCAAGGGAACGGATTTATCTGTTGCAAAGTAACACGTAAAGAGTAGATGTTTCTTAATATTAGTACATTTAAATAACTTTTTATGAAAGGAATGCACAAAATCTTTATAAATTCCGAATTATACTTTAGAGAGCGCAAATGTGAGTGCATTCAAATATATTTTAATTTATTATTTCCATGAACGAAATAAAAAGAAAGTATTGTAATCGCAAAAAATTTCGGGTAACATATTTCAACGAAAACATCAAATTTGACTGCTATCCACTGCAATTTAAAAATGTTTTTGCTCGACATCCGTACGTAAGGACAGAATGAAGGACTCTTTTCCCCTAAAAAAAATTGATTTAAAATTGATTCTGAAGAGATTTTTTCGCGGCGTTTGTGCGTATGTACGTGCGTATGTATCTCATATAACTCAAAAACGAGTAGCCTCAAAAAAATTGAAATTTTGTATATAGGACTGCTATAACATGTAGATGCGCACCTCCTATTTTAGTTGCAATCGGCCGCGCCGAAGGTATATAAATATCACTCTGTTACTCAGTTCAGTGAGCTCAGTTTCTTTATTCTTATATGTTTGTAAATTGTGCATTTTTGCTTTAAAAATGATTGAATTATGTTGTTCTTATCTTCCAGTTAAGGTTTTTATGCTTTTAGTTAAACTTCATGTTATAATTGCAGAATTATCAACAATTTAAAAGTTGTGTACGTGCGGCTAAGCATAATTATTTTGGCCATTGCGGTCATATTTGTTTACGTTTGAAATTTAGCAGAATAGGGGATTGCCAATCCAGAGAAACTAAGCTAGCTTCGCAACAACAAAGATAACGCTTTCTTTTATTATTGCGAATTAAATCATGCTTAATCAATTCTGAAATTTATTCGAGGAAATAAGTGCTTAAGATTTACTTCGTAATTTGTAATATAGATATTTTGAGTTTTTATGAATTTTTGCCTTGTCGCAAAGTGAGATCTGAATTAATTGAATGAGAAATACTGAATCGTCTTTGAGAAACTGTTTCTTTTTTTGTTTGTTTGTTTAATTTATTTTATATATCATTTTAGATTTATCAGAGTATTTGAATAGAACTTAGTGCCAAAGTTTCACTATGGTAAACAAATATAGTGAATTTTAAAGATTGCATTTATTCTAATGCAGGATTTACTGTGTACACCTAAACTTTAATAAATCTGTAATAAGCAGGAACTACAGTAACTGAGTTAAGAACATCCTAGAATAACAAAAATTTAAGAAAACGTTAAACAAACAAACGTTTCTAAAGATATTTTCATTTCTGTTAGAAAAACTATAAAAAAGACGCAGTTCTCTTAAATATTGATGCAAGCTGTTTTATTTTATTGGTCACTAACATGTAGCAAGAAATCTGAATTCTGAATTGTTTATGATGCAAATAAAAAACAAGAATTATGACGTTACTGTCATATTAAATTTTTGAACGTATTTTGCAAAAAATGAATCGATTTATGTAAAAACCCACTTAAATGCATTAAGCTTATCGCAATTCATAGTGCTTGAAGAAGAATATCCTATGCTTCCAGAAAGTCACACTTTTGAAACAGAAATCGAATTTCATTCCCATTAATCTCGAACCTCAAAATTTCAAATGAGGCTTAATGAAAACTCATTCCTCGACAGAATCTGTCGCGATTCTGCCATAGACACAACATCTGCTCACGAGCCTTCTATTACGATAATTCCTTAAACTAAGCGCCTGGTGTTCAGCGATATGGAAATGTGAAACCATCCCAAGTAATTAATTATGCATACATGAGTTCCTTCTGTATTCGCTAGTATACACATGATGATGCTCCATCTGTATCCACGTCACTACGTGGGTAGTACGAAAAGGGAATATTAGATTCCCCTTCCTTTTCATGCTATTTGCAATATGGGGTTAAGAATATAGTAGGTTTAGCTGTTTTCCCTTAATGGTAAATGTTAGGAATTACGACGTTACTTTGGTTTTCTATTTCCTTTAGCTTAGCTAGTATCATATTTTTCTTGCAATAAATCATGTCTTCGTGAAACTCATGATTATTTATCATCTTTCAAAGCTTTGAAAGTTAAAATATTTGCATAAAATAAACGTAAATAAATGTATTTAATGAAATTAAAACTAAGATTTATATCTGCTGAGTGGAATTGCATAAAATTGCCATGGACATTTTTGACCATTTGTGATATAATTGATCGTTTATATCAGATGAATAATATTCGCTTGTATTTCTGGATGGTCCAAAATTATTACATGTACTGTGCTGAAACAAAACATACTGCAAGACAATATTTCTTGACAACATGTCTAGTAAGAAACAGATACAGTGACTATTCGCACACTTTTTGGACGATTTTGCACGGCCATTAAAAAAAAATAAATAAAATCTTCTGCTTTAAATTTTCTTTTTAATGCAACTATATTTTTGAAAGTATAAAATATCTTCTGATACTTAACAGTTTTGTGTTCATGTAAATATTCAACAAGCAATGGATGGAAGGTTATGTTTGTGCTTTTTCCGAATAAAATTATTCGTATTTAGTTACCAAAACTTTGCGAAATCTATGGTTTTCCGATATCTAAAGCTACGATAGGTAATGTTGTCAACAATAAAGGGAAAACATCAAAATTTAGCTTTAAGTGGAAAATGTGTTCCAAATACGTATCCAAGGGAAAAAATGGCATATTTCGAATAGTGCAAAAGTAAGATATTTAATGCTAAAAGAAAATCCACCAAGTCAAAGGACAGTTGCAAAACCATTAAAATGTTCAGTGTGAACTGTAAACAAAGTGATTAATGCTGATTTGAATCTTAAAAAGGCGAAAAAAATAATGTGCATCTTCCTTGTCCACGACATATCGCCGAACGTAGAACGTGCTGCAGAATTCTTTATGAGAAAGATACAGAGAAGAGATAAGGACTTCAAATCTTATCCGGACAAAAACAAAAAAAAATGTCTCAATAGACGAATCTTGGATATACTTAGATGACTGTAATACAAAGAGATATATTTATTATCGTCAAAGAGGAGAAAAAAAATTGAAGTTTGGTTCAAAGATTCTACAGAAAGTTTTTCTAAGGGATTTATGATTGTTGTTAGTTTTACGTATAACGGTGAACTGAAAATAAAGGGAGTAGAACAAAATGTTAAAATAAACTCCTCATAATATCAAAACCATATTTTACACTTAATTTTTAAATATTAAATACCTTTTCTTTACATACAGTATGATCAATCAGTACAACTGAATCAAGACAAAAAAAGCAGTGACACGTCAAAAGCCACTGTTAATTTCCTGGAAAAAATGGAACAGGAAACGGATATTAAGGCGTTATTCTTCACTTATACCCCTACTAAGTCTCCTGATCTAACTCCAACGCATTTTTTCCCTTTTGGACTTTTAAAAAGAGGTTTGTCCAAAGGTCGACCTAAAACCTACTTAGACTATCGAGAGCTGTTCAAGAGCAATAGGACAAAATATCTCTTCCGAATTACGGTGTATAAATATAGCGAATAATAAGGGTTATCAAATAGAACATTTAAAATATAAAAGTTTTAGGTAAAACATTTCTGTAGTTACAATAAAAGTCGCCTAAAAACGTGCAAACAGCCTTAGTATAACGCTGTGTCAAAATAATTATATTATTTTACTACCTAAATAATACGTCACACTCTTATAATAAATAGTTTCTCAGTAGATGTAAGTAATGCAGAATAAAACTGCATAGATCCCAATATAACATTCGATTCAAATTATTTAATTTCCTTTTGGATATTTTTAATGACTAGTTTTTCTCTTATTATTTTAAGGCTTTTGATTGAGTACGAATGTAAAAATCGAATGCTGTAATCATGTTGCAGTTAATTTTCTAAATTAGATCCTTATGTTAATCAGAAAATTAGAAATATAGGGCAAAAATACCGATATTAACACAAATTTGAAATTATCTCATGTAATAATAGCATTTCTAAAAACGTGTTAAAAACTAATAAAAATATTATTCCATATGTACTGCAAACAATTTTCAAACGTCAAGCAAGTCAAACGTTTTACGAGTAATATGTGTCTATCTTTGTCTCAATTCCGATGGGTTTTCAAGGACGACATGAAGCTAATCAAAGGTAACTTCACAACTGCATTGCGGGCTTTTAGTGGTCCATTTGACACAATTTCGAAACAAAATATTTAAAATTTATTCACACCTGCGCCGCAGAGTCTAAAACGTACCCACTTAGAGAAGCTAAATTTGCGCATGCTTCGATGTGACCTGAATGGAGAAACCTGAATGCTTCCTCTTTCAGGTTTGGCGCGTTCGCTCTCATTAGTCCACGCTTATCCAAAGTTGGCATCAAGTTGAAAAGCCAAATTTTGTGACGTTGCACAGACTGGTTGCCTGGCAAAGTAGCTAAGCTTAAACCACTTATGCACTTTATACCGTAGTCTAAACGCAGCTTCACAACGCCCAGAAAAGAGAGATGTTAGATATAACTTGAACCAATGAACTATACTTAGGGTCAGCTGAAGCACGCACGTTTTGCTATTGAAAAACTGACTTTGTAAATTGTAAAAGTTTTCTAGACAAAACGCAGCTTTCCAGGCAAAGCACCAAATAAGTCATTACACAGTTGATACTGGCGGCACATACGTTGAAATAAACCACAGCCTCAATGAATGATATTATAGATGCGCTAAAGCGGTGGTCACATAAAAGAAATTATGCGCTCTATTATCAGATTTATATTAGAGAACTACCTGTCCTCTTGAGAAAAAACCACAGTGTCCGCCGAAATGGCCGGAAGGTGATCAAGGAAAAACTCATTAAGGAGCCCCCCTTGCGCGGTTTTCGTGGACGGAAATATCAATCTTAAACTCTCGCCTTTCGTCAGGAGCAATATCTGGGAAAGTATGTTGTTGCACGCTGCTTTTCATCATAAAGAAATTAGACGTTAATTGCTTCAAAAGAAGAATGATACTTATTTTTACCTTCATTCGACAATCAGTATTGTGGATCACCGCATTCTAGCCTACCTACTTTTTGGACATTTCTTGAAGCACTGCCAAGATGCACAGCAGTTCACATCATACGCGTGCTATGAACTTCACATGAAACTTGAAAAATTGGCAATGCCTTTGCCGGGCCTTAATTTGAACTCCAAACATTCCGCTTGTTAGCTGAACGTGCTTTTCAATTTATACAATAAAGGCGCAGGTTAAGGGGGGAGGAAATACTCTACACCTTGCCGTAAAAGAGACTGGAAAGGATAGGATCTAATTGCCAAATACTCATGGTGAAGAATTACTGTTCACCGCATTTTAGTTCGGGTGCCACTTATTGAGTCATGTGTAATTCTTTTGAGACTAGTAAACCGAAGAATTTCGCAATGCTATCACCGGACAAAAGCATCTGGCAAGGAGGAAGAATATACCTTACATCCTTCCTTAAATGGAACTGGATATGAAGGAAATAATTGCCAAATCCTGTTGGTGATGAATTACTATACACCACATTTTAGTTCGGACGCCACTTATTGAGTCTAATAAAATTCTTTTGAGGCTAGCAAACCCAAGAAATCGGCAGTGCAGTTGCCATAATTTGAACTTCGGACATCCCGATTGCTAGCCGGATTTGCTTTCCAGTTACATAACAATGGCATGTGGAAAGAAGAAAAAAAATGCCTTATAGCATGTCACTAAATTTACTTTCTGCCAAAATGTTCTTTAATGAATTATTTCAAGCATCTAATTATTCGGAATATATTGCTCAAAAAGACTATCCTAATTCCAAACCTTTTCTTTAATATTTGAAACTGGTACTTCGCTCTAAATTCTGATGTAAATGTTTTCGACATTTCTTAGAAGGAATTAAATTATAAATGATTATTTTATGCTTAAAATGTTTTTTTTGATTAGAACATGTTTTATGAATTTATTTTGATGCCACAGAGAAAGAAAATTCTCGCGTTTAAAATCAATGTAATCCTTTGTTTAGAATCAAATAACCTGGAAATTATATGATTTAACGTTTTTCAAGACAATATATTACTGTGAAGTTCGAATATTTTTTCTCATTTGAAAAGCTGACTTTCCTAAACACAAAAATTTAGAGATCATTAATCTAACCATACCGACCAAAAAAAAAATATATACAATGTCAGTTTCTCAAACCAGTAAGAAAGAATTTAAAATAAAGATGATGGATAGTTTTTGGTGGCAATGATCTTCCATTTCTTTCGTCCAGAACGCTATCAAAAAGGTTACGTAGGCTGTAGGAGAATATTATAATGATTCCACTGAAATATTTATTACCTAAATTATATTCTTATATAGTAGTAATAACATATATCAAATTATATAATAATAACATACTTCAATCAATCAATATATATATATATATAAATCGTTAAGAAAATATTGTTCAATAATATCTTTGGAATGTTATGGTAACGCATTTTGTTTCATTCTAAATTTTTCTAAATAAATAAATTAATAAGGAGAAGATACGTGTACATTTTTGACCGATGGCGTTGCATTGGTTTCTATGTTCTTGTAGATGCAATACCTGTTCATGTTGTTTTAAAAGTAAACCAAAAGTTTGTGATGAAAAAAAAAAATGCTTAAATATGTCAACAAAGATTTCTCATCTTTTATTTAAATATGAATATTATTATGTTTTGTGAATTGTTGCTGTTTAGGATGCAGAGCCGGGACAAGGACAAACACTTGCCTTAGGTAATCGCCTAAAAGTAAATTTGATACCTTAGTTCCAGAGTTAAAAAGCTTGAACAAAAAACAATTACTAAAAAGTAAAAGCAGCTGTAAAAAACTAAAAAAAAATGTTGGTATTGAAACAACTCAAACATTTCTAAAAGTTATATATATATATTATAATAATTCTTCAAGACGTATTCCATAATTTTCCCATCATAGTTTTTCAAAACGGATTGTAAAATATAGAATCATCAAGCGATTTTTTTGTGATGCCTGTACTATGCATGTGTCTCGAATAACTCAAAATGATTAATAGCACGATGAAATTTTTTATATGGGACTGCTATAACATCTAGTTGTGTGACTCCCTTTTTTATTGCAATCGGCACTACGAAGCACACACATAGGTATATATATATATATATATATCCACCGCGCTTACCCGGCTTAAAATTTCTTATGCGGCTTTTGTTTTCGAAATATTTGGTTCTAATTATTTGCTTCCAATTATGTAAGTGTTTTAAATGACGAAACAATTATCATATTTTGGCAATATCAAATTCTCAAAAAAAATATTTTCGACAAATAACGAATTCTAACTTTGAATGATAGCTCCTAGTTCCTATACTTACTTTTGGAAAGTTTTATTCTCCTTAGGAAAAAATAAAATTATTAAAGATTTGACTTCATAACGACATAAATTGACCGGAATATTTAATTTCAAATTTGCAGTTTTTGATGTCACTTTTAATTTGACTTGAGGACCGGGTAATTAAGTTCGAATGATTCTTGAAAACAAGTTTAAATGAACTGCGGCGAATGTTCTATATGTCCCGTTCTACTAGGCCTATTGAAGAAATTTAAACTGCGTTTCTCAGGTCTTAAAAGCGCGCCTTAGGATATATATTACATTCATACATAGCATTGTTCTAACATAGGAGTTTTGGCACAAAATGGGTCTTTAGTGCGAAATTTACCGAAAAATTCAAAAATTTAACTAGGCGAATGTTTTTTCAGATTGCGCCAAGAATAATTCACTTGGCGAACGGTTTAATACATCGCAACCTATTTTCCTATTCCTTCCATTGTGCCAGAGAGGAAAAAAGTCACATCTTTCCTACTTTTTTACATTTTGCATGAGCGGAAAAAAAGTCGCATTGTTCCTTCTTTTAAATAATTTTAGCAATTTGCGTAAACTGCACTAAATATTATTATCGTTAGTAACAAATATGTCAAATTTCAAAACGAGCCACCACATATGTATATCTTGGGAAATGTTGAATAAAAAGCTCTAAATTTGTTACAGGTATACTTAGAAATACATCTACTTTAAGTTGATAGTAAAACTTTTATACGCTATATTTCAAAAATAGTTTTCCAAAAAAATTATAAAAATTATTCCAAAATACAAATTTTAAAACTAAATCACAAAAAAATGAGTGAATTTTATTTAGAGTGAACTTAAATTTCGAACTGTAAAAGAAGGAATCAAGTTAGGGTAATAAAAAAAGATATTAATAAATACATTCTAAACTGAATTAACATTGAGGAACTAAAATTTTGAGAGCTAATTTTTTTAAAACTAGTCGTCCGATTTTCACAAAACGTGGCAGTTTGGCATAATTTGGAGGCATAGAATCAAAATATGGAAAAAATTGGCATGCCATTTCAGGAAAAGTCCGATTTTGTGTCAAAATACCTATATTAAAACAATGCTATATATAAATCTAATACGTATCCTAAGTCGCGCTCCAAATTCGTCAATCGGTCCAGTAGAACGAGAGATATAAATCTGTACCCCCTTTTTTGTTTTGTTTTGTTTTGTTTGTGCATATGTGTGTACAAACTACATACATACATATACATACTATTTCCATGGTATGTTTTATGTTCTATATATCTATGTAAGTTATAATTATCGCATTTTCAAGTAACATTGTTGTAACCTTATCTTTATACTTATAGCGCAAATGTATTAATTAATACACTTCAGCCCCCTTTGTTGAATTAATTGAAACATTAAGCATCAATTCAAAATTAATGACATGATAAATCTATTAAATAATACTTCATATAGCTTTTGATTTTTTAATAATAAATGTATTGTCTATATATGAGTCATGCTATTTTTAGTGCAATATAAATTTTAAATAGTTGCAAAAGTATTATGTGTAAATACTTACATACGTATACTCTAATATTCCATATTATTTCTCAGATCAATGTCTAATGCAAATACATCCGAAGCAGAACAAATGTTGTTTTTGCAAATTAATGATTAACTGCAGCTTAGAATGAATTTGAGGAATCCATTACTCCATTGATGATTTTAATTAAGTTAATAAAGGCGTTTAGTCATTTTGTCGGCATATTGCGAATGATGGATTATTTCTGCAGATGCTGTTCATAAAAATTTTGTTTTCGTACGCTTTCAAAAGTTCGACGTTTCTTTTATAACGCAGACATTTCATCTGGGTTGGCCAATTAAATATTTTCGAGGTTCTAATTAGTTATCTGAACCCAAAGTTTAGAGTTATAAATCTACAGTGATTAAAATTAAAATATATCATAACTGATACACATTACATATTTAGAGTTACATAATGAAATGAAGGTTTCAAGTTTAAATGTAGTAAATCCTTTCAGATAATTAACAATACCACTACAAAAGAGCTAAATACATAATTTCTAGTATATTTGCTATTCAAACCTGCTCATGTTTACTGGTTATTATTAAATTCATTTGCAAACATTTCAATGATTAAATGATGCATTTTAAAAGTGTTTTACAATGCCAAAAATGTACTGTTAAACGTTTCACGCAGCATTTTTCCCAAATGTGGAAAATAAGTATCTTCATACTTAAATTTAGACAGACATGCATGTTAATAATTACAAGTAATGAACGCAATTTGAAAATGCGTTGCAAACTATGTGAAATTTTTGATCTGAAGATCACCAGCGTCCGAGCGGTAAAGTCGCAAAACACTAGTAGTTCGGTGAGGGGTTTGTATCACGTAAAATGGACTGGTTGTATGGACATTTTCGTGTTTTTTCCCATGTGTAACGTGTATACGAACACGTTTCCCTTAGAAAGCCTTTCAGGAATTCACGAAGGCATCTCACCCGTTAGGCAGGTAGTACTTGAGTGCCAACAAAACCTTGACCTAAAGGATTGGCTTTTCGTAGATTTCACAGTGTGTAACATGATGAAGACAAACCAGCTTGCCTTATAAAACTCCCTACCAACTCAAATCATCCATCACTCCAAGGTTAAGATGATACTTTGCGTGAGATATGTCCTCATTATTAACCAAACGGTTGAATAAATCTACCGCTAATGCGCACTCTTGCGATTCATACCGCCAAAAGCATTTCTGGTAAAATTGGCGAAGAACGCTTTTATTTGCATAAAATATTAAACATATTTAGTTTATTGCATAAAGGAAAGATTTACCGTGGAAAATTTGCAACAAACCTTAAAACATAATAATAAACCCTCCCTTTTGTGTGTATACTTTATCATTTATCACAAGCCTAGTATGTTTCACAAGCCTAGTATGTATGTAGTTTAGCCTAGCATGTTTCTGAAAGACTTTTGTGCATTTCAGTTTATTTACTGATTTTTCATGGCATATTGCAATAATAAATTTTTTACTTGATTATTGTTTGTCATGTTATTGCGAGGTTTCCAAGTATTTTGGTTGATGTATTTGCAGCTTGCCATTAGTTTCTTTTTTCCAAAATTAAATTAAATTAAATTAAAAATTAAAACGTTTCTAAAAATTGATCATTTCTTGTATGTTTGAAACTTTTAAAGCTTTATATCTAATTTAAAAATTTTACAAATCTGTTTATTTATCATTACGAGATATTGAATTTCTATGGCTGGATAATAAGGGTGAAAATTACTTTATTCAAAGTTTTCCAAATGCGTTTCGCAATACATTTCAAATTAAATTTAATTAAAAAATGTTCCTTCATTTTTATTTTGGACTTGCAAGGATTACACCGGAGGATAGAGAGCTTGTTTTTAATTGAACTTATAGATTACGTTTAATTGTTAATGTTTAATTTAATTAGTGTGGTGAATCAGGAACAGGCTTTTTCTTTTTTATTTCTTGGTGTGCCCCCACTCTAAAATAGAATGCAAATTCTTCCCCCAATTCTGGTATTTGATTATTGTTATTATTAGTATATTTTTGTTACCTAAACTGAGTGTGATATTTGAATCTGCTTTGAATTTAACTTGAATTTTATAATCATAAAGGGAAGGCATAACTTGGAAACAATTTAATCAAATGCTTGGATAACAAAACTAAAATAAAAAATAAATTATTGCAAAAATAAAACAAAATTTTTACAACCTTAAATAATAGTTGATAATATTTTGGTCTTTTGTAAGGAGCAGCCAAAAGAATTATCAGCAGAACGAAGTTTTTGTATTTTGTTTCTTTCGATTTATAAACACACTAGCGGAAGTACTCGATGTCAGTTAAGTTAGATTGAGAGTAATACATCTAACAACAGAGGGAACGAACGATATCACTATAATCCTTCTCTAATAAAGATGCAAGAATTACGATTCAGTCATGCACTTTCCAGTCTGATGCGATATGGAACTCACATAAAAAATTTCAGTAGAAAAATAAACTAATTCTCTCTCATAATGTCAGCAACAATGACACGCAGTTTTTAATGTTTTTTTGTCTTTCTAATCAAGTGGGCGTTCCATCCAATATTTTATAGATATTCAATTTCAGTCGATTAAGTGTGGCAAAAATTGTATCATAACTAATCAGAAATCAATAACGCGAACAAACAAATAAACACACAAAAAATCATATATATATATATATAAAAGCGAAAAAAAAAAAAAACACACAAACAGTCATATATATATATATATATATATATATATAGAAGAACTTCTAAAACTTACAAATTTTTCATTAACCGACTCTACGATTTGAAAGCGAGCAGTAGTAACACTTTTCGAAATAAAACATTTTTATCTCCAACGCGCGAGACCGTTGCCACTCAGAAAATTCAGTCCAAAAATGAGACTTTTCGGAGATTTTAATTAATATCTCGGGTGATTAAAGTCGTAATGCTCTCGAAATGGCTTCCCACTAATTTTTAGAATCGGGAATAATGTATTTAATATTCGGCAATGCTATTTTTATTTCGTCGTAAAGCTTAGAAATCTGTTATTAACAAACTCTAGGTTTTGAAAGAAAGCAGCGGCAACAACTTTTCAAATAAAGAGGAGTTTCATCGCCAGCTTGCGAGACTGTTGGCCACTCGGAAAAATGAGGGCGAAAATTAGCGTTTTTACAGTTTCTAATTAATATCTCTGATTTAATTTTCTTTAAAAAAAAGTGGACGTTTACTTTTTCCAGAACCCAGAAAAGAATTGTAGAACGTTGGGTGACGATAGCTATAATAGGGACTGAGTTAACTGCGAAAAATCTTTTATATATAGATAATATATATAGAAAGATTTAAAAAATTGAAGGTTGTTTAATTAAATATTATCAATGATGCTAGAAGTGTAAGCAATTAAATAATTTATTCATATAAAAACAAGGTAGAATTTATGTCTAAAAATGGGCAAGCAACCAAACTTGAATAAACGCAAATCAGATAACAGTAAATAATGACATAGTCAGTTTAGTTGAGACTTTCACCACTAATGCCATCAGAGCTCATTTGGATGCACAAAAAGAAGTTCCACAGGGGTGATTGCACAGAAGTCATGAATTAAAAAATATATAATGGGAATAAAAATTGTTCCCATTTTAAAGCCTGAAAAGGCAGCAGCAAAACCTGAATCCTACAGACCCATTAGCCTCCTCTCCTCCGTGAGCAAGATCTTCGAAGCAATACTCCTAAGAAGATCCCAGTCAATGACCTTAGGGATGCTAACAACATCATCATTCCTCACCAATTTGGATTTAGGAGGCACCTATCAACAACCAACTAGTTATACAAGGTTGTATAGACCATCTCAGAAGGCATGGCATTAAGAAAAGTCACTGGAATACTATTTATAGACATTGTCAAGGCTTTTGATAGAGTATAGCTGGATGCCCTCATATACAAATTATATGTGCTGGATTTTCCAGACTACATCATAAACATTACTAATTCTTACCTGACATGTAGACACTTATCGTTCATGTATCAGGAACAAATTCTACTAGACACCCTATCCTTGCTGGCGTCCCACAGGGATCCTTGCTCGGACCGACATATTTCATTATCTATGTGAATGACATTCTCGCCACACACAACACAACCTTAGCTATGTATGCACATGACACTGTGGTCCTTGCTTAAAGTGATTCATTGGTCCAGTTATCCAACGGCCTCAAAATTACATACACACACTAGAGACTTGGCTCTCCAAATAGAAGATCTTAGTCAATGTGGAAAGGACTAAAGCTGTTTTATTCACAAGAAAGACAAAAATCTGCAGTTCTACGTTACCAACATTCCATGGGCCAACCAAGTCCTTTATCTTGGAGTGATCCTCAATAATACTCTTACATGGTCCCCACACATCACGTCTATTATCCAGAAGTTTCGAGTTCGTAAAGTAAAACTCTACCCCTTAATTGCTCGAAACAGTGTGTTATCTATATACAAAAAGCTACTTATTTACAAGTCCATTCTCAGAACATTGCTATGATATGCAAGTCCAGTTTGGACACAAACAAGAAAAACTAATAGGCAAAAGTTTCAGGGTTGCCAGAACAGTGTGTTAAGGCAAATAATTAACGCTGAATGGTACATCCGAAATAACAGGATCCATGAGGAGCTTGGTGTTGAGTTGCTCAGGTCTCATTACTACAAACTTGCCATAAATTTTCACAATAGACAACAACTCATAGACAACCCAAGCATAAAAATATGTGATTATGACTGTAATAGCTTAGGCAATATTGACTGGCCCTTGGCCCAGCTAAATGTCTGGATTATGTAATTCATACTCACCTCCTTTATTTCTCTATATGTTATATACCACCGCAAGATAACTGTCTGCATTTTCTGTATAATATGTTTGGATATTGCGTACCTACTATAGTGTAAACTACTCGTATACTTTTTTTTCTACTTTTATTTCATTTGTTTTGTGTGTTTACATTGAGTATTTTAATTCTATAATTTATTTTCATGGATTCAGAGTCCCAGTATTTGCATTTATCTCTAATATGTTAAATCACACTAGCTCGACTGCCTTTGTCTCCTGATAGATACCATTAACAGCTTTTAATTTCCCAGCTAAAAATTGCACTAACTTTTTGTTATATTGTTACTAGTACTCAAACCTCTTACTAATCACTCTGAAAATTAACAATCTTAATTATATATATATATATATATAAATCTTAGT
>KK113225.1:263101-277179 GCA_000611955.2 Stegodyphus mimosarum
ATAATATAAGAAAAAATAAGACGAAAAAGATAATTAATAATAAAGCCCAGCATGAATGTACACAGCATGAATCATATTGCAATTAATATTTTATGAAACTTAATTATAAATGCAAGTATGATTCTTTATAATGGATCTAAGTTTAGAATAATTTGTATAATTTATTGTGTTTTATAAAACATTGACACAGCGTATATTCATCAACAGTAATTTTTAAAATAAATAAACTAATGTTTTATGAAATTAAAGTTTAATATAACAAAAGAGAAAATCATATTGCAATTAATATTTTATGAAACTTAATTATAAATGCAAGTATGATTCTTTATAATGGATCTAAGTTTAGAATAATTTGTATAATTTATTGTGTTTTATAAAACATTGACACAGCGTATATTCATCAACAGTAATTTTTAAAATAAATAAACTAATGTTTTATGAAATTAAAGTTTAATATAACAAAAGAGAAATATCAAGTTACACAAAAGAGATTTAAGAAGTAATGGGACTAGAAGAAGTGAGTAACAGAATGAAATGCTGGGCTTACTTAAGAAAAACGAGGAAAAAGAATTTCGCATTAAAGAAATAAGGAAAATGGATAAATATCTGATTTTGTTTAAATCCATTTCATGAGATAGGCTAGTCTAATAACAGAAAGGAATAAAAAATATGTTACCATCAATTTAGAAATTTGAGAATATAAAGGTGTAAAATGAGAGAAAATTACTTGCTTGAAATTTGTTCTAACATTTAATATTTTTACTCATGACTAAAGCATATAGTTCTGCTAGAAAAGTATTAAGAAATATTTCCATTCATTTTCTTTTCCCTTTCGACCGGTCATGTATAGAAGTTTCCTTCCTCATCCATTTCAAAATCTTATATTACATTAAGAAAAATGAATTTATCATTAATATCGCTTTTCAATATTATAAATAAATGTTACCCTGAAGACTGAATGTTACGTTATTCAAAATATGAGTACTCTTTAAGTAAAACTGTATTTCTTAAGTAAGAGCCTTAAATTAAATTGGTATGTTTAAATTCATTTAAAATATAACTTCATTTTTCCCTGTGTTAGGTAAATAAATATTTTGCCAGCGAACTCATTTTTGATTATTTATGTTAATAGTTTTCAATACGGAAAGAATTAGGCATCTGTTATGATCTCAGTAAGGTACGTATAAGGAAACTTGCGTGAGTATTTGGAATGGCATTCTTTCAGGATAATGCACATTCCTCTGCGTGGTGAAAAGGTGGATGCATACTTCTGGGTGTATGGAAGAATACAATAATATTCTCCATCTAGCTTTAGTATCTTCATATAAATTCATTTAAGCGATAATTTCAGATGCCAAGAGAGCAGCTTCAAGAGAAACAATATTTTCATGTGGGACCAATGCTCATCTATATCAGCGGTTCTGAACCTTTTAATAACGCATACCAAGTAATCAAAAACTGAAAAACTTTAGTACCACCATTACATTTTACTATGATTACTTTTCAGTTTCTCAATAGAAATGTTAAAAAAATATATTTTTCCGACTTCACAACCTGTTGGCTACTTCTATTAAATGTACACATATGAAAAAATATTAACTTAAAAATTAGTTACCATTTTAATTTTCAAAATTTAATTTATAATACTTCTAAAATTTAGTGTGAAATTTGGGCCTGTTTAAAAGATATCATATTTTTATGTCTGGTCTTATTTCACTTAGTTTTAAGCGTAAATTAAGATACACTTTTAATTTTGCTCTGTATTTGTTTTTCAAAAGTGACATGTAAAAAATCCTTGTTCGCACAAATATGCTGCGCAAAAAAACAATAAAAAATTAATAGCTTTATTTGAAATGCCTTTAAGTTCGTTTTTTTTTTTTTGGTTCGGCCAAAAGTTTAAAAGTGTGTTATTTTTTAAATTTTCAATTACAGTTCGATCACAGAAAATTTCTATGAATTGTTCTTTCTCTTCAGGAGATACAATTTCAAGTACATCTGAGCAAAATGTGTTTCTAATCGAAATTTCGGTTTCATAATCCTCGAAAAAATACATGTTGAAATTATTTACAATGAAAAACCAGTTTTAATATCGGATACTAATTCTTCTTTTATTTTCAAATTATTTTCAGTTAGGAAACTTTCTAAAAGTAATAAAAAGCTTAAAATATTATTATCCAATTCTTCGATTATTAGCTCGAGTACTTTTATCATTGCATTTATTTTATCGCTAATGGTAAACAAATTTTAACACTTTCTCCTTTTAAATTTAATTCATTTAAATTTCCAAAAATATCAGCTAAGTATGCTAAACTATATCAGCTAAGTATGACAACCATAATTCACTAATTAAAATTTTGCAATTCGAATTTTGAATCACTAAGGAAAATTTGAAGTTTTGATCGAACTTCAAAAAGACGATTTAAAACTTTTTCTCTGGTTAAGCACATTACTTCGGAATGTAACAAAAGCGTTTCCTGTTCACTGCTCATCTCTTGGTATAAAATCGTAAATATTCTTGAATATAAAGCTCGGCTTTTAATAAAATTAACAATTTTCAAGGCTTGATTCAAAGCGAATTTCAGGTTTTCGGGGATTTTTTGGCTACAGCTTCACGATGAATGGATCAATGAGTAAATTTAGTTTCAGGTGCGACTTTCTTTATTTGAGAAATAGCACCAGAATATTTTTCTATTAAAGCTCCAGCTCCGTCACTGCAAACGACAATGCACTTATTCGAAGGAATTTTATTCTCAGGCATAAAATTCTCAATTACTTTGAAAATTTCATTTGCAGTTGATCTATCATGAAGAGCTTCACAGAATAGATACTCTTCGGGAATTCGTTTACTTTCTTCGAAACGTATGCAAACTAATAATTGAGCAAAGTTTGTTATATCAGTACTTTCTTCCAACTGCAATGTGAAATACTCACTGTGTGTTATTTTTTGAATGAGTGTCTCTAAGGGAGAAAAAGGGAGGATAAGTGACCGAAAAAAGTATGATGATGCAGTAGAACATTAACATTTTAAAAGGGCTTAAAACCATAAATATCTTATAAATAACAAGCAAACTAAGCATTATTAGATTTAATTTACAATAAATCGTTCATTCTGCTAAATCAAAGCAAATATTTTTGTGGAAACTTCATTAGCGATTAAGAGGAAAGTTCAAAACACCTTTTAGAATTCCGATTTTTTCGCTATAATACGCGAAATTTTGTGCTTATGAAAGTTATACTAAACTTCAGCGAACTGCATTTCCATTGAAAATGCTTATAAAATAGAAAGGAAGAGGGAAGACATTAAAACTAAAACAGTAAAACAATAAATCGCAATGTTTTAGCTCGATTCCAACTGAGGTTAACTGTTTTGTCCTTTCAATGTGGGTTCAGCTAAGTGCAGGATGCAATGAGAACGGACTAGTTAACAACACTAGCATTTATTTCTAACTACTCAGACTGACATAGCGATTCGCCTTTACGCAGTTTTTACCTTACACCTAGTCTCGTATCCAGACGTTGTCGAGATATAAGAGTATTGACACTCATGAAGTCAGATGCTACATCCCTCCCCACTTATTTAGAGATTCAATCTCTGAGGAGCTTTGCGGATGCGCGAAGATCGTCTAAGTTCTGCGGATTTGCCTATAATCTCATTCGCACCCTTAACCGCCTTTTCCATCGCCAAAGCTATCTTTCATTCAACCTCTTCTACTATCATGACCTTAGTTGTAACACTTGCCACATATTCTTTTTTGACATCTTGCTCCATTATGGTTATCACCACAAATGAAACATTTAACAGCTTTTTTGTTTCTTCTTTCTGTTTTTCATTCTTCCCATTTCTTTCTGAGAGAGACTTTGTATTTGTGGTTGCTCTATACTGATATTTTCTTTCAGATTCTGATACATTGCATTTGGATCTCTATAATATACCACAGATGGCCAAGTAGGAAAAGAACTGAATACGAGCACATACGGGTTTCCATGTATTCAGCACCAAAATGTCCTTGATTGCCCCAAATGCCCACAATTGAAGCAATAAATTGGGGTATCTTGAGTTAGCTGTTTTCCTTCTACAATTCCAGTGGATTTTGTTATGAGATGAAAACGCCTCCACCTATCAGGACACATCGTATCAGAGTGACCATCCATGCCACAGATTACACAAAGACTTCATGATGTAAAATCAGTCATTCTGAGGAAAAAGGTACTAAAAACTTAGCTTGCTGAAATTATACTTTCCAACTGACTGACTCGACTGAGAGTAGAATCATTTTGTATTCTAAGGATAAATGTAGATAACAAAATAGTAGACTAAATCTGCCAAACTCAATGCTCAGTTATGAGTTCTTGTTTTATTTTATGCAGATAAAAAATAAATTGATATAATTTGAGTTTAAATTTTGCCCTTTCATCTTTATATCAACAAAAAGAAATTATTTTGAGACTGAGAAATGCAGTTCAGATAAACAAGATTCAATTTTTATAATATGAAGTTTATTTTTTGTTAATTTTAAAACCAGCTTGCTTTTTTATACTTATTAATCTAAACTTTACTTGTTTTATTAATTTTTATTTGCAGTATTGAAATCAAAGTACAGAATTTAATTTCACTGTTCAATACAGTATCGATAATTATGTATCTGCTTAATTTATTCATAAATTGCAAAAATAATATCGAAATACCCTTATCGCTAATAAACGTATGTGTTAGCATATATCTTGTTTAACAATTATTTGAAAAGTGTACTCAAACTGAATGCATTATTTGTAAAATCTATTAGCAACTAATGTTTGGAAAAAGTGTCTTGGTACATTTGTAAATTGGAAAATGCTATAGCAACGCATGTACTTTGTAAATTTTCCGAATAATTGTTAAATTTTATATGAGTTTTTCTTTATTTCAACATTTTAAAAGAAAGACGTAACAAAACTCTCCAGGCTCCAAGCTTACCGCCATCTATAAAAGAAAACTTGCATGAACCCGTTAAAAACGAATTTATAAAATAAGTTTTGCTAAATATGTTAGCGTATGCCTGAGGTACTTGAAATATTTTATATAAATAATTGTACACACGAGTAGGAGAGGTTACTGTGGATTGACACTGATTAGAAACTTTCACAGAAAAACGAGGAAATAGCTTCAAATGCATCCATTGGTAATCTTCGCTCCTCCAAAATGAAGAAAAATAAAATGAATATAAGCCTGGAAGTAATGGCAATGAAAATAAGGGAAGAAGAAAATAAAACTTATGTGTATCTTACGGCATCTTTTCCTGCACACTTTCCCAGATTCTTCAATGCAATTTTTTCACTCTCACATTTTCAACATCTTCCTAGATTACTTTACTTTTGCGTCCCATTGTTCTAGTGATTTGAACTTTGTCGAGTTCTCCCTCCCTAGTTTTATTTTATTCTTCGTCATTCATTCTCGCTTGATAGAAAATGGAGATCAATCCTCTTTCTTGGAGTGGTTCCAGGAATCTAGATTTGTTTCGAGCTCCGTATTTGACGATTGTCGTAAAAAGATTCTCGATGGTTTGTCTCAAACGGCTTTCGATCCCTAACCATGTGTAAGTTAAAGAAAATTTAGATCGAGTTCCATCAGCGAATTTTGTTGGAGTATATATATTTTCTTATTGTGCTTTATTGTGCTTATTTTTTTACTTTCGTACACATTTGTGACACTCGCCAACGGAAAATTTCATCGATTTTATGTGCTGTTCAGTTTATCTTCAATACCACACGTCAGTTACATCTTCCAGTCAATTAAATTTTTATTCAGTTTCTTTATATTTTAGTGTTATGACTAAAGCATTATTTTCAGTCACAAAACGTTTATACAGCTAATTTAAAAAATTAACTTCTACTCTTTTTTATTTAAGTTACATGAGTTTTGAACTAAAACCGTTTGCAATATCTTAACAGAGATTACATAACTTGATGTCAGGACCAATATTTAAGCTTTATTATTGTACAGAATTGTAGAAATGATTGCAATAATCAACTTCCTCGTAATAACGTCTTTGTAATCTAAACATTAACTAGTCAGATCTCTTTTTTTATGAGTGTTCCATTTATGAATCTTCTGGTAACTTCAATATTAATTCTCATCCATTTCACTCAGTCCATCTATTCCTAACTCTAATTGAGATCTTTCTTCCATTTGAAGTTCATGTATATTATTTCAAATAGAAAAAAAATCGAAAAAATTAAAATTTAGAATAGAAAAAACAATAGTTTTATTCCATCTTTAGAAGGTAGGTGTCAGTTTATCGTATAATTTCTGTGAGCTATCTGCAAGGCGGGAGCATCAAAATGACATTACGGCCATGGAGACTTCAAAGAGACTATTTTGAGATGTTTCAATGATATTAGATGTAAATAGTGTTTTGGATTATCCGTATGTTCAATATAAATATGGTAGCGTAACCTCTTTATCAGAAAAAACTGACGGAGTCACAAGAGAAACCTTTAGAAATAAAACTTGGAATGTAAATATAAACTAAAACTAACCTCGACCACACAAACAGTGACCGGAAGGGCCCTGATATCTGCTTTCTAGACCTTGGGCTCCAGGTTGTTTGTGTATCTTTGCCTGTACAAGTGGTTAGCTTGTCGCAGAACCCTGGTGTTAGTCCCCAAGCGATCCTGTTACTCATTTTATCGACTCCCTCAAGGTATGACAGATTGAGTCAACCTTTCCCAGCCCGTGGATCGAACCCCGGACCTGCGTGGCGCGCTAGCCACTGCGCCACCGGACCTCAAGAATGTACATATATCTCTGGAGAGTTTGATACAAGAGTGCACTTGATTAATCTGCTCCACAACACATAAACCTTAATCTTAAAAATGACGATTTTAAATGGAAGATCTTGAGAGTTTGCAGGAAAAGAAACTCCACTTGTCAGGACTGAGTATTCTGTGCATATTCTTGGAAAACATCTTCGTGACAGCTTAAAGTCCTGATCATGAACAGGGAGCTGAATGCAGCTATGTTCTGTAGTAGAATACTGTGATTAAGTTGGAGAATAACTGCACTTGAAAGGGATTTAAAATCCTCTTTTATTAAATCACAATTATGTACAATCACTTCCCAACTCGGGAGGGATGCAGAAATTAGAGACCGCACTTGGGTCTAAAAATGAACAATCAAATAAATTTCAACTGAAACTAATTAGAAATTAAACAGTCGTTGCTCACAGAGCTATAACGCGAGGTTGGCCTCTAAACTAAATGGTGCGTAGCAAGATTTAACTAATAATGACGCACTTGGAATTACTTCAATAAGCAATCACGTAGAAGCGCTATGGCTTAGAATTTAAATGCTAGCTAGTCAGGCGAATAGAGTGACCGTGGTCTGAGACTAAAAGCTCTCTCACACTGAGAGGTTTCTACCTCCGGTTTAAATATAACTTGGCTCCACTTCAAATTAGCATGAAGCTAAAAACGCGCGCTTAATCTAACGGGAAGTTGAAATGAGAACAGATAGAAAAGTAAAAATTAGAATAAAACTTTGTTAGTTTAACTGAAACCTTACGCACTTTAGAATTACACGTACATCAGTACTAAGAGAAATATATAATAATAAATATGTCTAGCTATGAAAGTATTAATATTTAGAGTGGCCTAAGATCATATGCATCGGCGAATAGAGAATTCTATCTAACCTCACAAATTACACTTCACAATAATTTTCTTGGAACCCAAAGGAAATGCTGGCAACACGATTAAAGCTACCAAAATGTAAAATCGGTTTTTGGTGCCACAGAACGGCGTATAAGATAATAAAATTCCGTGTATACGGCATAGAAAGCTAACATGTCTCTACAGCTGTTTAAATACAAATGCAACGAATGCATTTGTTTGTACAAAACATACAGATTTAAAGCTGGTTGAAATTATAGTTTGCAAACTCTTTTACATTTTTAGATCATAAATAATTTATTCGATTTGTCTCTGGCAAAAATAGGATGAAATTTTAATATTCGTTTCAGATAGTTTTGCATGCTCTCTATTCATATTACATATTTAAAGAAACTTATGTTTAGTATGCGTATATTCTATTTTGCTCAGGTTTCTTGAAATTTTGCCGATGTTCGTAGTTCAGCAAAGAAGAAGAAATGTTTAGTCTATGGGTAGTTGTAACAAATTTTATTTGCATTCCATCTTTAGAGAGTTTTCTGAAACAGTAGTCTCACACACAGTGGATTATCGTTTGAGCACCAAAATTTCACATGACCGCTTATGTGGATATTATCTCTGATAATACAATTGTTCATTTGGGAAGGGAGGAGAGATTTTATTTTCAATGCAAAAATAAATTTAAAGAAGTTAATTATTGTTACAGATTTTGTATTTATTTAGCTATTTTTAGTAGAAATGTAATTAAAATTGCTTCATTTCCCCGTGCAAAGCAGCGTGTAACAACTTTTAAGAGAAAGCTACACCGAAAATGTAAAAATACAGGAGCACGCGCATTTAACATTTATTAAATAGATATCTCGTAATTGTACTCTTTTGCTATCCAGAAAAATCGAGAAAATACCAGAATGTTCTAGTGCATGATTAAAAATCTTATAAAAGCCGGATTAAACATCTCAGCTGAGTTGTTGTAGTTGTTTACTTAGTGTTGTTATTGATTGTAGCCAATTCGCGGTGAGATCGGATTAACAATCTCTGTATTTTGAATTGAGTTCTATTTATACTTTAATAGTTTGAAATATAACTACTGTGAGATAGTGTGATATTGTACGACTATTTCTGAGGAAATTTCAGTATTTTGTTTAATTTCTGGAATAAGAATATATTTCGTTAACTTTTTAACGACTTGTGCATTTAATCTATTAAGAACCCGTACACCTGCAACATTATTATTGTTGAGTAAGTTTTTCAACTAAAATTTACATTAACATCTTGTGAGGATTCATTTCATTTATCTAACAATTAATTTTACTTTTGAAACAAACCTTCCTATTATTCTCTTTTTCAATCCATGCTTTCTTGCCTTAATGTTAATTAGGCGGCGCGTATGTATTCAAATGAGGTAGAAATAAGTTAGTAGAAACAAAACAGAGTGTGTTCTGCCGCCTGTAGGCCACGTTGCTGTATTTGATTTACTAATGATTAGATTTCTGTGTTGTTAAGCGCTTCTACCCATTAGCTTGTTTACGCCGACTTTTACGTGTCACAGTCTGCCTGCGCATTACGTAACCTGTGAAAAACCGTTAGGCCAGTTTAATTCTATTCTATTTTAAGTTACTTGTAACCTTTCCAGTTAAGGCAGAAGAGTTGGCGTTTGTAAACACGAGTCGGTGCCATTTGGGAAGAAAACTCGAAGACCGTGTAAAGAATTATCAAGTATGACAAAGTCCAGAGAAGGGTGGAAAGAATAATTTATTAATTTAATATAATCACAGATAGCAAGGACTCATGCTTATAGAAAACAACACTTTTGGCTTATATCAAAAAGGTGACGATGAACTTGAAATTAAATGTAGTCCTAAATTTAGTCTGACGGTTCAAAGAATAATTTAACGTGCAAGTCTCGTAAACGTCGGCGTAAACACGCCTAATGGCTACAAGCACTCAGTGCCTCAAAAATCAAATCGCGCGTGAATCGAAATAGCAACGTGTCCTTCAAGCAAGCATAACAAGCTCTAAAATCACCTTCCAATACACGCGCGCTGTTTCAATACTATTCTCGCAAGGGGCAAGTGATGAGAAAAGTGCAAATGCATTTAATGCATTCTGAGATGAACACTATTCTCGCAAGAAAGCGTGGGTTGAAAGCAAGAATCAAAGGAAAGTTGCTTTAAAATAAAAATTAACTGTTAGAGTGCATCGCGAGTTGTAACGTGGAGAGTCTGTTCTGTAACGTCTGTTAACGTGGAGAGTTATATGTAATATACTAAGTTCGCAGTCATGAATATATAACTAATATATATATATATATATATATGATTTTAAGTTTTAATTGTATTTAATGTGTAATTTTGGCACTAACGTGCTTCTTCGAATAGGATTTCAGAGGGTTTAGGGTGTACTATAGTTTTAACTTCTGGCTGTAGACACGGCTGGGTGGATAACGCAGCAATAAGACGTTAACAAAACTAATTTAGAACCACCATCTTTAATTGTACTCGCATCAAAATTTTTCCTTTGGCAAACAAATCACTTTTTGATAATAAATGGCTACAAGTAATTTTATGCAGAAAAAAAGCTACAACGTCATTTCAGGGAAATAAGCAGCAGCATGGAATAATAGCGTGTTGCCAGCATGAAAGCGTAAGCGAAAGAGGGTGCAGCAGTTCAAAAGAAGAAGGGAGAGAGTTATAGTTTCAGCTCGAGTTAGAGAAATTTTTGGTTCACAATTATTTGATTGGGCAGGAGGAATCTGCATTAAAAGGTTACGTAATATGGAATAATCTCGAATTTGGGAGAACAGATGAGTTCAGGGGGAGAGGACCAAATTTGGAATGTTAATTTTGAGGTCGCCAGTTATTTTTTACAGCAGCTATCATATTTTCTTATTTCTTACATTTGGTGATCTCCCCCTAAATTCATCTGCTCTCTCGAACTCGAGATTGTTGTACATTATGTAATGGTGCTTGAAAAAGGCAACCAAAACTAATACTAACCAATCATAGCTGGTCTCTAGAATCGTACCTACTCTTGTATAAATACTCTGGCGAATTAATTACTTCACCTTCTTCTGCTAGCTGCTACCTTGCTAATAGCGCCTCGCTTTGCTTCTCCATCTAAAATGATGTCGCTCCCGTTAATCTGTGTATATGAGAAATTATTGCAGTAGTTTATGATTAAAGTACATAGTCTACGAAAAATGAATTTAATGTGCCTAGAAATAAATATGATAATTAACTGTACTTAGATTGATATCAGCTTACCCTTCTCGCTCTACAACTCATCCATCACGATTGTGTTTTGAAATTATGGCCTATATATATGTTTGTGTGTGTGTGCGTGCGTTTGTGCATGTGTGTTTGCGTGTGTACGTAAAATTAACTCATTTTTCAAAACAGCTTTAACTAAATTTTCATTGCTAAAAGAGCATATCAAATTATAAAAGAAACAAAGAAACATAAAAACATAATATTTGTTATGCAAATACGCAAATACCAAAGATGTAAGAAGAATTGAAAAAAGAAAAAGCAGAAGATTCACGGCAAAGGAAAATGATTTAAACTAAATCTCTCCAATAGAGCGACGTAATGAAACTTCAAAAAATTTAGTCATTTTTCAATGCAAAGATTTTCCCTTTTGTCTTTGTATTGCTTATTTTGTCTTACGTTACCTTTAACTGTTCATAAAATAAAGCGGAAAGTTTTTTTTTTCCATTCTTCTCTTTGTCTTACACTGAGTATTATGTTTCTGTAATAAGTAAGTTCTATCTAAGCCCTTTAAACATAACCAAACTAACGTTTATATGCTATACCTCATGAACGTAAACGTGTTTATTCCTTTATACCTACCCTCGTACATCCTTTCAGTTCGATCTTCAAAATTAAGAGAGAAAGCTTTTTTTAACTATATATTATGACGCCGTCAGATTTTTTTAGTGTTCGAAAGCGTCTAAAATTGGTGAAACTAATAAATCATTTCCTCTCCTTTCCCCGAAACGCAGTTTCCTTAATTGGGATATCAATTTTGAAACAGGAAATAAGAAAATGTTTTCAAGTCTGATCTTGCATTTGAAAACGTGTGGCCTATCATTATTTTGAACAGTCTGGGTCGTTGCTATTTGTCCGGGCAAATCATACTAAAATAAAGCTATACATTTTGATAGTTGAAAATCAAGGATAAACAAAAAGAAAAAAGTATGCAGTAATATATGAAATATAAACGGATAAATTACTATCTAATTTAAACTCAAAGAGACGTACAAGAAAATTAAAATACTTAATGCCTATATAGTAAACAAAACAATAAATTTATTTTCTAACAGAAAATTTTGATTAACCGAAGAGATGACCATTCAGACTTCTGCACCACTTTAACTGCCATCTCCCTGAACCACAAAATCAGACAGATGACATATCATTCTAGAAGCAGCTACTCGCATGAAAATATAGAACTAATGATTTAGGTGAATTAAAACATTAAATATAAAATAACGCGAACAATACATGCCTTGGCTCGGTCTTAAGTATTTCGGGAAGCAAATGCGGCTAGAGGAGCTAATTTCAGTAGCAAGGAGATTCATAGAATGTCCGTATCTATAGAATCTGTCAATCGCAAACTGTTTATGTATTATATACAATGAAGTATATAATAATTTTCATATTTTAATTAATAACGTAGATAATAATTCTCATATTTTGTACTTTGCCTAAATACGACTGGCGTTCTTCTTGGTGTAAGTATCTCAAAAGAAGATAATCCTCCTTCAGACCTAATAAATTAACAACTAAGAAATTTAATATACAGAATATGAAAAAAATGGAAAATATATATAAAAAAAGGAATGCATCTTTATGCGTGTGATGTTATGTGTGTATATATATATCTGTGTGTATGGGTGCATGTTTACATGCAGTCGCTTAAATATCGTAAAATACTTAAATATTAGCAGAAATAAGTATTTTCTGGCGTCGTTCTTTACACTGAAAAGAAATGATTGAGATTTACATTTATTCTAATTTTTCTTCAATAATAAATATTTATTTAAAGTTCCGTTTTGTAATACAATATAAAAACTGACTTATTTTTTTATTTTTGGTTGTACAAGCCTAGAAATACTAACTGCGAAGATACTTGTTGTCTAGAACGTAGAATTCGTAATGACTAAGAAACTCGGCAATCGAGGCGTTTTAATTTCGTTTTTATTTCTAGCTGACATTTGTGGCCACAGTCACTTAGCACTCTAATCGTGTCTTTTTGTAGAACATTTACATTTCTTATACTTTTGCGATAGAAAGGGAGCCTAGCAAAATTAGGTTCAGGCAGCGCAGAGAGAGAGAGAAGCTCAATGCGTAGTTATCCAGCTTACGAAGAGGACTTTTTGGTTTGCATTAGAAAAGTTTCAGTTTTCAAGAGTTTCCAATTCTTACGTCATCAGAGTTGCGCAAAATTCGTGGCATAGATTAATCTAGAAATGACATAGTCCAGAAATCTTATTATTATATTTATAATGAAGCTGGAGTTAAACTGCTATTATTAAGTTATTATTTGAAAGATAGATATTTTTACATATCCCTCCTTCAAGAAGAAAATGACTTAGTGTGAGAAACGTTTTTTTAGAGAGAAAGCGCTAAAGCATTAGCAAGTGAAGAAAAATAATTTAAAAAATATAAATCCTGTAATTGTGAACAGAATAATTAATTACATAATTGAAAAATATAAGCTTTGATAATATTTTAGAGTCATATTATAATTTCCAGTCAAAAACTATGCGTCTTAGAGTCAACATAATTGGACTTCTGTGAGGGAAGGCTTTGCAGAGCTTTACATAGAAAATCACAGTTATGAAAATTTTGCACATACATTACTTATTTTGAATTATCACAAAGCATTGAAAAAAGTTTCAAAACATAACTAATTTTTAATATTGTAACTTAAATTTAAAATCATAAGTTTTATAACAGTATTACTAAAATTATTACATTTCCAATTAGCCGAACTGAACATAATCTTTATTGCTGGACACGAACTAATTATCAAAAGCATATCTTTCATCACATAAGATCATGACCGCAATACGCACACGATTGTATATATAGTATCACATTTTAAATAACGGTGTACTTAACAGCACGACAGTTCGCAGCAAAATGAAACAGCATCCAAACGGCAACAGACATGCAATCTAACTGCGCATTTATACAATATGGCAGTGCGTTAAGAGAAAGGTTTGGTTTTATGTTAGAATTTTTTTATTTCCCAGAGTTAAATCATCTGCGTTTTGCAAGCTTTGCGGCATAGTTTAATCCAGAAATAACACATCCAGAGGAGTTACTACGATTTTTAGATTAGAGATGGAGAATTAAAGGTTTACCATTAGTTTAAATTACAGTTTGGATTTACATATTTTTATCTTGCATATGTATATATATATATAT
>KK113225.1:277233-298031 GCA_000611955.2 Stegodyphus mimosarum
AAGAAATTTACTACTTTCTCATAAAGATGAAAATTGAAATTCATAATTAATACATTTAAAAAAAATCCTATAAATGCAACAAAGAATTTTTAAAGATAGTTAAAACTAAAACTTTTAAACAAGCATATTACAATTCAAAAAATGTTTTTGAAATATAAAGAAATTTAAAAAATCCCAAAAGAATAGGAATTCAAACGACTTCATTGTCACTTCATCAGGGGAATGGAACATTGAAACCAATTGAAATCTCTCTCTTCTACAAAGCAAGGGCAAAAGTACAGAAAAGCAAGGGCTTTTGTAGAAAGCCCTTGCTTTTCTGTATCCAGAATTAGCCGATGAACCATAGCAAAGTATTTTAATTATAATAATTCACCCAAAATTCTGGTCCTTCCCCAAAGCAAGGAACAAATTCTTAAATAAATTTAAATTGGAATCTTACGTCTAAAACGAGAATACCATTTCACTTAACGAAAAGGAAAGTGAAATAATAAAATACTTCATTCAACAAAATAAAGCAAAATATGACCTTTAAACATATAGCAAAAGATCTATTGCATTTAAAACGTAATTGAAATTATAAAACTGAATTTAAAAGGTATAATTTATACTTACAATAAGAAATTAAAAACCCGACCACTTTCATTATACTATTATCGAAAGGAGGAATTTTGTTACAGTAGAAAAGTACCAGGTTTGCCATTTTGACTTCATTGTTACAGAAGAGGAAGGGCTTTTGTGAAAGAGAGATTTCGAATGGTTTCAATGTTTTTTTACCCTGATTGAATTCGACTGAATTCCTATTCTATTGGAATTTTTTTAATTTCTTTAAATTTCAAAACAAAATTTGAATTGAATTATGCTTGTTTAAAAGTTTTGGTTTTAACAATCTTTAAAAATTCTTTGTTGCATTTATAGTATTTTTTGAAATTTATTAACTATGAATTTCAATTTTGGTCTTTTTGAAAAAGTAAATCTAAATTTCTTACTTTATGTCTTTACTGATATATATATATATCAGTAATTACATATGCTATATATGTTATATTTGCAGTCGAATATATGTTATATTTGCAGTCGAGAGTTCGTATATTTTCGTAGCGAGTGGAAAGGCTGCAGACTGACGACAGAAGAATTTCACTTTAAGAACTCCACATCTCTATTCTATTAAAATGACAGCTTATTTTTCTTTCCACGAAGATCACATATTCGATAATAATTTACATAGTAATACTAATAAATAAAGAACTTCGGCGTCATAGCTATTTTTTAACAAAGGAAAGACGAAAAAGCATAGCAAAGCGTGTGTATACCAGGAAATAGCAGAAAGCAATCTGACGAAAAACGGCGCGTAGACCTATTTATAGTAGCGGTTACATAACAGGCAAGAGAGTTCTGGAAAGTACTGGACTAGGGGGAAGATCTTGAAATCGCGGAAAGTTTATTAGAAGCTGCTGTTCGCGTAGAGCAAAGCCATCGCTTTCTTTTTATATTTATATATATATATGTATGTGTGTGTGTATGTAAGATAGAAAAAACGTAAATCAAAATTATAACTAAAATTAAGAATAGCCCCTTGATTCTTCCTTTTAATTTCGGTATTCTCCCACTCTATTCTAAAAATAGCAATTGCTCATAATAATTTTCTCTGAACTGCGTCATTTCTAAAGTAATCCATATCAGATTTATTAACAATGTATAGAAAACGATACATTAAAATTTCTTTTCGAAGTTGTTATCTCATCTTGAAAAGCTACTTCTAATAGTAAATACTCCAGGTGAAAAATTTGATGCGACGTTGTATTAATTTTATTAATTCTTGAACTTCTCTTAAAGTTGCAGATGGAACCCTTTATTTAAAGGTATCAGTTTGATTAAAGACTTGCAACATAACGCAATGTCTTCACACTAAAAGACTTTCAGCTACGCTTTTCTGTACACCTAGTAGAAAATAAAATATTTCCTGTTAGTATGTTCCTTATTTTATTACCAGGTGAAAATTATGATTGAAAGTTTCATAATGCAAACTTATTCTCCAACAAATGCATATGTTTTCATTCAAGGCACAAAGGAAATTAATTTAAAATGAATTTGCATATGATAATTCTTGTTTATTAAGGCTTAGGTTCTCTTCAGAAAGTACGTCATTTGGCATACGTTAGTTACAAAATTTCTGTATGAATGCAGTGTGGTATTTCCACAGTTTAATTAGAGTGGCATTTTCGAAATTTATTTATGCATTCTTGCAGAGTTCCTTGCGTAAATGGGTTTATTTGCCGCATATTATTTTTGACTCGGTATCTTTTGAATATAGCTTGAAGTGCCAAATGTTCTTTAATACCCGTCTATAAATTTCAAGAAGGTTTTAAGGCTGCCTGTTTAAACGTATATTTTATGATAACCAAAAATAATTGAATATGATACTATGATGTAACATTCTTGTGGATGTGGGGAATGGAACCTTTTAACGCAGCCAGCATTATATATTTAACAACAGGCTATTATGTGTTGTTTTTGTGCTATAAGAGTTACTACACATTGAAAATTCGATAAAAGGGAAAGCTAAAATATTCGCTGATTTTCCGTTTACCATATATATGCATTGGGGCTGAAGGTACTTTTACCCAAAACATACATTATTAAAAAATTCATAGTAGTTAAAAAAGCTATCATCGATCGAAATCATCATAGTTATCCTTCATAAAAGGAAAGACAGATACAGATGTCTTTCTAAAAAGCCTTTCGTAGATTGCAATTAGTTAGTAAATTTGCTATTTCTTTAAGTACCACAGCTGTCTTTTTTTATTAGAATTGAGGACGGATTTGTTAATTTCATTTATATTCACATGCATCAATGTTCATTTTGAAAATATCTAAAAAATAAGATAAAATGAACTAAGATAAAATAAAAACGATAATAAGATAAAATTAAAAAAAATAAGATCGAAAAATGATTTGAAAAATCCAAGACTATTTCTGGAAAGCTCAAACAAAGTAGAAGAAAATCAACTGCTCTTGAAGATCGGCCTTTATTCGTAATCTCTATAATAAAATAAACTTGACTGTTACTTCAACTAGTTGCTTGTAGTCACGGCAGAAACGTTGTATCATGACAAACTGCATATATAATTTGTAATAAGAAACGGCTTTATGCTATAAGACCAAAGCTCTTTATTTCTTAATCTTCGCAATAGTATGAGAACTTGCGGCGAGAAGATATGTGGAGAATAAGTCAATGATTTCTTCATTAACACTTCGAAACTCCTTTTATATAAGGGAACTACCTAGAACATGATATATTCCTACCAGCATTAGATTATCTTGTAACACAAGATCTTCCTGTAAGCCATATTTTATACTATTGCGAATAATAATTGTGAAAGAAAATATTTATCTACGAGTATTTGAGAACGGTTTGTGCGTCTGACAAAGAATGTGAAAACGAAGTTTCGCAATTCTGCATAAAGCTGTTAGAAATGCATGTGCACCTGAATTTCCTTTTATGAATGATAAAGCTAATCCACGTCGAGAAAAATATGTTAATAAATATCTTGAAACCAAAATCAGTGGCCATACAAATCTTCTGACCTATATGTTTGCACAAGAGATAGAGGAGAATAAAATCTCCATTAATATCAAAAGTTTCATTTGTTACTAAGGTATTCATTTTTCTAGGTTTTTGTTTATAAAACTTTGGTGTCGCTTTTTATTTCGATTTTTTAATTTTTATAACATAATTAGAGAGGAAGATTTCCCGATTTTTCACTTTTCATTCGAGTCTGTTACCATTTGGCAATTAATATATTTAACATTCACTTTTAATCTGTTTGCTTTTGATTAACAAACTAAGTTGTTAGTTAATGCACCTAATTAAAACTGTAGATTTAGTCCTTAAGAATATTTTTGTTATTATTATTATTATGTTTTAATCTGATTGATTTAAATAAAAATGCATTTAATTCCTGATGTGTCTGATAAAAACATGTAATATTTTTACAGTTATTGCATTACAATGTAAATAACTGCGTGTTATTTGCAGAGAATATAGTATGTTCCTATGCTTGTAAAAATATATATTCATTTAACTTCATCTAGTATTCTAGCAAATGTTTCACTAAGTCATTTATAATATTTATCGCTGATCAACCATACTAAACTCTAAAAGAGTCCTTTTGGGTGACCATTAAAATATGAACCTTCTAGATTTAATTGCCTAATGTTCTGCTTTTTCATATTCGATTTGTTAGTTTCTATGTTTGTGTTATATCTTCTATATTTGTGTCACACCTCTTTCAATTAGTTCAGCTTTATACCACTTGATTATACAAATTACTGCTTCTATGTACATAAAAATAGTTTTGGACAGTAATAGGCTATATCCTCGTTATCTCCTGTATTAAACCTGAAATACAGGCTCTTTTAAGCTTATTTAATGCTTTGTAAAGTCGCGTTTAGTTTATTAACGAATTATTTTATGCTAAACTACTTTCCTGTCCTCTGCGTTTCTCGTTTTCCTGCAGAATGTAAATTTTAACTCGCGTGTTACTCGAATGAGGTAGAAAGGAGGTAGTATTTAAAGAAAGGTTTTAGAGGATGAAATCAGAGCGTGTTCTGCCTGCTGAAGGACACCTTGCTAATTTGATTCTCTTGAGAGTAGTTATTGCGTTGTTCTCGCCATAAGGCTTGTCACGCTGACTTTAGATCAGAGCCTGCTTGGGCGTTACTCTGTTTGTGCAGCCGTTAGGCTAACTTAATTTTACTTAGTTGAGTCAAATTCAGTACCTTTAATTCAAGCCATAAATGCTGGTTTCCGTAAGCACGAATGGTGCCTTCTATTAAACTTTAATTGAGATATATAAAATGGTCCTTAATATGCTTAGTCTCTTTGACTTTACAAGTGTTTTCATAATGATAATTCACTTTAAGTCTTACGACGTTTTCATACATTTTATGCTACCAAAATATACAAGACGTTATAATTTGAAAAAGATTTCAGTTGCATATTTTAAGTTTAGGTTACGTATATGCGAGATTTAAGGACGAATTTAAAGTAATATGCATTACTGAAGGGTTAAGGTACAATAGATGCTTAAATTAAGGATTAAATATTCTCATTGAGTAATATCTCTGTTACGTGGGTAACAGAGATTAGTTAAAAGGTTTTTAACGTTATTTTTTCATGCAAAAAAGTAAAAGCATCTCAAAATTTTAATGCAGTTTTTTTCTAATTCAATATGAAAAATATCCTCACAAATGAGTAAAAACTCATTTTCCTTTGTTTCCTAGCATACATTGCATCCTGGGTATTGCTTGACATGTTTTGTACTAGGTTTCTTTGTGGTAGAACAAAGCGCTAGAGACGTAGAAAGACGTCGATCTTGTTCTTTAATCATTGGAAAACGCGCCGTGAAAAAAGAACGTCTTACATAATTTATCAGCGGGCCCATTACGCATCCTGAACGCTTCATTTTCTCGGAGAAAAATTTTTCATTCCCCTGCATTAGTGGGATAACAAAGAAAGGGAATGAAATTCGCCATTTTACATTCTCTTTTTTTTAATGTTCAATGCAAAAAAAAAATCATTTATTTTTTCTCGTTCTTGCTGTTGCATTGAAATTAATCAGTTTTGTGTTTTTGTTTAAGTTTTCGACTAACTGTGCGATTTCCTGTTAACAAGTTACCGCATTGTATTTTGGCCATTAATGATTCATATTTACAACCATTAAATGTTTATGAAGCAATTAAATCAAAGCAAAAGGTTTCAGTTCTAAGTTAAATTAAACCTAAGATTTCATTGCAGTTCAGAATGTGATTTCATTTCGAATTTTGTCGGAGCTTTCGAAAAAGACATTACTAGTTAAGTACACAGTTAATGAAACTGTTCTAAAATAATTTAATCATTTTATTTTTTAATTCTCTTATTATTTTATACCACTTAAATTTAATTAAAATCATTTCATCCTTTTTTTAATATGTACATTAAGCTAAATAAATTTGCATTATGTTCATTGCGAGTACTATAACTACAGGAAGGTTAGTTTTGGTATCACTTCAATTTTATTTCACATTCTTATGTCAGTTTAAAATTAGTGAGATGTACTGCGAGTTTGTAAAGTAAGGCTGTACCCTTATTTGAGTTAAAGTCGTCCTTTTGTCTTATGACTGTGAGTATGCTAACAACTGATTCTTAACCCTCTGATCGGCCAGGGTTTTCGCTAAGAAAGCACAAATTTCCCAAAACTACTACCAGAAAAATTTATTTTCTACATTTAATGTAAAAAATTTCCTGGCGTTTTAAACCTGGATTTATGTACTGTTAACATACTGCCTTAATTTCTTTGACATATTTTAATATGCACGTATATATACGTTCGTACAGATATCATAAAAATATTCTAGGCCGTATATATACGGCTTTGCCGGTTAGAGGATTTTAAATCAATTGCCGACCGGATGCCTATCCCTATTGCGACCACTGCACATCTAAAAATTCTTCATCTGAGAAGCTTACTTCCCTTAACCCAATATTACAACCCATTACGAAGAAGGAAAGAGTCTGCTAAACGTTTTGGATAAATAATATAGAAGTGAACACTTTACATAGAAAAGACGTTTGTTCTATGATAACTATTACTTGATTTTTACATTACGTTGCATCCGTACACTTTAATTACATAAGACAGGCAGAGAATTGAATAATTGTAATGCATTTTTTCCTCAATATTACAGGTATTTTGTATTTTAAAAAAGAATACTTAGCATTATTCGTGAACGCAGCTCCTTGAAAAGTAATATTTTGTAGATTACCGCCACGCGATGAAGATGAATATAGCTCAAACATTTGTCAATACATTGAGATACTTCAGCTGTTATGTGTTTCGGTTCTATGCTATTTTAAAGTGAGTTTTATATGAGTTTAAGTTCAAAATGCCTTCAAAATGAGCAACAAATTTTTGAATTTTATGAGATGTTTTCAATTGAAATAAGGTGCATAATATTAGCAATTTTCGATCTTGTATTTGCTAGATAATATACATAATTCAGTTTCGTTTAGGTTCTTTGTGTCATTACGGCAAAGCACGCAAAGGCTATCTGCTTAAAGAGAAAGATGGGATGTCTTCGTAGAGGACTTTCTAAGGTGAAATAACTAGAATCATCGTTGCACCTGTGGAAAGCCACGCAAACACTATGCCACCGCGATTTGAATCTGAGCCGAACTACCGAGTTCCAGCCACTTTACTGCGGTAAACAAAACTAGTCGGAGTGTTTGAAAATTACCTTTTATTAATCCAGAGGGTCTTTGTCCCTGAAGGATTATTGTTTTAGTTTTGCGATTTTGCGTCGGAAACATTAAAAGTCTGTATCACTTTTCAAACTGTTGCCGCAAAATATCGCAGCCCTGTATTATATTTAAAGAAATTAAATAATGAAGAATGTGCATAAATGTATGTATGGTTCTCACATTGTGATAAAACGACGGTACCTAAAGCCATCGAATTTTGAATGCCGTAATCTTGCTGCGAATATAGGCATCTGGAAGCCCAAATTTGAAATTTGGAATTTGTTTTATTAACGGTTCTTATTTTGTAAAATTTTAACGAATTTTTGATTAACAAACTCATGGATTTCAAAGCAAGCAATGGCAACGTTGTACAGAAAAAAACATTTTTATCTGCAGCGCGTGAGACTGTGTGTAGAAAATTCTAAAGAAATGCTCAGTTTAAAATTATTTTGCGATATTGTTCTTTAAGTTTTATGGTTTAAATGCGAAGAACATGATATTCAGTAAATAAAAGTAACATACAAAATGTTTAAAAAACGTCCCTTTGGACGTAATTTAAAATCTGAAACCTTTCAGATTTTTTTTATCCTCTTAGGAATAATTTACCATTCAATTCAATTTGAGGTTTATTACAATAGTGAAACTTCTGAACTATTTTTTTTTCTTGTAGAAATTTCAAAATTAATTCATTTTTACTAAGAAACGGGTAATCGAAAGCTTTTTATTTTTTGCTGTGATATATATACCGTTCCGAATTTTGTATTTAGTTAGATATTTTTAGTATAATGATAACTAAAATTATTTCATTTCTCCCTGCAATGCAACACGAGACATATTTTAAGAGAAAGCTACGACGGAAAATAAAAAGAAATATACAGAAGTATTTAACATTTAATAAATATGTATCTCGTAATTTATATTTAAATTGAATGACTGTAATTGACTACTATGTTAGCTGTAACCGTAATTCTACTCTTTTTCTTTCCAGAAATCTCGAGTAGTAGAAATGACTAGAATCTCATGCGACCGATTTAAAAGTATAAAATGCCAGACAGAGAACATCTCATGTCAGTTGTTTAGTTAGCTGCTGTTATTGTTGATCGGATTAGCTTTCTCTGCCCTTTGAACTGCGTTCTATTTAACGTTTTAGTAGTTTAAAGCATAGCTACTGATTATATTGCACGATATTGTGATACTGCATGAATACCTCTGAGGAAAAAAATCGCGCGTTCTGTTATATTTCTTTTGATAAGAACAAATTTAATCAACCTTTTATCGGACTTGTGATTTCAGTCTATTACTAACTCGTACGCAAGCAACAATATATTATATACATGTAATTTAGTTTATATTCAAACTAAAATAGAAAGGCGCCACTATAATATTTAAAATAAAGCTTCTTTATTATATATAGCTTAATATTTAAAATATAGCTTCTTTATTATAGCTATGCTTTGCTTCTTTATAAGTTTGTTTTCATTGCCACGTGTTTTATATATAATTCTAATTTTCGATTCGAAGCTAAATAGATGTTATATATCATGGACAAACATATAACATCATTTTATAGAGCAGAAATTCACCTACCAAACTACACAAACTAACTCAGCCTTTTTTTCGAACTAAAACCCAGAACATGTGAAATAGTCACAATCGATTTTCATATTCGAAAGGTTAGAAAAGATTTCAGATATTTTTCATCTTAAATCTCTGTTCGATGCCTCTTACTTAACCATCTCTATGCATCAGTGTATCTTCAAACTCTCTTAAAAGTAGTACATAAGGCACAATTTCAGAGATTTTTTAGTTGTAAAAAGTGATTTTTAATTCTTTTTTCAAATTTATTCAAAGTTTGATGTGCTTGTACTATATGTTTTATGCATATCTGTGGTAAAGGCATGTTAACTTCTGGCATTTATTGCATTAGTTTCTTGTTATATCAAAATAACTCATGTAAATAATATCAATGCATTCTTCTTTGAAAATGCATAATAGCATGACCATAAATTTGCATAAAAAATGTTCTATAATTACATCTACTTTTTTTTACAAAAGTATTAACCACAATCTTACGAAAAACAGGAATATTTGTAGTTACCTCAATATTAATTATGTATTATGCATAGAAATTAGGCTTAATTTTAAAAGATGTAATACAGGAGAGAAATTAGCATGAACTGATTTTGGATTGCTGTTGGCTCAAAAGAGCCATCAGGCTCAAAACACGATTTTACTTTTTTCATTTTTATTTCGAGTCTGTTGCCATTTGTAAAAATGTAAAATGAAATTTATCTTTAAAATTTAATGTTTCGAATTTATCTGTCACATTTAATTTTGTCTTTAAAATTTAGTAGTCAATAACAAATTAAGATATGATTTATTTTGTTACTGACTGACGATTAAGTTATAGCTTTTTATATTTGCGTTATACATTTTTTCTACCTTTTCAAATATACAAAATATATACAATGTTTCCATTTAATCTAAACAGATATTTGTAGTATCCTAGTATTCATCCGGTATGTTTCTCTTTCAGCCTGTGCCATCTTCATTGCCAATCTGTACTGGTAAAGAATACTAAAATTAAAAGAGCCCTTTAGCCAACCGTTAATACCTTCAAGACTTTTCAGACACATTTTTTTTTATATTCATATTAAAATTTTAACCTAAGGTTAGCAATGCTCTTTGATTTGGCAAATTAAAATTTTTAGTCTATAATATAGATATTTATTAAAGCTTTTAGGACTATGAAATCTTTACAATATATGAAAAAGAAGCAAGACAATATCAGTTATATTATTGGTTAAACATCAGAAATATATTATCTTTAATTTTACAAAACTTCTACCATATCAAAGCGGAGAGGCAAGAGATCACTAATGTTAAAAAAGTAATGATATTCTGCTCATATTTAGAAATTTATTCAGAAAAGTGTTTTACCATTTAAAAAGGAATGGTTCTATGCCTTTCTCACGAAATCAATACAATTATTAAAAATAATAGGAAAATGAGCGTTAGCTCAGAAGAGCTATTAATTTCGTTTTGACATTTTTCGTCTATTCACTATAAATTTCCGCATTACTTTTCAAATTGTTGCCACCAAATATTATCCATCTGTGTTATATTAAAAAAAATGAAATAATGAAGCATCTGCATAGTTGTATGTGTGTTTCTTGCATCGTGATAAAACAACGGTAGCCATCAAATTTTGAATAATGTAATCCTCCTCCGAATATGGGAATCTGGAAGTCCAAATTTGGAATTTGGAATTTGTTTTATGATAATAAAGCTTTCATACTTTGTAACATTTTAACGAATTTTCGATTAAGGAACTCAATGATTTCAAAGAGAGCTATGGCACCACTTACAACAACAACAAAAAAAAATCTCCAGCGCGCGAGACTGCGTATTAGAAAATCTAAAGATATGCTTATTTTAAAATTATTTTGCGTCATTGCTGTTGAATTGAATTTTATGGATTAAGAGAGAAGAACATGATATTTAATAAATACATATAACACAGAAATCGTTAAAAAAGTCACCTTGGACGTAATGTAAAAGCTGAAAACCTTCAGATTTTTTAAAAAAAAATTATTATCCTTTCATTAATAACCTTAATATAAAGTTGATTGTCACCTAAGTTGGAAATTATTAGTCTATTTATAGCCTCACAAAATATAAACTGTAGTGGCCTTCTTAGGATAAGAAGGTTTAACAACGACTCAGCGGTAAAGTCGATGGACACTGGTAGTTCGGCCTCGGTTCGATTCCAGCTGAACGGGATGCCTGCGTGGGTATTTCATGGTTTTCCTATGTGTAACACTTACAAAATACAGTTTATCTTAGAAAGTACTAAAGGCGTGTATCAAATTAAACAGATAGAAAACAAACCTAATCACACCTATCTTAGATTAGAACTACATGCAGATCTTGCAACCGCTAGCTGGCTTAGAAAGACCTCCACCAAAGCATCTCTTCTTTTAAGCAGATAGCCTTCGCGGACTAAGCTATAATGAAATAAACCAGACCAAACGAACTGCTAGCTAGATGTGTTGACCAGTTAAGTCTCGGAACCATGTTATGATTTCGTACAAATTATTTTAATTATTTAAAGAAAACATTTTTGGTTGGAAGATGTTCAGGAGTTATGCCAGCCTGTTTTTTCAGTTTTATTTAAATAAAACCGCCTTTCACCTGAAAATGTGAAATGCACCAGGCAACGCTTCATAGAGATGTTTTCTTCGACTGGGAAATGTTTTCTTTGACTTTCTTCAACAAGTAGTTTGAATTGTAAATTTTACGAAAAAATGATTCCAATCCTGTATTTGCCAGGTGAAGAAATCAGAAAGTAGGATGAATTATAGGAATTATATATAAATAAATGCCTAGAAGTAAGAATGCCTAGAAATAGTGCATTCAGTTAGTAGCTGGTGATTTATTCTTCCATCTAAAAGCAATTTAAAATTCCTTCAAAATATCACTCACTTCAAAATATTATCCGAAGAAAGCCTGAAGCGGGAATAATTTAATTGCAAACCTCGTTTAACCCTTTAACAAGAATTAAATTGCATTTTCTGCATGTAACAAATAACAGATCTATCTCTTTCTTTCGGCAGAGTAAAAGGAAATCCACTGTTATTTACCTTTACAATAGTTAAATAATGGAGATAAAAGTAAAAATTTATCGTTTTGTTGAAATTACGAAAGAATAAAACATGAACATTCATATTCGAGACTCCTTTCATCTTACATTGCATTGTGGCTAAATAATCAACGGTATCGCATTCCTCCTTTTTTAATTGTAAATTCTTATGCCTAAAGTTTCAAATGAAAGATCAAGCCCGACATTATTAAGCCCGCCTCATTTTTACTGAAATCTGTTTAGATATTTTAAGTTCTGTAGATATTATAAATCTCTGTAGGAGCAATGAAAGTATATTTTTTTGCATAGAATGTACTTAATTTATAATAAACCTTAATATTATTCTCCTGAGAGAAAGATAATTTATGAAGTGGCATCTCAAAATACATTTTATAGACTCACAAGCTTCTTGTTTGTTTCAAGTGTGTTCCAAGTATAATTCCCTAAAGGGATAAATTGCTGTTGGCTTTTCCTGCGACGGCGGAAAATACAGTCAGAACGGAACTAAACGATAATATGATAAGATGTATAAATTCATCCGGCACTGTTCCGCGTATATTTGTTTTAAATCATGTTTGTTATTGTTTTCAATAAATAATCAAACACAACTACTGTAAAATAAATAACTCAACACTTCAAAACGATGACACCACAGCCTTAATGTTTCTGCTCTGAATTATATTTAGAGAATTATTTCACACGATTATAGCTGAAAATACAGGTTTTATCAATGAAAAACTTAAGGATAAGAAGAGAATTAAGTCCTTTTCTAATTATTCGTGAATCATTTAAATTTAAAAAGAAATGGCACATTAATACGGATTACTGATCTAAGGTGTTCGATGGAAGACAGATTAATTAGCTAATAAATTCTAATTTTCATTAAGTAAATATGAATTCATCTGCATTCTGTAAGAAAGAGAAAACATTCAAAAAAATTTTTTTTCTTTTCTCGTAATCACATTAGTTTTCTCAAATGTTCAGCTAATTCATATTCAAATATTCCAATCCATTATAATAAGTAATAAATCAATGTAGTAAATTAATAATTAAAATCAATTAAATGGAATTTGAATTGATTTAATTGCCATTTTACCTCTGATAAATTCTTTTTAGAGTTCAATAGCAATCGATCAACCAGGGTTCAAAGACATTAGCATTCTGCCCCTGATGGGCTTTTAAAAAATAAGTAGTTTATAAAATAGTAATTGGAAAACAATTATATAATTTTCAATGATACTGTTGTCTGCTCACTTAAAATTCATTGTTTTATCATAACGAATATTCCTTATCTAAAAAAAAACCTAAACAAATGCGATGGTGTTTTGTAGATGGGGCGTTTGAAGTACTTTAGATTAACTTTTTGATCTTTAGCCGTTTGGTCAGCATTTCATTTTTCCTTTTTGTTTCCTATATGTGTATCACTACGAGCACAGTGACGTCTTTCTCCTTCGGTATAAATTACATTGTATAAGTTTTATTAATACTGCTTTAGTACTATAAAAGTTTAATACTGCTTGAATGAAATATTACTTTCTTTTATCCATTTTAGCTTTAACAATGAGCAATTAATAGCTGATAATAAATAATGAGCAATTAATGGCTTTTGGTGAACTATTTAACATGTAAATAATTACAGTTACCAGATTTATAAAATTACTCTTATAATCACAAATTACAATTCTTTTCTGAAACTAATATCCAACGTTTTTGAAGAAACTAACGTAAAAGAATTTCCAGTGATTGAAAAAAGAAAAAAGAAATTGCTATACTCTTTGAAACATTTCTAAATGGATTCTCTACTGCAATAGCCCCTTTCCTTTCCTGGTAGCGATGAATAAATTATCTTTCGAACAAATATTATTCGAACAAGCAATGGAGAGTATATATGAAGAGTATATTTTTTGCTTTTAATTATATATAATCATGTTTATCTATTCAAATGTTAAGTTATTGGAAGAATTTGTCTTTCCTCTTAGTGTTGCAATATGAGTTATTTTGCGCATATGAAGTTTCAGCGCATGAAAATCGTTAAATTTTTATATATCTATCACTTACATAAAAAAAGTAATCAAAAATTTAAAAAAAAAAGTCCTTTTTTTACTGAGAACAAAAAATAACTTCTGTTTGCTGCTGAAAAGGAAAAACGTACAATGGCCTGTTTCACTTCGAAATACGTCACAATCAGATCATAGGTGCGAATATATTTCCTCTCATCACATTAGGTTCTAAATTTTCCTATTGTGTAGAGAAAATTCAATTGCCACCGCATACCAGGGTCAAAAACTAGCACACAAAATTCGCCTCAGAGGAGAAAAAAAAAGAAACAGAAAAGAGAATATAAAAAAGGTTTCTTCCATTCGAAACGGAAATACAATTTGGTTCTTTTTTCTCTGCACGCAAAAAATATACTCTCACTAACGTTATAGTTTTTTAGAATTCTCTTAAAAAAGAAAAAAAAACCTGATCACAGAGGTTCATAAGAGGATGATTAGATTAGGGCTATGGCTTAGAGAATAGTCTTTTATTTTGTTAGCCTGGAAAAAATAGGGATCAATACACCAGCTGAGTCAGCAGCATGCTCATATATACATATATGTACTTTTTTTGTACATAACACAAACGCAGCGTGTGGGGTAAGAAATTAAATATTAGGTAGAACTAAGGAAATTTGGAAACAAAAAAAAGTTCTTGACTCTGGAGGCATGAGATAACCATAACGCGTTAACACTGAGTAGTTTACGGCATTGTAACTCGATGCATTATACATTCCGTTAGCTGAATTTCTAATTTCGTTTAGATTACCAGCTAAGTGTGGATAGATGTTTATTTGCATGGGCATGTAAGAATTTATATATACATGTGTGTTATTATATTTTTCGAATGTTTCAGACGATGACAAAGGATATAAAGATGAAGCTGATGATTTCATCAATCAACACGCAATCATAAATATTTTACACTTATATTTGGTGTAGACATAATATTCTAGCAATAAAGTATTGTAAATGCCGATACGAATACATTCGCCATTGAACAGTTTTAAGCACAAGTGTGAAATATTGTCAGCATAACAAATGGCCGAAAGATAGCGGGCAGACGATGTGGCTTATGATACAAAAGCAGGCGACAGAAAGATCAGGGTAATGGTGTTATATTAAGAATAGTGAAACTAGTTAATTTCAGAATAGAGGATCTTAGTATTACTTTAATATTTCTGGTATAATTAATGCGTGAATATCATTCTAAATACGTAAATGACTTTAACTTTTCTCATTACGTAAATACATTCGTCAGTGGTACTATGTAAAGATCATGTGACAGCGATTAGTTCTGAAATCCAGCATATCAGAAGGATTTATTATAAGCATATTACTATTTTAGGACAGTAATGGGAGATAAATAAATTAAAAAGATTTAAAGATAGTTACAAATTTACAAATTAATGTTAAAACTTTTCTTAAATATTGCTTACATTGTATAAGTGCAGGATATAAACACATGATAGAAATTTATTAAAAAATTAAACTTAATTGCAACAAACTGGCAATAGTCCTTTAGTGTCCTAATTTTAATCGAAGTACTGTCGTCTTCAAGCATCTGTATTGTACCACTGACATCACTTTTTCCGCAGAATCTGCATGGCCGTAGACTTTTGCTCGATCGCCTACAGAAGATACAGTACTTACAGTATAGAAGCACAGTACTTACAGAAGCCAGCATTCATGGTTTAAATGAAAGACAATGAATTTGAATTAACAAATTAATGGTAATTTAGCCTAATGATTACACAAATAGAGTAACGCTCAAGCTTGCTCTGATCTAAAGTCGGGATAAGAAGCCTAATGGTGAGAATATTATTCAAAAGCAAAAACGGCCAGTTAACACACTCCTTTTACCTTTGCGTAAATCACACACATGTTACCAAATTATATGTTAATGTTGTATGATTCTAAGGTATTGAACTGTGTCTCCTTATTCTAATTGAATGCATTAATATCTATTAAAATTAATTTACTTTAATTTGTTCCATTATATTATAGCAAATTGTCTAAATTGTAGTATGTATAATTATAGTTTATTTTCTTTAAGTAAAATATCTAAGAGCATAAGAATGTTCGTTTTTCTTATTTCAATGTTTGTCTAAATTATTGCAGTGATAAAACTGTCACGGGAATATATCCACTATATATCATCTGCCGCTCAATGCAATTTGTGAGCTCGTAATTGGTGGCCGATCTGAACATAACTACTACTCATACCAACTGTTTAATCGATATAGTGTCAATCCCACTTAATATGGCCGTTGGTCGGCGCAAATGCTTTATTTGGAGGAACCTTATAAGAAATGTCATAATCAATAAAATAGTTAGGGTTTTATTCACATACTTCGGCCAGAATGATGTTTAATTGTTACAATGTGCAGACCAGGAAAATGCTTGATTTCGAGTATTAGGCATTTTAGAATCTAATAAGCAAACACAGAGTTTAAAGAAAGAATGTTGTTTTTCATCCATATTTTAAATATGTCTCAGCTTTCTGTTGTGTTTCGATTTGTGAAAACGTGAGACTTTCATGAAAAATTTCTTACTTTTACGGAAGTCAGCGGTAATTACTGTGCATGTGATAAAAATGTACATATTTTAAGAATGCTTCTATATTTCCAGTGTTAGAAAAAATTTTTAGATCAACGATATGACTAAGCAGCGACATTTTACTGTCGTTTAAATAATTTACAGACAGTTGTGAAACAGAACTGCCCGAATACAATTTTCATTTATTGCTACGCACACAGACTTCACATTCTGACTAAGCACTCAGACTCAGCTACGCGTTGAGACTAAGAAACGCTGTCTAGAGGAAATACACTGATTATCATAAATTAAGAAAAAATCCCAAAAATCACGATTACTGAACAAGTTACATGTAGAATTTTATGAAACTTACTCACAATATACACCACATAGTAAAGTATCAAATAACATAAAAATAATTACCAGACAATTACGGTAGTATAGAAATTAACACATGTATATAATGAAAAAATCGAAGGTGTCCGTTTGCTATAGAAAAATTACCTTCAATATGGAATATAATCGCCTCTAGAAGCAATACAGCACATAGAGCGATGTGTGATGCTCTTTATTATGCGGTCTATCAGTGCCATAGAAAGCGAGAGCCATTGTTCTTGTAAAGCAATTGCAATCGCGGCAAGGGTCTGAGGGGACGGATTGAGAGCAGCTAGACATCTCCCTAAAGCATTCAAAACGTGCTCGATAGGATTCAAGTCCGGGGATCGAGCTGGCCACTCCATGCGCATAATTGTTTCCTGTTGAAGATAATCATCTACAATGCGAGCCCAGTGTGGTCTTGTGTTGTCGTCCTGTAACAAGAAAGTATCACCTATTGCCCCGGCATGTGGCCGCACATAAGCATCAAGGATGTCATCTCTATAAACCTGAGCATTCACGGTTCCCCTTGAAAAGACTTGAAGGTCTGTACGTCCACCCAAAGTGATGGCAACCCAAACACAGAGACTGCATCTTCCATATGCATCTGCTTCACGGATGATAACGGATTCCAGGTTCTCTCCATATCAAATAACGTCTACTATCGCTTTCTAGGCTAAACCTGGACTGATCCGTAAAGAGAACAAACAACCTTCCATTGATCAGGCGTCCAGCGGACATGTTGTCGTGCCCACTGCAAACGGTCCCTCCTAAGGCGTGACGTGAGCGGCACGCAAATGGCTGGTCGCCTCGCATACAGATCACTTTCGTAAAGCCTTCTACGCACATTTGACGTTGACACCAATCTTCCGGTGGCTGCAGCAGGATCTAAGAAGAGTCGGAGTAGCGGTTCTATTCCTGCGTGCCCATAATTTCAAATATCGGTCATCGGCGCTCGTCGTAGCAGTTGGCCATCCGTGGCTGAACCTCCTAGATGCCGAATCTGTGGTTTGAAATTGCCTCCAAAGTCTGTGAACCACAAAAGACTCACATTTAGCCATCTGGCCACTTATGTTTGACTTTGCCCTGCCTCTAGTCTCTCAATGGCTCTCCATCGTATTTCTGCAGGCAAATGATGCCTGGAGGTCATTGTTACGAATTGGCTATCTCAGAATTCTGATGTTACTATCACAGTGAAATATATGGGCTTGCTCTCAAACATGGACTTTTATGCTCGTCGCAGATGACGTATTCCGAGTGCAGGGCCACTAATTTGCATATCGCAGTTTTACTCAGCTACTCTTACTTGGCAACATATTCAAATTTTACACTGTTTGGCTTATTTTTGAGGGAGTTATTGCGATTTTTCCTTAATTTATGATGTGTAGCTGCGCTCAGCGACCGATCTATCGAGCTTACATATCTGCAGCATTTTACGACGGAGAATTTAGTACACAGTTTGTGCAATGAAGTCAACCTGATTCAGTTATTGTCTCTGAAATAAATATTTTTAACGTTTAAAAATATTTACTTCAGAGAGAATAACTGAATCAGGTTGATAATATAGATAAATATTTATATAAGATATAAAGGTATAATATTTTTGATGATATGAATATTTATGTATGACAGAAATGTATAATATTTTTGACGATATAAATATCTATAACTTCTAACATTTATAATTTTTTCAAAAGCCTATAATTTAATTCATGAAACTCCAAGGCCGTGGGAAAATCATTCTTGAAACGATGTTTTAGCATATTACGCATTATTACACCTGTTGCTTTACACATTTAAAAATGATCTTTCTTGAACCTAGTTCTTCTGGATGAAATCTACGGTTTGCCACTGATATAGATATACATCTAAAATGATTAGGTAATATATAGGAACAGAAAATACGAAAAATATGCAATGCCTAGCCGGGATTCGATTTGCAGGTCTCCCGGTTTCTAGCCAGACGTTTACACCATAATAAAACACTGTAAGGAAGAAGAAATTCCTTACATTTGCCCCCAACAAAAAAGGCGACTAGTTATCATAGGACCGTATCAATAATTCCAGATGGTGAGAAATCACTGTCCACCAAATCTTCGTTTCGCAGCAGTTGTAGACTCATATGTAACTTATTGAAGTAGGAAATAAAAAATAAGGGATGCTCCGCCAGAATTCGAACTCCCGACTGCCAACAGCACATGCTTCAAGTTACCCCACGAAGGAATACGGTATGGCAGTAGATCGCTCCTTAAACATACACATTCATACAATCATTTCACCATATAGGTTTTCTGTAATTCACATGAATGGCTGATTTTGAATTCGTAGCATATCTTTTTACGCCATTTTTTTTCAAATTCAAATAATTGGCCATGAAATAGATATGAAGCTAGTAAATTACACAAAATGTAATTTGAGAATATATCAGCTTAAAAATGCCAGTGAGAACAACCATAAACATATTTTTTGTTCATATTTTCTTTTATTCGATTGTGCTACTAGCCTGACACTGGGTGTCTAAATGGGTTTGCTTTCCAGAAACTCATCATGAGAATCTCTTTTTCTCTCGAGAAATCCATTTAACGTCACACTCGTTTTGTTGCAAATTCACATCTGCCGCGTTTCATCTGCGCGTCAGAAGGCAAGGCTATACAAATACTTTAAATGAATTATTTATCAAATGCGTTTTACTGATATATATTTTTTTTCTTTCTGAAACATTTTTTTCTGGCGCATAATGGAGTCCGGTATGTTTCCAGGTATAGGAAGAACTGTTTACTTTTATTTCTACTTCTTGCGGGGATGGAAGTAGCCGCATTTGCAATTCAAAAGCAATGCATTTATTCGAATGCGGCCAAAACGTAGGATATCACGCACGAGGAATTTCGAGCATGGTAATAATATTATATTTCCCTTGCTGAAAGGACGGAAATTTTGTTGAAGTTTTACCTCCGATCAAATAAAAACAGTCTGGGGAATGTAAAATATTGGCGAAATTATATTACGTGCAACGTGAGGCAAATTTTTCTCTCATTTAATTGGCTATACCATATTATTGCTGATCTAGTATGCATATTGTAATGAATTTCAATTTTGAAAAAAAATGCATTGAACTTTCAATTAACTAATCTGAAATAGTATAAATGTGTATATAGCATGTGTACATTCTAACACCATCTTTGGTTCCTTCGAAAGAAATGATTACATCTCTCCTATTTCTGCTTAAAGCCGAGTTAGTTCTCGTGATAAAGGTTTAATGATAGCAGAACTGCGTCTCAAAAATGAAATCGGTTGTCACTGTGATACATAGACTGCAGTTCTGCTAGTTCATTTGAACAATTGTTCTAAGTATTAAAATCTATTTTTGATAAATATCCAAGATTAAAACGACTTTACATTTTTATGTACTTTGTATTTAGTGCGTTTTCTCTGTCACATTTCACATTTTATTACACAATGTTTCACAAAAATTTTACTTTTTGCATTGTAGAAACGTTAGGTTATTTAGAAGCAAGAGACATGAAAAATTTGCAGTGCCCTTTCCGGGACTCGAACCTCTCGAATATGCGTCGAATGTGCTGGCCATTTCAGTACAAAGCTATGCTAAGAAGGCGGAAGAAACTTATATACTCCCCTTTCTAAAGGGCAACTGGAAACCCAGTCACAAATCCTGATGGTGAAGAGTCATCATCCACCACCGTTTTTAGTTTGGGCGCCACTATAGAGTCATTAGGACGTTTTTATACGGGAGATGTGAAAATTGAGCAATGCTGTAGCCTGGACTCGAACCACGGACCTCTTGAATACGCTCCGAGTGTGCTGAACATTACACTACGAAGCATGCTAAGAAGCGGAAAAAATACTTTATAATATATTTTATCACTATATTTTATAATATATTTATATATTATAAATTTATAATATATAA
>KK113225.1:300404-494249 GCA_000611955.2 Stegodyphus mimosarum
GAATTAAGAATTCAATCTGTAGAAATACGAAGGACATTTTATACTGGAGAAAAATATAATTTGCGTTTTACAAGCACATTTTGTATTACAAAAATTTCTATTCAAATATTATTTTCACTCTAAAACACATTAAAAAATTTGTAGTTGATGATAAATTGTAGAAGGTTCAAGAACAAAACGGATGAGAAGCATAAAACATTTTAAGTGAGAATTTTAAATAGTAAGTTCAAGATGTCGGTGCGGCGTTTCCTTACTATTCCGTCCTATACAAGTACGCCTCTTACTCTATAATGGTCTCTTATAACGATGTTTGTCGCCCGTTAGCTTTGGATTAGCGCCCGTTAGCGTGTCTGGATGTTAAATCAAGACTCATCTGTAAACAGTACATGACCCCACTGATCTGGTGCCCAAATTAGATGCTCACAAGCTTAATTCAATCGCGTTTTGACAAGCGGTGGGAACCACGAAACACAAACCACATGTCTTCAGGCTCACAGTCCACCTTCATGCAGTCGAAGACCCACAGTTTCGTTGGATATGGGCCGTCCTGCAGGAGCAGAGAGACGCCAAGCCAGCTATCGTGCTATTAGTGATCTACGACGTTTTGCACATAGTAACAAGGAAGCGATAGTCTGCCGTTGTGGTAATCTTCCAGCCTACGTCTTATGCAGAGTTTTTAATTCCTTTGTTAACGATTATACAGCCTACTGATGACACTACGATGTACAGTCAGCTAACTTGCAACATACCGACAGCCCTCCAAAGCATTTTATCGTGCATTTTGAGGACGCATTTCATAGTGCATTAAGCAAATAGTATCATCGGGTCATGCTCTCACGTTTGGCTATCTAGAATTACACAGAACTATCACCGCTTGCGAACTGACGCGTAGATCCTGTATGCCTCTTAATAAACCTTTGCGGTATGACTGCGGGATTTCGTTTCATGCTAAGACATTAGGTTATTTCGAAGCAGGAGGCATGAAAAATGTACAATGTCCTCGCCGGGAATCGAACCTCGGACCTTTGGAATACGTGTTGAGTGTGCTGACCACTACACCACGAAGGTATCCTAAGAAGGCGGGAGAAATAACTTATAATTGGTCCAACATTCTCTCATTTGGCTTCCCCTTTCAACAAAGCACTGGAGAGAATTCCCGTCACACTGTGCGTTTTCATTGCTTCTGTGCTGCAAAGGTACTATAATAAACTTTCATGCCTTCTCCGGAATTGAGCTAGGGCCAGCGGTATAGCAGCCAATAGCACTAACCATGATACTGATCAAGTAGAAAGATATGTATAAACATTCTCGTTCCAACAATCCACACACAATATTTATTAATAAGCTGGTTTTTAACTTGAAGACGCGTGCGTAAGTGTGTTAAATGGCAGTAAATCTAACAAAAGTGCTAAATCTGGAAGCCCGTTAGCAAGTTTTAAGTTCGGGCACATATTTTGCTTTCGATATTGTCATGCACATATTCGGAAAGGCGAAGCTACCAACACAGCCCTGCTGGAAGAACAGTTAAGCCAACGACCTCTACCGGAAAGTAAAGGGGAAAAAATCGCGCAACAAGAAGAGGAAGCGTGATGGATTTGAGAACGACGGCACGCACGTGTGAAAGAACTCTCACTTATTTTCTGTTTCTGTTTTGGTTTCTTTGTAACTGAAAATAAAATGTATTAGTTGTGCATTCGATGTAATTTTGACAAAAAAAAAATAACTTTGTGAAAAGATAGTTTGGATTTCAAGAATGAAAATATAGTTTATTTTGTTATTGTTAAACATGCGTGAGTGTGCCATTTTATCCTTCCATGAGAGGAGTTGAGAAATAACATTCATAAGTGGATTTGAAAATGAACCGACAAAGTTGAATTGGTCAAAACTTACTAATGCCGGAAATTTTAGGATCATCACATTGGTAGCATGCGGTGTGGGATGTATATTTGTCGACTTTGTAAAATCAATTTGGAAACGCTCAGAAGAAGCATGTACAACTTACACGTGTAAGCCTATAAAAATCCAGGTGTGTGTTTCGGAACGCCGATAGTTACAGTGTTAGTTCTTTGGGAAAAGAAATGTGGGTGTGGAAGTCGGCAAAAAGTGAATTTTTTTGCTTCGAAAACGTGCGGGTGGAAATCGACAGTGCTTCAAAAATGTGTGAGTGACAGTGTTTCAAAATGTACGGTGTGCTTCAAACGGTCTGCAGTGCAATCAATGCTTCATATTTCTGTGTTTGGCTAGACTGCAGATTTCGGGCCAGTCGCCAAATGATGCGAAATTGCGCCAAATCTGGTAACCTCTTGGCATCATGAAAATCGTTAGGATTTAAGGTTACAGTGTATAGCATTTAAGCGGGCTTTTTGAATTTTCGTCATTTCACTTTGCTTCTAGTAAATTGTGTGTGAAAAATGACGTCGAAAGAGTTGAACGTGTGGATTTTACTTATTTGATTCGATTGCAAGATAAGGTCGAAAAATTTGTGATAGAATGGTGCATGAATTATCGTTTGATTGCGAATATGTATACGAATGTCCTAAGTGTAAAAATAGTATGAAATTACTTGAAATGAAAGATGCGATAGATTTGTGTGAATGGAGGCGTGTGTTCATTATATGTGGTTAAGCACATAGTTGAAGAAAGTTTGAATTTTATCTTTTTTTTCTTCTGCATTTTTTTAAAGTTTTAAATTAAATATGAATCAATGCTTTCCGATCATTTATTGCTCATTTACTGCTTATTACAATTTCTTAAATTTCGTGCTGAAACATTTTACTCCATTTTGCTACTGTCTTAAAAATGGTATATATTATGAAAAGTTTTAATACTGTTGATGCCATAAAATACATAGTTAACTTTCAAATACTTTATCGTTGTTTTTCTTGAACTTCTGTTTTAGATATTTTTGCATGTTTATAGGTTGTTTAGATATTTTTTGCATGATTACATGATCAATTTTTTGCATGTTTACAGGATTCATTCAAATTCGCAACCATCTAATATGGCGATATGATGAGTTAGTGATTTTCTAAAACGCGCAAAAATAACCGATTTGGCGACTTATCGAAAATGCGCCAAACTGGCCTGTAATATGCAGTTTTACCCTGTGTTTTAGAAAGTGCGTGTAATTAAGAAAATATTTAGTGATAAAGAAATAGTAATAATAAGGTGCGGAGGAAAAAGCTTAAGTGAATTCCTTACGAATGTTCGAATGCTGCAGAGCATATTTAAGTGAAGTAAATATCTTCTATTAGGTGTGCTCAGGTTCTGTGGTTTAAGTGCATTCGTTATGATGTTTTATGAAAAATTTGCTGTTAATGTAAGGGTATTCAAAGTATTTTATGACATAGGAATTATCAGTATGAATATCTTATGAGATATGAATTACCTTGCAAGTGTATTTATCTTTTATTATATGACTGAATGGTCATTAATTTAATTAATGTTTGTGATTTATTTATGAGATATAATTGCATTAATTTTCATATGCTTATATATACACATATATACTTTTTATTTTATTGAATATTTGGATGTCGTACATATTTAATGCATGTACCATGTGTTTATAATTCAATAGAAGTTAAGAATTTAACTTGATGTATAACTTTACGTAAGCAGATTCAGTTTTAACTTTCTGTTATTTTAATTAAGTTGCAATATCCTTCAAAATCCCATAATGTCATTTTTGACCAAATCGAGAAAGTCTGATCTAGTGTCCCTTGCAGAAGAGTTTTGGTTGAAGTGCTACCCACATTTAGAATTTTGGACTTGAGGCAAAAAATTCTTGCTAGTGAAAGCTATGAGGAGCAGGTAGCAAACGATCTTCTGAGTGTGATCATTGCAGACAAGGAAGCAAAGGAGGAGAAGGAAAGGCAAGAAAAGGAATATAAACTAAGGTTAGAGACAGAGGAGAGGATTGTCATTGAGAAGCATAAGGTAGATCGACAGGATCATTACTCGAATAGGCGTACCACACCTGAACAGGGGGAGAAGGGAAAGGAAAGATCGGTAGAGGAGTTAACGAGGACAATCAAGTTATTCACGGTAAAGTTTCCAAGCAGAGCAGACGGCTATAACTATTTTTTCTCCAGTTTAGAAAGAGCTTTGTCAATGAAAGTGTCCCAGATGAGTATAAGGCTAAAATTTTGATTTACCTTTTGGTAGATAAGGCTACAAATTTACTAACACTGATAAGAGAGGATAAGTATGGGGATTATAAGGAAATAAAGGAAATTGTTCTCAAAGAATTTAAACCGTCACCTCAGGTATGCCTGGAAAATTTCAGGGAAGCAAGACGCAGTTCAGAAGAAACCTTTGGCCAGTTTTCTACTAGAGTAACTGCTATGTGGGAAAATTATGTGAAATCAAGGGGGGGTGACGGACTTTGAAGGTCTTGAGACAGACTAAAAGGGGGTACATAAGGTATTTCTCTCGCCTTCTTCGCATGCTTTCGTGATGTGGTGGATAACACACTAGACGGGTAGCCGAGAGGCCGTGGTTCGATTCCCGCCGAAGGGGTTGCTCATTTTTTCATTCTTTCTTGCTTCCGAAAAAACCTAATGTTTCTACAATCTTAATTTTTGAAAATTTGACCTTTATATAATTATTCTTTAATTTCAGTTTTTATTTATGATCTAATTCTATATTGTAAAAAATCTCTTTTACAAAAAATTATTTTAACTCTAAAATATATGTAGATTTGAAATATGTAATGAAACATTACGCAATTGTTGAACCTATTTTGATAAAAAAAATTACGCAACGAAAGGATTAATCCTGGCGAATACACTGTTATTGTTATTTATCTCCCAATCTGAATTAGGATACGGATTACGTTCACGAATTCAATCTAACTCAGGAAAGCAGTTACCTGTTATTGCTCAAATTCTCAGTTACATAACAACTGGGAAATCTATTGATCACCATTACAACTTTGATCGAGAACACACTGCAAGATGTTATTCAAAGGTTCCATGGTTCGTTCATCCAACTTCTATAGAAAAAATTTTAATTACTCTCTTCTCTTCGAGAATCGAATTCTAACTCAACGCTATAGCAGCCAGCTAAACTAAAATATTAAATAAGTTATAAAAATAAAATATATAGAAATAAAATTACATTATATATGATGATGCATTTTCCCAACACCTTCATTCTTCGAAAGTTCAACATAAATAAAGAAAAAAAGAAAAAAAAAATCTGAAAGGTTTTAGATTTTAAATTACGTCCAAAGGAACCTTTTTTTCAACATTTTTTGTGTTACCTTTATTTATTAAATATCATTTCGCACTTAAACCGTAAAATTCAGTTCAACAGCAATATCGCAAAATAACTTTAAAATGAGCATATCTTTAGAATTTTCGAGACACATTCTCACGCGCTCGAGATAAAAATGTTTTTGCTCTACAAGATTGCCATTGCTCGCTTTTAAAGCCATGAGTTTGTTTATCAAATTTCGTTAAAGTTTTACAAAATATCAAATCGATAATAAAACAAATTCCAAATTTCAAATGTGGGCTTCCAGATGCCCATATTCGGGTGGAAACGCTCAATATTCAAAATTTGATGGCTCTAAGTACGTTGTTTTATCACAATGCGAAAAACATACGTACATTTATGCAGATTCGTCATTGGCAACAATTTGAAAAGTGAAACAAATCTTTATGTGAATCAACACAAAATTCCAAAACGAAATTAATATTCGTTCTGGGTAAATTGCCCCTTTGGACTACTAATTAAATAGTATAGAAAATTAGAACAAAATTCTGAAAGCTTTCAGATTCTACATTACCGCCAAAGCTCTAAAAGTTTTTTTAACGTTTTGTGGGTTACCTTTATTTATTTAATATCATGTTAAACCGTAAAACTCAGTCCATCGCAAAGTAATTTTAAAATGCGCAATACCTTTAGAATTTCCGATACATAGTCTCTCGCGATTGACATAAAAATGTTTTTTTTTCGTACAGTATTGCCATTGCTCGCTTTAAAACCGATTTTGTCAATAAAAAATTCGTTATAGTTTTACAAAATATGAAATACACTGCTGGCCATCCAAATTACAACACCAGGAAAGACAAGAGATATCACAACAAAATTTATTTAGTAGATAACATGTTGGCCAAGTAGCAAATGATTAAATTTATAGACTTCTGTGAAGTGTGGTTCCTTCTAGAATCAGTAGCCAGAATAGCCGCTATTGTTGGAGATCACCGCTGCCATACGCCTCGGCATTGATTCAAAGAGACTTTGGATGTGTTTTGGGGGTACAGCAGACCAAGCAACACGTTGCCAAAGTTGATCTGGTATATCAGCTTGGGATGCAATCTGGGTCAATCGTTCAGCAACCATGGACCACATGTTTTCTCTCGGCGAAAGATCCGGACAGCGAGCCAGCCAGGGAAACAATTTAATCTGGTGATTGACGAAGAACCCTTAGACAATGCGTGCCACATGTGGTCGCGCATTTTCCTGTAGAAATATGGCTGTGGGCAAGGACCCTGAAGGTAAGGTACCCTGAAGGTAAGGAAGGACAACTGGCTGCAACACCTCGGAGATATAGGGCTGGCTGTTTAAAGTACCGGCAATGCGCACTAGAGGAGTGCGAGAGTGATATCCAGTACTGCCCCACACCATAATACCCGGTGCAGGACCAGTGTGGTGGGCATAACGCAGCTGTTCACCATCCTCTCTCCACGCTGTCCCCAGACTCGAATCCGACCATCGTGGTGTTGCAGACAGAAGCGTGACTCGTCAGTAAAGACAATTTCATTCCATTCTGCCGTCCATATCCTTCCTTCATCGCACCATTGGAGGCGGAAACGTCTGTGGTTCTGCGTCAAGGGTAGACGAAGCAATGGATGTCTTGCGGACAGACCACTCTGCTGTAAACGGCATGGAATGGTACGCGCAGACACACTGGATGATACGTTACAGACCGAAAGGGCTGTGCTATGGTTCGTGATGTGACTGAGCGATCCGTCACTGCCATGCGTACAATGTTCCTGTCATCACGTGAAGTGGAGCACTGAGGTGGATGCGATCGAACAAGTCGGTCCGTCGTACCCTCTTGCATCCAACGGTCACATATTCGCATTACAGTCGTTTGGGTTCGTTCAACACGACTACCGATTTCCCTGAAAGATAATCCACACTCTCGGTAGGCCGCTATCCTTCCTCTGTCGAACTCGGATACTTGATCAAACGATGATCGCTGTTTACTACGAGGCATAATTGAGCGTTTCTTTAAAAAAACCACAAAAAAAAACACAATTGCCGAATTTGAAATCGTCGAAAACTCCGAGCCTTAAATAGCGGTTTGAAGTGACGCCACAGGCGCGCGTGATGTGCGTCTGCGCTGAAATTCTAATCATTTGCATATCTCACCTCCGCTAATGCATGTTGTAAATTTCATGTTATTTCCATGCTTCCTTCAGAGTGTTGTATTTACGGTGGCCAGCAGTTTAGATAATAAAACAAATTCGAAATTTCAAATTTTGGTTTCCAAATGCCCATATTCGAGTGGAAGCAAACGTTATTCAAAATTGCATGGCTCTAGGCACCGTTGTTTTATCACAATGCCAGAAACATATATGCATTTATGCAGATTCTCCATTATTTAACTCCTTTAAATATAATACATGACTATAATATTTGGTGGCAATAGTTTGAAATGTGAGCCGACATTTAAAGTTTTCAATGCACAATGCGAAATTAATAGCCCTTCTGTGGTAACGCCCTTTAGGCTATAATTGTAAAAATTAAATTTTTAAAGGGAATTTGCTTATTTTTCTCTAAAAAAGTTAAATATTTAGGTTTTAAAATCTGAAATTTATTCTTCATTGATTCCCTGTTGAATTCTCAGTAGACTTTCAGGAGTTTTGTTATTTTATCCATTGAAAATCAAATATTCATTTCAGTACCATGAACGAATAAAAGAAATAAATCAATGAATGCACTCTGAGTTATGCATGAATAAGTATTTAGATTTATTATACTTCATGCAAATTTTATGAAATAAATTAAGCCATTCTCTGTCATTCAGCAGATTCTTTTGTCCCAGCTAACTGCTACATTTTTTTGGAACGTTTATTCCTTATTGCATTGATCTTTTTCTCCGATGAAAGCTAAAAACTGTTTTAATGTTTTCTTATTCTATCTAAAATGTTTTAGAAGTATATTCAGATCAATACGAGAAAATCAATAGTTTGCGTTTCAGAAAGCAATTGTAAAAGGAACCTTATAAATTGGAAAATATGCAAAAATGGTGAAGCTAAGTCAGATTTTGCATGTGAGTCACGTTTTTAGAAATTCTAATGTTAGAATAGAACTGCATGCATGTAAGATTTCGTTCTGAAGGTACCGTGTCATTTAAATCCAGTTATCTCTTGATAAGCAACTTAAAACTTAACCTAATTATTCCTTTAATTTGTAGTAATAAAATATTGTTCAATTACTTCAGTTAACTGTCAGAGCACAAAGTAGCGAAATTATAACAGTAACAGAAGCGGTTTTGCTAAGAAGCCAGTCAGTGCTAATATACAAGACAGTCATTTTGAGTTAACACGAATTTTCACGGAAAAAATTGCAGATTTTTAAGGGATTTTAAAAAAACATATTTTATTGTATATATATATATATATATATATATATTTATATTTTTGTGAATAAGTTTCAGATTATTATCAAAATTTTCATACTTTAAGATTTTTCCTTATTATTTTTAAACTTTCTTAACAGCTGCTAAATTAATTTTTTTTCTTTTTATCTATAAAATAAGTGAACATATTAACCAATGCATCTAAGGCCCAGTAGTGATATACTGGGTAATGGAGCTGAACACTGGTAGTTCTAACGAGTTTTAGTCCTTACTTGTTTTAGTACTTACCTAATTACTTGGATGCGAAGCCTCTTTTACGTTTTCCTCAAGTGTAAAATGAACACTAGGATCGTAACTAGGGTTTTCAGCCCCCGAGTCAGCTGAAGATTTCGCGCCTCCTTCTGTTTGCTAACAGTGGAAAATATTTAATTCTAAAATTTCTTAGTTTGGATCACATTGGATGCTGCTCCCAGCGATAGATGGGCTACCTTCTAGCTACGTCCTTCTAGCTACGTCCCTACTGTCTTATGTGAACATAAGACAGTTTCTCTTACCATTATGTCACCTATTCATTTGGGTAAATAACCCTAGTGTGCTTTGCTAGAATCTAATATATAAATAAACAAATTCATTGCCGCTAGCTATCAGTGTATCTTTCAAGGTTACTGACCGGACGGTGTAAAGGAATGTTATTTCAGGGTTGCTTTGTAATCTGCCATTCTGTGAGACGCTTATTCGTATGAAAGTAATTTGACCGTAACTTCATTTTCCATGATGAAATATACTGAACTGACGGACTGTAGCATTTTTAAAAAACATTCTTTATACAGTAAAATATTATTTGGGCCTAAGTTTATTTATTTCTGGGTAATAAGGGCGTTCTAAAAGCACCCACTTAAAATTGCATATGAAATAAAATTGCAAGAAAGTTGGTACAGTGTACCATTTCAGAAATAATTAATACTCATTTTTAATGGAAATACAAAACTAAATTTATCTTGGACCTAAAAAATCTTTTTGTCATTTGTAATTAAGACGTTATGTAAATTGCACATAACTAAAGTTATAACTAAAGTTAAGGTAAATATATATCTTTTGCAAGTGTTTGTGAGTGGGTTAACTAATTTTAATAATTAGACTAAATTATAATACTATAAAAAATCTGAAAGCTCACAGATTTTATATTTTTTAATGTTATGTTTCTTATCTTTATTTTTTAAGAATCATATTCTTCACATTTAAGCCGTAAAAGTCAGTTCAACAGCAGTGTCACAAAATATTTAAAAAGAACATATCTTAAGAATTTCCGATACACACTCTCGCGCATTGGTGATAAAAATGTTTTCTTTCTTTCTTTTTTTCCGTAAGGTGTTGTCATTGCTCGCTTTGAAATTGTTGAGTTTGCTAATCAATATATCGGTCATCCCCTGCAGATGTCGTCCGCGGGCGGCCACCAGCAACCTTTCTAACAGCTGTACCTGTGGTTTGGAACGCTTTCCAAGCGCGCGAAACGACACTTCTGTTGATTCCGACCTCTGCAGGTACACTGGTGACAGTACGCCCCTTCTCCAGCTTTCCGATCATCCTTCCACGGGTGAAGTCGTCCAGGTGATTGCTTCTAGCCATATTTCACGAACTGACTCACTGGCACTTGCAGCGAATATGTAGAATTGCGTCTCCGTCCTTCCTTTTCTTTCACTGTTGAGCTGTGCGCGCCGACACCACGCGTTTTGTGTACGCTCACGTCGCTTCTGACGTTTCGTTCCTGATATTTGCATACGCATGACGTTTCTACTGACTTACGTGTTCATTGTACTGATCTCCAGAACTCCTTTTCTGCAATTTCATGGCTATCTGCTAAATTTTTACATTGTTGCTTCAGTTTTGCACACCAGGGTAGATTAAATGTGTCATGACTTTTCAGACAACCTTCCACGAAAGCTTTATTACTTCTTTAATGGACTTTACGAAAAGACTATAATAAAGCAGAAAACAAATTTTACGTAAAAAGACCATTTTTATGGATGCGGAAGCAAATTGTGAATGACACTTAACGTATTATCGCAACCACCTTAATTGAAATCGTCAAAGCTTCAGAATACATCAAATCCTGGTAACCATGCGCATAATTATTATTCAGGCAACCAACCATACACATGACAAATATTCAATTTCCAACGTGGCTAAAACTCATACGAATTTACCGTATGCGTTCTTTGTTGTATTCCAGTTTCAATGGCTTTTCTAGGGAAAAAATGATTGTCTTTTATCTTAAGTCGATTCTAAAATTTATGCTTTTAGGATCCTACATCTAGTGTAAGAAGCGGAAATTTGCCGAACTTATCTTCAATATGACAACAGAAAAAATAATTCATAATTGTCTCCTAATGACACTCTTGGCTTTATATGAAGCTTCGTATTCTATTTAACCATAATGTTGATGTGGGATGAGGAGAATTTTTTTTTAATTTTAGTAGTAGCACTTGAACATACAATTCACTGACTAGTGTGTGACAAGTATAATCAACACAATCACAGGAAAAAGAACAAAATGTAAAACTTGAAACATAATTTGGTCAGAAGAAGCGTCAAACAGTCTAACGATCTTGAAGCTTCTCACTTGCCTGACAGTATCTATCATATGGATGTCCAGTCACTGGATTGCAATGTAGTGGGTCCCCTTGTGGTGCACCCTAGGTAATGCTAAATCCACTACAGCTGTAGGGTACGAATCCATGGAGAACAGGTGTTTGAGTGTATTGCATTGAAATACAAGTGCCCTTAGCCAGGTCGAATTGAAAAATTGAGAGAAATTTAATTAACCTTTATATAACAGGTGCATCCATGCAGCTCATAGCATGGCTTATATTAAGTAATATTTAAGTATTCTTAAAATATCGGTTTGTTGTGGGTTGGAAAAGTTACAGAAAGCGATATTTAATATCGCTCTCGTTCAATTCTTATTCCTTTCGCTTCTTTCGTTCCAAAAGACATTTAAAGTGCTTTTGATGAGAGTCGCTTTACTTGTTTATTTTTTCTCCGCGCGCGCTGGAGAAAACATAAATATTAAACTCACGGTTTCCACGGTCTTAATGACGCTCCTTCGTCGTAAAAGAGGCAATAAGTATCGTTTATCAAAAGAAATGGCAAAAAACGTTTCTATTCTATCGGTGCATTAAAAGACAGATGTAGAAATTAATTGCAGATAGCGAAAGGAGGAAATTCGGAGTTCGCCAAAGTTAGAAGTAATGAGAAGGCACGATTTCTTTTCCCAGGCACTGTTCCATTCGATCGAAAATATTTTCTCTCGACGCTTCTGAGTTTAATGAGGGAAGTTCTGATAAGTTTGCTGTCACTCCCAAGATATGAAGATGTCAGTTTGCCTTTAAAGCAAAGTAGAAGTTTATTCTCAGTCAACTACTTGAGACAATTTTAATTATTCCTTATACACAGAATGAAAATATGAATTGCGAGGTTTCTTTATAAATATTGGGGGTTATTCATTATTAATTCTGGAAATATCGTGCGCAGATTTTAATAAATCGTTTACTTAAATAATGAGTATGTGAATACTTCTACTAACCCTTGGGTGAATGCTCGAATGCTAAAGAAAGAGTGAACTTTAAAACTTTGAATTAATGTTTAATTAAAGTTTTGCATAGGAGGAGACTTCATGAAAATCTAGCTTATGGTGTTTTTCTCAACTGCGGCCGATTTGGAGGCGAAATCGTATCATGAATGATCTTGAGTTTGTCTGGAGATCAAAATATCAGGTCTAGAGACAGAACGAGAGTAAAATATAATAGTTTGAAATAATATGATACCTAGAATAAATGCAGAATTTTTACTACTTCGAGATGAGAATTTTCAGTTTCGAACAATTAACTGTAAAATTTCTCGAGAAAAAGATAACATAGATTTGCCCTGAAATATAACACTACAACGTATAATTTATCCTTACCAAGTTTTACTTCGAAATAAACTGAATTGCACTGATTTGAAAAAGGAATCACCACAAAACCTGGTAAATGTTTTCGTAATAAATATACCGTGTGTGTTCAGACAGATTTAGTATTTGGTTGCTAATTGCGAAATACATATACATCGGTGCTCGATAATAATTACGAAAAATCTGACTTATCGAAGGAAAGAAGTAATAGATTTTTTGTGAGGCAGTCGATCGCAATATTCTGTTGTAAATAATGAGCAAACACATTTTTCGTGTAAAGATATACACAACCCCTCAGCTTTATAAATATTAGTTTAACAAAATTTCACTAAAGACCTCTGTTTCGTTTAAAGATAGAAATCTGCAAAGGCATTTTGCTTTTCCAAAACGTTGAAGAGCAAAATTTCATTCAGCATTATTCTTTCTAAATGCAATGTTTACATAAGCGTAGGAATATAATTATTCATCACATTGAGGCAGTTTTTTTTTAATGATACATTTATTGTCTACGAAGAGCTGTATGATGGGGAAAATTTACCACTCTTTTACAAGAGAAAAACTGCGAAGATATCATATTTCGCCGATTGGTAAATATCTAAACTATAGACACATTTAGCATTACAACTGATCCATGAGTTATGAATAGTTGATAAAATATGCTATTAATAACGTTCTAACAGTTTTTTCGCTTTCTTCCTTTCAGTACCGTGTGTATCTTTCGCCACTATACCTGACGACTTAATGCTGTACCGTTATTGCCATTACTTTTGAGTCTACCAGTGTACTTGCTGTGGTTTGGTTGTTGAAATTAACTGAATACATGCAATGGTGGATTTGTGAAATCTGGGTGTCGTCTCATCTGAATGTTTGAGAGCCCTTCATCTTTAAACACATAACCCTTAAAAATTAACTAAGCTACATTTGAGGGGGGCATCTTATGGGGAATAATTAAAAATCAAATAATTGTCTGACAACAATGGCAATACTGAATATATTTTGAACAAATATAATTAACGTTGGCAGCAACTGTTGCTTTCTAAAGATGCAAAACATCGGCTATTATCTTTAAACTATGAATCGGAGTTGTATTTTGTGTTTTTGTATGTTTTAGAACAACAGAAGTGCGAATATTTTGATATGTAGGTTTGGTTTGGTTTGCTTTGCTTTAACTGATTATGGCGAAACATGTTAGGGATATTTGCCTAAGGAAAGGAATGCCTTCGTGGAGGACTTTCCAAGAGGAAGTGGTTCGTATACAAGTTTCATATAGGGAAAATCAGGAAAACGCTCATTCAGCCGTTTGAAATGAAGAAATCAGACGACTAAAATGCTGCTCAATGCACGTTTAATGTGTAAAATGCGACTTTTATTAAATATTTTCTCTTCCCTGCGCTCTTGTTGTTATTTTTCTTGAAGCTTTACACTGAATTGTTACATTAACTTATTCAACGATATTTTAATAAAAATAATGATTCAAAAAAATCGATCAAAGGTGCAAAGACTTACAGATAGGAACTAAATAAGCAGATTTCGTAATGACGTATAGAAAGGCATTCCGGTTGTAGAAATGGCGCTTCGGTATGATACCTATCCCCTATGAGCGGCGGGTAAAGCCATAAGCTGATAACCTAAATCTGGGTGTGATTTTTGAGCGTCCATCGATGCATGAACTCAATACTGGCCGATTTGCATTTTATCTACGGTCTTGCAGCTAAAATGCATTAGCTACTCAAAGGAGGTGCAGAATACGATTCCTGAATACCTCTTCCGAGCAAATGCTCTGTTACCTGTCACCAATATTGTACGCAAAGTGTATATCTGCTAGTGCTGTTTTCACGCATCGATTCTTACCCCTTAAAATTCGAATGGATAATGACGATTTACGCCAAGAGAACGCTTTTATTTACCGCTCAATGGCAACATGTACCCCAACAAAGCGTCATTTAAAAATACATAATTTATTTTAAAATCTGCTTTTTCCTCTGTCTGCAATTTTTGAATCACCGTGTAAATACAATGTTAACTTTTACATTTGCATGAAAAGTTTCGTAAAATATTGTCAAAGTAACTGCAGTTATTAGTTTTGAATTAATCATTATAATTTCAATTAGTGTGATCGCTTTGAGAAAAAAAAAGCAATTTATCTGCGTTAGGTAATTTCATACGATATTTTATGGCTCAATTATATATTAAATTATGAGTTTGACTCTGATTTGTAGAAAATGCTGAATTTCACACTGCATTTGCACTTTTCATGTGCTTGATACCCAAATCGTTTAATAATAAACTAGCGTTTTGAATAAAAATCAGTTTCAGGGAATCTCGTTTACTGTAACTTATCTGTAAAACTACTTTTTTAAGGCTGTGTCTTTTACTAATGCCAATGAAATGTGCAATAATTTCAAAAAAAATATTTTAATTATTTTCCAGAAATTGAGCAGTTAAAACTGTATGAAATACAACTAATCCATTGAAGATCATTTACGAAGATTTTATTGGATATTATTGTTAGATAAACCTTTATAGTTTCATCTAAAACTTTTGTTAATGTCTCTAGTGTATTTTTTTTTTGAAAAACAAAGGTATTTACATATACATATAGCCAGGAAGATTATTTTTTGACAGATTTGTTAAATTCTGCAACGAAATTAAATTCTCGAAGAAGAAATGTTTATATCCTACATTTGAATTAGAAAAAAGTGTCCATTTTCACTCACATTTTGCAATTTAACAGATATTTTATTTTCGGTTCGGTTGCTAGCGTTTATCTTACTTAAAGTCCTTGTAAAATGACAAAGAATATTTTAAAATGTTTTTAAAATTTAATTGTTTCAAAGCTAAAACGAACACATGAATTACCTATTTTAAATATTATTTTATTTAACAGTAAGGAAAACTGATCTTTTTTTCTGATTGGAAATGTTTGGAATTTTGTTCATTTATCTGGATCAATTTCATTCATCCTGAGACAAGTAAAATAAAGCTTGATGTGAGTTTAATTACAAGCTTTGTAATTTTTTGGTAATACAACTAACATAAAAAATCTGATGTGTACACCACGTGACTTTCTTGTACAAAATGTTAAATTATACGCATTTTGCATTTCATTTAAAGTTATTGGATTAAATTAAATCTTCTTCGTCCATAATGCAAAAACCACAGTAGAATAAATGCAGTCTCTAAAATTCACTATATTGGTTTCCCATAGCGACACTCTGGCGTTAAGTTCATTTAACAGCATTACCTCTAATTGATTTTACAACTCCGAGTGCACAAAAATTACGGATATCATCTGAAAAATTATCTATTCGTTGCCACAAGTTCTATTCAAATACTATAATAAATCTAAAACGATGTGTAAAAAAATTAAACAAAAAAAGAAAGAAAGAAAGAAACAGTTTTTTACAGACGATTCAGTATTTCTCATTCAATTAATTCAGATCTCATTTCGCGACAAGGCGAAAACAGATAAAAACTAAAACTATCTATGTTAAAAATTACGAAGTAAATCTTAAACACTTATTTCCTCGAATACATTCCAGAATTAATTGGTTAAGCATGATTTTATAAGCAATAATAAAAGAAGGCGTTATCTTTGTTGTTGCCAAGCTTAATTTCTCTAGACTGACAACAAATCCACAATTCTGCTAAGTTTCAAATGTAAACAAATATGGCTGCTAAGTTAATAATAATTAGGCTTACCCGCACATAAACAACTTTTAATTGCAGATAATTCTACGAATGCAGATTTACTAAACGCATAAAAGAACAAAGAAATTGAGATTATGGAGCCGATTAACAGAGTGTATATGTACATCTACATATATTTATATACTTTTGGTATGGCCGATTGTAACCACAACAGGAGGTACACATCTACATGCTATAGCAGTCCTATATACAAACTTTTAACATTCTGAGACTACTCATTTTTGAGATATGTGAGATATGTTTATACATACGTCTTACGTACTTATGTACGCACGGACGCCACGAAACAAATCTCTTCAGAATCCATTTGAAATCAGTTTTATAATTTTTCTGGGAAAAAAAAATCCTTTGTTCTGTTCTTATGTGAGGATATCACGCAAAAACATCGTTAAATTGCATTCGATGGTGGTCAAAATGGATATTTTCGTTGAAATATGATACCTGAAATTTTTCGTGATTACAATACTTTCTTTTTACTTCGTACAAGGAAGTAAAAATAGAACTATACGATAAATAATTTACGAAGCCTTTAAATTCATTTAAATGAATGATTATCATTGGCTCTTTCTGAACATAAGAGTCGATTGTTATTCGGATGAAAAACTTCATATTGTTGCATATTAGGTTTCTTTACTTTTTGTTCATTTTTCAAATGTCCATTCTAGAAACGTACGGATTGATTTACGCTCCTACCATGTTCCTGCACGCATGTTCTTGGTGTAGCATTCACTTACAAAGTTTCAAATCATAGGTATTATGAGATTTTAGAAATTTTCGTTAGGACATAGAGTTTCAAACTAATAAATTCATACATCATTTTAGAAAAAGAAAAAACTTATTGAGTTTAATTTATTAAGAAAATAATATTGGCTAATTTTAACGAAAAGAGTGATTTTGAATTTTGTTTTATTAGAAAAAAAGTCACTTTTTTCACTATATAATCTTTGTCGAAATAAAATACAGTTAAGGAAAGTGTAATGTTCCCTCACTTGAATGAAGGTTAATTTTGACTATTTTACCCTAATATTTTGAGACCTAGTATCAAGTAAATCATATAAACCGAAAGCTTAATTCATATAAGTTGTAATTTTTGAGTAATTTAGGTGCGAAGGAATTATATGAAGATGGTAAAGAAATAATCGCAGAACAAAAATAAATTTTATGTTTCAACTTATTATTTAATATTTAACTGAATTTTAATCTCAAAGATCTCCTTCCATAATTTTTAGATTACTAAATTAAAAAGCGATTTTGGTTTAATTTGTTTTCTTTAAGATTATAAAAAGTGATTTTGTTTTAATTTGTTTTCTTTAAGATTATACATACATTCTTTAAATACTTAATTTTATAATTTAATATAAGGAAATTATCTGATACAAAAAAGAATTATAGTTTTGAAATTAGGTACTGATAGTCATGCATTTCAAATTATAGTTTTAAAATTCAGGTACTCATAATAATACCATCAGTAGTTAAGTATAAAAACTGTGATTGAAACTGATAATACATTTCTAGTCACAGTTTTTATACTTAAGTACTGATGGTATTAGTTTCTCTTATACGCAGAAGGAGAAGTGAATAGAAGAGTATTTTCTGTGTTAATTTCTGTATTAATATTTATCCACAACTATGTACATTGAAAACGGTAATTTAATGTGTAAATAATACAGGCATTTTGTTTTCTGAAACAAAGCTTTTGTAAAAGTTGCATTCTAATTTTAGAATAAAAATTAAAAATACTGATTGCGATTAAATAGATTTATTTTAATTTTCTCGAAGTACAGAAATAATTACAGAACCCTGGGAGCATTGTTTGCATAGAGGAACTAAAACGGTACTAATAGTTTATTTCTAGAAATTTCTTTTCAGGCCATTAAGGGTTATGTGCTTACATTTTAAAAATTCCGTAGCAAATCTGAAATATTGCAATGGGAGCTGCGATTGTATGAAATGCTAATGATCGCTGAGGATAATTAAAATTTTTCTCTACTTTCTGAAGAAGCCCAATCGGTATACGTCTTTAATTGCATATCCAAGAAACATTTGTCTTCCTCCTGATCCATTTGTTGGAAATTTAACGCTTCTGGATCCAAGACATCCCCTAATTCCTTCCAAGACAAAAGCGAATGCTTTGAAAGATATAATGACGCGGAAAACAGTGGTTTAAGTCTACGAACAGGAATCACTGTGTAAATCTGTCTGAAAGTACGTACCTAAAAACTGCTTTCATCTCCTGTTTCTTAGCTGGGTCATATTTATGCTATATCCAGTTTGCATCGTAAAGATTTAGTATATGATTTTATTATTTTAATGACAAATTACTAGATTAATCTTTAAATAAATCCTGCATTCTTTATTAACCCAAAGGGACAATTTGTCCAGAAGGACTAGTAATTTCCTTTTGGCATTTTGCGTTGGTTCAAACGGCGTTTCACTTTTCAAATTGCTGCCACCAAATATTAGAGTCGTTCATTATATGTAAAGAAATTAAATAATGAAACATCTGCATGTATGTTTCTCGCACTGTGAAAAGACAACAGTACCTAGAGACATCAAATTATGAATAACATAGTCCTCCACTCACATATGGGCTCCTGAAAGCCAAAATTTGGAATTTGTTTCATTATCGATTTCATATTTTATAGAACTTTAATGAATTTTTGATTAACAAACACTACGATATCACAGCGAGCAATGGCAACGCTGTAAGAAAAAAGAATTATCTCCGGCGTACGAGACTATGTATCGGAAATTCTAAAGCTATTCTTTTTTTTTAATTATTTTGTGATATTGCTGTTGAATCGAATTTTTTTATTAGAATGTGAAGAACACGATATTTAATAAATAAAGGCAAACGTTTCCACTTTAAATGAAAGAGATTAATTAAAAGAATAATGATGGATGGAAATATAAATGGTTGTTAATTAAAAGGTATTTAGACTGACGTTTTAAAGAGAATATTTGTTTGTTTTCTTTACATTTCTAAATATGACGTTCCAGTTATTAAATTTCAGTATTCTGAATATTTAATGATGCCTAAAGTTTCCATAAAGGTACTTATTTATCATAAGCGAGGCTTCTAACTGCATATTTCATAAAAAAAAAACCTTAAAAATTTATAATACCCAAATCCTTTTCTGTGCTTCATTGTGTATATAAAACTTATTTTACTTAATACAGAATCTTAAATTTCTTCTTTCTCCACTTTTATTTCCGGTTAGCAACTAGAGATAACAAAGAATACGTGATTATAATTTATGCAGTTTTTGGTTTGTTTAGAGTTGTGAGTTAAAAATAAGTGTGTTAATTAGTATTTACACCTGAAGAAACAAATATGCTTTATAGAAGTCCTGAATATTCAAATTCTGACGTTCTAAATATTCAAATTTATAAAGACTCAAAAATAAAATATAAAAAATAATTTGAAATAATTATGTAAATATCCCTTAAAATAATTGTATCCGGGACATTTTTCAAGTCAGTAGACAGACACAGTGCGCTTCCCAAAGATCGAGATAAATGACGTCACATGACTTTTAGAAACTGGAGAGGGAGTAATTGCTTTGGAGTAGACTGTGAGTCAGTGATATCAAACGCTGTAAGATTTATGGCTGGGAAGATCAAAACTTGTAGTACAGAAGCACTGAACATTTTAAAATACTAGGGCAATAAAATATGACTTGGAGGAATAGAATTATTCGTAAAATAAAGTAATTGTCTGCTTCTTATGTATGCTGCTACTCAAAATGATCCCCCGTCTCTGAAGTGCATCTTTCAAAATATTTAGTATTTTACATTAAAAATGAGTAAGAATATATATCACAAACTTAAATTAATAATCTAGTAGAAGTAGATTATTGTCAGGAAAATTCTAAAATTGTACTAAATGAAACCTGTTCAAACTTGAATCAAACGTTAATTTCTTTGAAGTCAACTTAATCAGTCTTATTAAAATTTTATAATACATTTTATATTATATTTTCATGCTCTAGACCGACCTTTCCAGGGGTAATAATCTGAAGCATTAAAATCTGAATAACCCCGGAGAATTGAATCATATTTCTTTCCGCAAGATTACTTGACCAATTAAAGATAAGAAATAAAATAAACCATGAAATGAAAATAAAATTGTAAATAGAAAATAGAAAAACTATGTATAATATTTACATCCCATGCTCAAACATAGGCGATTACCCCGACATGATACATACACATGTACCACATATTGCAAATAATTATATATATAAATATATACAAAACTATATGCAATAAGCAGATGATTAACAATTATTTTTGATATTCTAAATTAGGATTTGCAAATTGTTATAAAGTGTATGAAGAAGGTAAAGGCATGAACTGTATGAAGAGAGTAAAATGTGCAAGTATATTTCTGTGCAATTTGAAATATTTGCTCCTATATTTCCATGAAGTAAACATGTAATCGGAATTCTTGTGATAAGTAATATTTCTTTGCGTTTATAAATATGCGTTAGTTTGATGTCAAGTTATAAAAAGTGTATAAGTTATGATTTCTATGAAAAGAATTTTGCTGTGCTGGAAATTGTAGGAATATATCTATTTTATTTAAAAAGCTGCCGTCAGTAAATAAAAGCAAATATTTGTAGTTCAAATAGAACTGACGATTTGTAATAATTGCTGTCAAAGACGAATGCAATGTGTACACTATTGCAGACTTTTACAGTCAACACTAGGTTTAATGTTTGGTGCAGACAATAATATGGACACAGAAGCGCTAAAAAGAAATTCTTTGATTTTAGTGCTCATGTATAATGTTATTCTATTAATAATAATAATAATAATAATAGCACAACTGTTAAGAAAATTCCTTTGTGCATGGAAATATGAAAATATTCTAAAAAAGAAATTACATCTACAAAAATTTCTCTTTGTTATAATGATTAAACTATGCGCTATTATAATTTGGCAGGTAAATGAAAACTCTAGCCTTGGGCGAATTGGCAACACTTTTTTTTTCTCGTTTAGCTGCATTATAACAGAGTAAGTCAGTGAAGTTACACAAACTGAAAATGGAACAGTATATCAAAGGGTTAATATGTCAAACTAAAGCTGAACGATTGAAACCACAGTTCCATTGTTAAAATGTAACATATTATGTGTATTTATTCTGAAGGATTATATGTATTATCTTATTATTTACATCTGAAGTAAAAATATTTAGCATGTCTATGAACACTTCTTTTCTTTTTATACTTAAAGTACAGCTTTTAAATTAATCTTTTACCAGCCGCTGAAAGTTCATACGTTCGTTTTCAGGTTTAAAGTTCTGATATACGTTCGTAGCGAATTCTATAATTAGATTCGTGACCACTATAGATTACGAGCCAGCAGGCAGCTTTTCAAATGCGTTTTGTTCTAGGTCACCATAATAGAGCATCGAATGTTGGAGACATGTTAATTTCCTACAACGATTGATCGCTTTCTATCCGTGTAAAGTTTGCCAGAGGACGTTCTTTGGCTGTTTCTCGAATAAAATAACCTTCTTTCCATCCCGTTTTTTGTTTGATTTTTTACAAATTGCTTAGAAAATCTGCTTGAGCTTAAAAACAGAGCGCAAACTGCACGTATATAGCAACACATAGAGGTACATATATATATATATATATATATATATATATAGTACATATATATGTATACACTGCTCGACATTGAAAATGCAACACTAAGAAGAACTGGTCAGAAAGTGATGAACTTTGGAAATAAGATAGAGACAGCAAGCAGCAATAAGTGATCTTTATTTCAACTATCTGTGTAGACGGATAAATAAATAGAGGGATTTCAGCAGCTACACATATAGTAAAACATTTCGCCCTTCTTATATATTTTTACCATTATGCGCTTCTAATCCAGTTATATTATTTACTATGTAAGCCATGTGCAGTATTTTTAAAATTTTTATTTAAAAATTACTTAAAATAATTACTTTTAATATATACAGTCGGTTTAAGTTATTTCTGTTATTCTCAAGCAATCCTTAATTTGGCTTTAATAAAATAGTTTAAAATTAACTCTCAAGCATTTATTTTAACCCAGACCGATTTTTAATTTGCGTTTGTTAAAACACATTGTCTTACTGAGAATTCAAACTGTAGTATTTGCTTCAAATATTCACCACATACTGTTCCATTTTCCTAATTTCCAACATAAATTAACTTATATTATTTAAATTACATGTTTTTTTCCATATTCAGCCAAAGGGCGTTAGCCCAGAAGGTTTATTAATTTCGTCTTGGCATTTTGCGTCGAAAACTTTAAAATCTGAATTACGTTTCAAATTGTTGCCAGCAAATATTATCATCCTGTATTAAAGAAATTAAATAATGAAGAATCTGCATAAATGTATGTATGTTTCTCGCATTGTGATAAAACAATGGTACCTAAAGCCAACAAATTATAAATAACGTACGTGGTCACCCGAATATGGGAATCTGGAAGCCCAAATTTGGAATTTAGAAGTTATTTTATTAACAATTTCATATTTTGTAAAGCATTTATGTGTTTTGATTAAAAAACTCGACGATTTCAAAGCGAGCAATGGCAACACTGTACGAAAAAAAACATTTTTATCTCCAGCGCACGACACTGTGTATCGGAAATTCTAAAGATATGTTCTTTTTAAATTATTTTGGGATATTTCTGTTGAATTGAAAGTTATGGTTTAAGAGCGAATAATATAATATTTAATAAATAACTGTAACACACAAAACGTTAAAAGATCGTTCATTTGGGCGTAATATAAAATTCGAAAGCCTTATAATTTTCTTTTTACTCCCATTTTTATTATATCTTAATTGTAATCATAATTGTTTGACAGAAATTTATTATGTTTTGCTTAAAATAATTGCAGTCTATTATATAACTTATAATCTAGTCAGCTATTATAATCCTGTAAGCTTGTATGCAAGCCATGTTCGTTATTTATTGTGATTTTCCCTCAACTCCTTTTTCTTAGAAAATATTTTTGGGCATATTAAAACGTTTTTGCTCAATAACTTCTACAAGTTACCGATATTCATACTACATTAACATATCACAAATGGTTTCTTGTCCTTTTTGTTTAGATTCAAAGTTTATAATAGTGTAACTCTTCCTTTTACATATTGATTGCTTCTTTTAAATTACACTGCAGGTTTACCCTTTGTATAGTTACTGATTCAATTAGACAATTTTTATTTTATATTTATATTCATGTTTTCTTTATTTTCGGGTGAATTTTAATCAAATGCTATTTTATGCTCAAAGACTGTCAGGATTGCATAGCTAATGAGAAATTTACTTAAGATTAATAATTTAATTTATTTTACTTATTTTGACTTTGTTAAATTGCTTACTGTTTAGTTATGAAACATGCTATGTTTTTCTTAAATTCGGGGCACACTAACACTTCGAGTTACGAAAAATGTATAAACACCTTTCTCTTTTCTTAATCATTTATGTGTAAATTTTACTTTTTTGATAATTCTTATTTGTAGCTTTTTATTTTATTTTATTATTGCTGTTTGAGAATTGAAAGGCTTGATTTTATAAAAATATTATTTTCTATACGGATACACATTCACACACATTATGCACTTGTAACGGTATAATGTAATAATATTTCTATTATATGTGTCATTTGTAATCTACATTGTAAAAGAGGCCCTAGAAGCAATGCTTACGGTTTACGTTACTATTAACTATAAAAGCTGTGAATTTATTATGTTATTTATTATACTATGGCATTTATGTTTAAGTTTTACTAACAAAATCTCATTTTAATTTCTTTCTTTCTTTTTTGCCTCTTTCCGCTATGAATTCGGTCGCTATTCGGTCATTCCAGAATTTACGTATTTTTGCCTCACAAGCAATTTTACTATGAATTTAGAATGTAAAAAATAAGGGTGCGATAACTTGGCCTGCTGTCCGCTGTCTTGCCGATTCAAATAAAATTTGTTGTTGATGATAATACTGGTCCGGTTATGAATACTGGAGACTGTAAAGTCAGCTTGCAGCGGCTGTCCAGGTTAGTTAAAATTTCTGAGTTTATATCCAGTTTGGAAATGAAGTTTTGTGTTGAAACTCGGTCCAGTTTGATTGGTAATTATATGTGGGTGTATATTAATTTAAGCAATTACAAGTGGTAAGGTAAAATTAACTTAAAGTGTTTTAATTCTTAAAGGGTCTATTATTTATGACAGACATGCCTGCTGTTGATATCAGTTTATGATACTCATTTTATATGCCAGCTTTCTTACATTTTATGACAGTGTGTGTTATTCTTTAGTGTCTGTTATTTATGACAGTGTTTGCTATTCTTAAAGTCTCTGTTATTTAAGTTATTTACTTAAAATGTCTGTTTATCTGGCTGTTAGATATAAAAGAGGCGAGAATTCACCTCAGGGATCACAAGTAAATCTTTATCATTATTGTGTTGACTAGCTAAGCTATTTTGGAACCCGCAGCAAGTGTTGCAGTGTGTCACATTTAAAGACAGTGTGTATATTTACGATTACTCCCATATGAACGTATATTCATTGATACGTTTGTTGTTTAAACTACATTTAGAATGCTTTTTTCGTTCGTAATACTAAACAGATTTTTATGCCACATAATATGAATTTTACGCACTTTTCATATCTAAGTAGGAATAATGAAATGGATTGTCAGATTGTTACAATATAAAGTCATTAGAAGTTTTTTAAAGCAGCAGACATGGAAAATTAGCAATACCATCGCCAGACTCAAACCTCGGACTTCTCGAATGCGCATCGAGTGTGCTGACCATACGCATCGAGTGACTGTGCTTCTTAGCATGCTAGGCGGGAGAAATACCTTATAACCATGTGAATATAGCACTTCCTTACATAATAATTTCTAAATAAACTTTGATCACAATATTCCCGAAAGATGCTTAGACAAGAGGTCTGTTTGAAATGTAAATACAATTAATATGTGGTCAGTTTTGAAGTAACATCCTTTTGAACACGTTTATGTGTTCCATTGCTCTCGAAACTCCTGGAATCAAAGGTAACACATCTCTTCTGGTTTTCTCATGTATATCTCTTTTGCTTGTGTCATTATTTGCTTTGGGGCTATTGTGCTTTGCTTTTGGAATTACTGATTTAGAAAGCTTGAATTGTAGAAGATTGTTGATCCCTAGTACCATCTTAATATGAAAAAACGTAAGAATCAGACAGTGAGAAATCTGGCAATAAGATGGCTGTAATATGAAAAGTATCTCCTGATAAAATAGAAATCTCAATTTCCTTTGCTCAAAAGCTTTTTACTCAAAATGCGATTTTGCGCCGTTTGGTCTAAACATGCTTTGACTCGGCTTACCGTTACCTTCGCTTATATTCCTTTGATGGAGAGTAGTATAAAGCTTTCTGAATACTAAATTTAATTATTGAAAGCTCCAGGCATGTTACAGGATTTTTCTTCGAATATTTTGCGCAAAGGTGTATGAATTTTAAGATTTTTTTAAACAACGAATTTAGTTAAGTTTTTTTGCTTACACCGGAAACATTCTTGCTTATGGATACAAAGTAGAGAAGAACTGAAATACGTAGGGTAAGACTAGAAAAGTAAAAAGCATTAACAATTATTTCAAGGGACTAACATTAAATAATTATCTAAAACGTTTTAAATAACGCATTAAGAATAATATTTGTTATAACTACCAGGTACTGCATATATATATATATATATACATATATGAAAAGTTCTTTTTACGCAAAAGGTTTTTTAGAGAAATTGGAGTTTAATATGCGTTTACAGTAAATTTTCCTGTGAAGGTCCTAATCATTTAGAATCTCGAATAAAGTCGCACCCTAAGGTAGTACAAGTGAACACTGTTATCAAGGCAAAAGTGTGTAAATATATATATATATATATGCATTACCTGTGCACACAGTATATATATACATAGATAGTACTCAAGTGTAAATAACCCACAGTGCATATATATACATATATACATAGATAGATATAGTACTAAAATAACACACAGTATATATATATGTATGTATGTATGTATAGATAGATAGATAGACAGATAGATAGAAAGATGAAAGAGACCCAAACTGCCTGATCTAACACAAAATTTAAAACGCGATGATATTATAGATGAGTGGGAAATCAAACTTTAAAAAAAATATATCAAAATCGTACATATAAATATCTCTAAAATCCACAATATTGCAGTAAAATGTGTCAGAGACATTGTTCAAAATCGCAAAACGAAAATCCCGCAAAAGTTTTAAAATACTGAACAAGCGTGTCATTAATTTATTTCATCAAGGAGACAAAAACATTATGCATACAGATCGGTAGCCATGAATGCAAACGGCAAGCCTACATTTACTTATGCATTTGCTTTGCAGTTCCAAGTAACTTGACAGCTTAAATAATTTACATATCATTTGCTTCCACAGATATTTGATTTAGAAAATCCCAGTATTTACGTAAGATTATACATAGCGTCTTCAATAAATTCTCAGTGAGGGGTATGATAGAGATCAATAATCTTCAGCAACTAGCAGATTATCATCTTCAAGATGCAGCAAACTCTATCAATAAATTTTCCCTCGGTAAGATTTTCGTTACAGATATGTATATAGCTGTATGAGTATATAGATGTTGATATATAAAAGTATAAAGATATAACTGATAACGAGCTATAAAAGTATAAAGATATAACTGATAACGAGCTATAAAAGTATAAAGATATAATTATAGTAGCGCATTTTTGTTCATCGTAATAAATTAAAGTTTTCTCAAAACACACAGTATTACTTCTTCCTTTCTTACATATTAATAGCAATAGCTTCAGGATTACTGTGCTTTTTCCTTCACAAAATAATAAGTATAAACACATTTCTATATAATATAAATGAACTTTCTGTCTATTTTTCTAACCCATTTAATGGCGAGGATGATGCATTTGAATTATGAATAATTTCTGACGATCATTATCGTAATGATGCGTACAATAATTAACGCATGTTATATAATTTTTAATTATCTTATTGTAACTAAATTACTTTTAGCTGGGAATTGTACCACTTTACCTTTGAATACTGGATATAGTTTTTGCGTTTTGAGAGCTATGAATCTGAGATATATTTGACAGCAAAATATTTCATTTCGCTTAGAGGTAAGGTATTATAGAATGCTTTGGAATTTACGGGTAATATTCTTCAAATGAGAAAAATATTTCTCTCCTTTGAGAGAAGCAATCAGTGGAGATTGTTTGATGGGCTAAGTAATTTCGAATGGAATGGCAGACGGCTTTCCAAAAATACTGTCATCGAAGTTATGGAATTGAACTTACTCTAGCTTTCGGCGCTAGTAAATTCACCGAGCATTTTGTTCATATATTGATAAAGATATCTCTTTCTCTAACAGGAACATTCCTGTAGAAATTACTAAAAATAGAATTTTTTTATTACCTGTATCTTCAGAATATACCTTCGCAAATCACGCAATAAGAAATGTTTTGCAAAAATATACTTTTATGTACATTTATATTGCTAAAGATGCTTCAATAGACAAATTTAATAAAGTTTTATGAAAATAAATACATGCAAAATGTTTAAATGTATTAGTTTATTCTCAAGGTATACCTTGTCAGAATTTGTTATTTTACTAATTGTAACTCGTAGCTAATTTTCAACAAACCTATGAGCGACTTATCGCTCTATTTAAAGATGAAAACAGAAAAGTAAGAAGGACGTAAAAGTCCTTTTTATTGAAAGCTAAGTGAACTAAACAGAAAGCAAGCCTGTGTTTATAAATCAGCCAACATTTATTGCTAGAACTCAAAGTAGAAAATCCATTGTAAAACTGAATCTAAATAACTAGTAGGTCAAAGGCTACCAAAGGCTACGCAAAGTAAATTAATCTCAAAAGTTGGCTCTTAAGCTTACACCGACGTGAAAGGACTATCAGCAACAATAAAGCTACGCGAAGACAGGATATGTTACCTTAAAATAGCAAACTAGTCACGTGGCATTTAGCCGGCAGTACACGTTTCTGTCTAAAATCTCTCAAACCTTCATTTAAATACACGCGAGGTAATTTGCATTCTGGCAGGAAAACGTAAAGAGAGAAATGATAGTACAGATTTACCAACATAAAATAACTGTAAAGTAAATTAAAATGAACCTTACAACCCTTATCGAAATTCCATAAAATAAAGTTCTGGATTCACATATCTCAAAAAATCTAACATTATTATCAAAGCCTGAATAAAGCTTTCAAGAAATATTATGTATATGTTAAATGAATCTTAAAAGAGAATCTTTGAAAAGCCCCCCCTTAAGCATTATAAATGTTATTTCTTTATTAAAACCCATTTTCACCGTTATTAGAGCAATAAAAATTCTTAGATTTGATATCGTTAGAAAGCTGTTTTTATTGATGCAACTTCTGATAATCTGTCCGATTATCATTTAAATGCAACGTCTGACTATCGGTTAAAAATCTCCTAGCTGTAATTTAGTAAGCAGAGTTTCTTACCAATTATATAATTTCTTACATATTTAAGAAATTTATTTCAGAAGAATTCCGTACAAGACTCTTCTACTCGAAAAAGAAGATTTCTTTCAAATTATTTGAATACTTAAATGCAATAAAATGCATTCTAATTTAAGACTGAATTTTCCCAATTTTTTTAGAACACTCTAATTTTGTTGAATAAAATAAGATAAAAGTAATATTAACTATTGGTGATTCAATGTTTAACACAAATCATAGAAAATCCTTGAACATTTTCCAAAACGGGAAAGCAATATTAAGCATTTTATAAGTAAAAATAAATAATTATAAATTAAAAAATAAATAATCCCAAGTTAATAGTTCTTTTTGAATAAAAATCTGTAATCCTACTTCAATTCTCAACTGTCTAGAAAAGTCGTACTTAACCTCTTTAGAAGAAGATTTGGAAGTGTTGATAAATATTTTAATGCTAAAAATGGAAATATGCTGTCAAGTTAAATATGGTGAATAAAAGAGTACGCTTAAATTTAAACTCATTACTGCATTTTTGAAATAAATGTGTCATGTGACTTGTTATCACAGACAACAAGAAGGATTTTATGTCATTAAGTGTTGTGATATACGACATTTTCCGTTAATATTAATAAAAATTTGAACTGCGGTTAAAGAAGAAATGGTTCATGTAATTCCAGAAAATCAAATCAATTTTATAAGAAAAATAAATTTACATTTTGAAGCAAAAATGCATTTTCAAATACTGCAATTTGATTAATTCATAAAGCATCGATGACTCACCGATAGTTCATAAAGTACAGAATGAAATTTATTTTATTTAAGACATAAAATTAGAAACTGCTTTAAGTTTCTAAATCCAGAATTAAAGCTATATGATATTTAAAGTTTTTTTATTCATTTTGAATTTACATCAAGTGATCCGGTATATAATGCAGTGCAACATATTTCACTTTAAAATTAATCCTCGAATTACCCTTTAGTTATATTTTAAATAATTTAATACTTCACATTTTGGGAGGCCAACCAGCGGCCGGGCGGTAAACTTGCCGAACACTGGTAGTTCGACCCGAGGCTCGAATCCCGCGAACGGGCTGGCTGCATGGGTGCTTTCATGGTTTTCTCCATTTGCAATGTGTATAGGAGCGAGTTTCCCTTAGAAAGTCTTCCACTAAAGCACCCCTCTCATCAGGCAGGTAGCCCTTGAGGCGTTGCCGTAAACATAAACCAAACCAATCAGATTTTGGAAAAATATAAGACTATATTCTGAGAATGTGGAATATAAAAAAATTACTTTAGGAGTATTTTTAATACTATGGAAATAATAAAAAAAACTATTTTCTTACATACGTGAAGATCGAAAGCTTACTTTTGTGACACAAACAGTCATTCTCGTGATATAATAATTTTTCATATGACCATTCGAAAGTTAAAATCACAGTCGCTTATACCCACAGTTTTGTATAGAATGCAATGCTGAATTCATCTGCAATACATATAATTATTTATAATACATATATGCATATAATTATTGTTTCTATAAAAGTTAAAAGATTTTAATTCACATAAAGTGATTTTACAGTGCAGTTGATTATTTCTGGTATAATATAAAAAACAGACGTCGTCTATGTTAAATTATTTTTTTTTCATCCAAAAACTACGTATGTTTAAATATACTCTTTTAATAGTTATTTTATGTCTAGAATTTTTACTGTTACTAGAATACGAACACATCATTTTTCTCTTTACGGTTTCCCGTCAGAATGCAAATTTTTTCGCGTGTTTAGATGAAGGTTAGAAATTTGTTAAGAAAGAGCGTGTTCTGCCTTTTTAAGGCCACATTTCTAGGTTTGGCACTCTAAGGTAAGAGTTCTTGGTTCGATGTTGCATTATATTTGCCCAAAAATTCGCGCAGGTGAAGTCCGAGACAACTTCGCACCAAATTACTCTGTGTAGCCTTTGATTATTAGTTACTTAAATTTAGCTTTAGATTTGAAGTTTTTGCCGTACATTTTGGTAGACTTGTAAGCACTAAGAATGCTTTCTGCTCATCTTATTTAGTTTAAAATAAAGGATATTTGCACACTTCGGAAGTTTCTGTTATATTTGCCTTTAGACTTAGCGATAAGTTTTCTAATGTCTACCGAAAGGTTTGGTCACAATTCTAACAATAAAAGGCATCAGACCCTTTAGTTGATGATAATGATTAATGATTAATAATATAAATGATGATTAATAATATCAATCTTTATCATCATAATAATATTATAATTAATAATTTGATTGATAACACTGATTTTAGTGATTGCGCATTTAGAAAATGTACGCCGCTATATTTTACTTGGAAACAGTAGAAAATATTTTCTATTAAGGTCAAAATCTATTTTCAGATTTAACATCAGAACATATAGATGAAGGGCAATATGGTAGAATTACTTAATTATGAACACCTTATCATTAACAGATAAAACGTTCGTAACAAAATTAACTCGTTATATCATAAAATTTCAGTTTGTGTTTAGTGATGAGAATTAGATTATTCGACCTGGATGACTTCAATTAAGTAATGTTCAGTTGAAGCTCTTGTCAGATTGCTTTTCACAGCGAAATTATGAAATCTGACAGAAAGCCCACCTTTAATTTCACATCGGAAAATTAAAGAGATTATATGATGCCCATTAACTACCTATTTGAAACCGTATTTTAGTTAAATACCTTTATTATTTAATAAACTCTTTTTGATGCAGATAATTGTTGATATATATAAACATTTTCCATTCTGCATTACTTAGACTTTGTATGGTTTCAAATGCAAAGTCTTCGTAGCTCTAATATATTGTTTACTGTTGCTGTAAATTACTGTGTGAGTAATAAATTTGCTAGTTTAGCTATGTGATTTAAGCAAGCTTTCTTATTATAAAATATTTCATTCGATATGAAATAATTCTTTTTTCAAAAATAGCAATTAGGGTTTTTACTTTCATGTTCTTAACAGAAAGTGTAGCACAGAGGGTGACCAGGACAAAGTGGGCACAAAAAAGAACAGTTCTATTTCTCCCTTTCTACTGGACCGATTGACGAAATTCAAACTGCGTTTTTCATGTCTCGAAACTCTGGACATGTATTGGATTTATATATAGGATTGTTCTAATATAGGTATTTTGACACAAAATCGGATTTTTTCTGAAATGGCATGCCACGTTTTTTCCATATTTCGATTCTACGACTCAAATTATGCTTAAATACTAAATTTTGTAAAATTTCGTGCGGAATTTACGGAGAAAGTATAAAATTTATGTTGGCCCGGTTTTCAATTTGTGCCAAGAATAATTCACTTGGCAAACTTCTTAATTTATAGCAACATATTTTCCTTTCCCGTTTTTTCATTGTACACGAGCGGAAAAATTCATTTTTCATATTTTCGAATAATTTTAACAAAGTTCGTAAACCACATTTGACGTTATTATCGCTTGTAACATATACGCCAAATTTCAAAACGCGCAATATGTAAATACGTGTATATCTTAGTAAATTTTGAATAAAAAACTCTGAATTTTGACTACAAATGTTTTGCAGGTTTGCTTAGAAATACATCTACTTTAAGATGATGGTAAAAATGTTATAGGTTATAATTCAAATTTGTTTTTGACAAATTTCTAAAAATTATTTAAAAATAGAAATTTTAAGAATAAATAACAAAAAAAGGGGGGAACTTAATTTGAATAAACCTAAATTTCGAAATGTGAAAGGAGTAGTTTAATAAGTTTAATAAAAAATATTAATAAATACATATCAAATTCAATTAACATTGAGGAGCTAAAATTTTGAGAGCAAATTTTTTAAAAACTACTTCTGCGATTTTTACAAAACTTGGCAGTGTGGCATAATTTGAATCGTGGAATCCAGGTATGGAAGAGAATTGGCATGTTACATCAGAAAAAGTCCGATTTTCTGACAAAATACCTATATTAGAATAATGCTGTATATAAGTCTAATACATATCCTAAGTCGAGCTTTAGAGCTATGAAAAATGCAAGCTGAGTTTCGTCAATCGTCTCAGCAGAACGGGAGATATAGAGCTGTTTTTTTTCTGCGCAGTGTACATTGATTTTTGTGCAAATAGTTAAACCTTCTTTTTAGTTTAGGTCTGCAAATGAAGTCACATCAAACTAGCATGTGATTACTGTACTCACCTTCAATATGCACATATGTAAATATATGTAATCTTCAATAAAACTGAATGATATGACTGAATTATTTAGTCATTGCACGTTAATATCCCAATGATATCTATAGGAAGAAATATCCTCGTAGCATGTTTCCTGAAGATAATTGGCGTTTCTGGCGGACAATAACAAATCAGGAATTACACTGCTCAACATTATAAATGCAACACCAAGAAGCAGTGGTCAGAAATTTATGCAAATTTTAGAGTAGACGCACGTCACTGAGTTATACGATTGATGTGAAATGCACAGCTCTCCGACGCAGGTGAAGTAAGATATAAGGGAATGAACATGCGGAATGGGCAATATTCGTGTCGTTATTTCTGCCAGAGGAATTATCGAAGAAAGTTGGTTTTTGTCCCGACGGATACGTGTAATAGGAAAGAATGCCAGGCCGCCGTCAACGAAGGAACTTCCAGCACATAGACGATTTTACGAGGGGTATGGTGATCAGACTGAAAAGGGCAGGTTGGTCCTTACTTTAAATCGCAGCTGATACCCACACGGATGCGAGCACGGTGTATCGGCTATGGCGAACATGGTTGAAACAAGGGAATGTGGGAAAACGAAGGGGTGTAGGTGCAGCCAGAGTGACGTCAGCACGCGTGGATCGACGCATCCGCCGACAAGCTGTGGTGGTCCTGCAAGTCACTGTACCGCGATTCTGCAGCATGTGCAAGATACCCTGAAAATTCCCGTGTCGACGAGATCCATTTCCCGTCGGTTGGTTGAACGTAGCCTGCACTCAAGGCGTCCGTTAAGAAGACTGCCATTGACCCCACAGCATAGACGCCAACGTTTAGCATGGTGGCGGACTGGAGCGATGTGGATGACAGAATGGCGAAACGTCGTGTTCTCATGACGTGATGAGTCATGCTTCTGTTTACCCAGTGACAGTCGCCGCATACGTGTGTGGCGTCGACGTGGAGACAGATCTAATCCGGCAGTAACTGGAACGTCCCACCACGCGACAACGTGGCTTAATGGTTTGGGGCACTATTGCCTACGATTCCAGGTCACCTCTAGTTATTCAGGGCAGTATGACGACCCAAGGATACTTGGCTAATGGACTTCGGCCGGTGGCAATCCCCATACCTTCAGGGGCTGCCTAATGCAAGTTTTCAGCAGACGGCCACACAGTGCTCGCATCTGCCAACATGCTCTGCAATGTATACAGATGCTTCCCTGGCCACCGTACTCTCCTGACCTGTCACCAATCGAACATGTGTGGGATGTAATTGGACGCCGTTTGCAGACTCTGCTCCTGCCTCGTTCAGACGAACTGGGGCAAATGGTTGAAGGGGAATGGGGAGCCGTCCCTCAGGGCACTATCCGCACTCTTATCGACTCTATGCCTAGATGTGTTTCTTCGTGCATGGCTGTCCGCGGTGGTCCTACATCCTACTGAACCGACGCCGTTCTCGCTCTGCATTCTGACTATCATTTTGAAATAAAGATCACTTATTGCTGCTTGCTGTCTCTTTTTTCCAAATTTCATCACTTTCTGACCACTCCTTCTTGGTTCTGCATTTTCAATGTCGAGCAGTGTAAAAAGTCAATTTACAGCAAAAATTTATTCATATGGAGAAAATTCACTAAAATCGTATGTATGCACTTATTGGCTGGCAGAAGGTGGGCTCATAAAACACCTGAATTTTGACAATTCTAAAAAGCTATTAATTGAAGATGTGCTAAACTTCTATTTCCCCTCTTTCATTGTAAGCTCTATATGTCAAATCCAAGATCCATATCTTGTTTTCATATATATATTTGCATAATGCATCAAACGTGTACTACTCAATCATTCATTGAGAATACGATTGCCTGTAAGAGTTAATACATAATATGTAATAATTACATAATATTTAATATAGCTTGTAATGGCATGTAATTTAAAAATGCATGAAAGACATAAAAGGTTAAATGCAAAGCTTCATTCAACAAATCAGTATGGAATATAGGATTAGTTACCTCGAGAAACACAGAAGGAATTTTAACTATTGTGATTAATAAGCGAAAATTAACAAAAATTACGTGTGTATATTATTTAGTATTTATATGCTTAAGGATACGTAGCAAATTGTCAAATTTATAAAACTCACCAAATACATAACGGAATTTCCTCTAAACAAAAACCAAGGTTTCGGATGATTTTCACCTTCATATACATGAACACTTTAGATATTCAGTATTGTTTATGTAAATATGTTTTTAAATTTTTTTGTAATATTTAGTAGAGGTCGCTTTGAGAAGGCGAAAGCAAAACCGTCAGCATTTTCAATACATTAATTAACATTTAATTTAATTGAACAACTTCCAAAAGACTGATATCCTGTGAAATAACCTTCTACAAAGAAACTGAAAATGTATATTTTTAATGAAGTATATCAGGGGATATTTTCTTCTTGTTTGTTGAGTATTATTTTGTGCAGAAATATAATTTTATCCCCTTAACAAGAAGAAAATAAATTACTTAAAATATTCAACTAGTACCTGCAATTAAATTGTAGCTGGCTATAAATAATGATCATAATTAAATATTTTAAGAATGTTTTATAACGTATTTGCAGCGAGAAGAAGGCAATGAAGAAGGCAATTATACGCCAAATAAGGAAGACTTCATCTAGTAAAAGATAGAATGCTTTTGACTAAATGTATGCCTGTAATAAAGAATTAACTAACATTTCATCTATCATTGCTGCTTGATATCTGAGATCTATTGAGACTACTTAGACCTTGAGCTTGAACTACTGAGAAAAATTTAGGAGAAAAAAAGAAAAGAAATATTGATGGTTTTAGATTCTTTGTTAAAGAAAAGCGTTGATCTCTACTTCTTATGATATCAGGCTTTTATTGAAATTTATGATTCTCTCTAATTTTTTCTTCTGTTTTGTTAAATAAATGACATTAGATGAGAGTTTTGTATTAAATTTGAAGACTCATATTAGAATAGCTCTCGAAGAGTAATGAGCGTCTTATGAATTTTCTTCCTCGAAATACAAGTAGACTGCTTTTTGCAGATTCAATTCCAAAGACGCTGCATTTTGAGTCAAAATGAGTTTTCGACTGGAAATATTTTTAAAGAGTATTCTTCCATTATGATGTTTTACTGTTTATTAATTCAAGATTTATCATATTGGCAAAATGAAGGAGAAAACAAAATTAATCATAAATAATACTAAAAAGGTTGAATGTGAAATGGAGAATGCTTTATCAGCTTAAAAGAAACAGAAAAGAGTAATGCTTTTCTGCCTAATAGATATCCTCTTCCTATCAGAAGTTCTAGTCCAGATTATATGGTAGTCAAATAACAAAAGGTATTGACATAAAGAAATAATCTAAAAAATTCTTCCACTTTTTGCAGTCGTGTTATATATTATTTATTTGAAAGCACTGAAAGACAGAAGTTGATATGTCTCTATTTGTCCAAATAATCTGTGTGTATGAATAATAGTGTGACATTACATGTTAAATTGAAATGGAATGCTGTGTGAAAAAATAAACATGAATAAACAATACATAAAAATTGAAAAAAAAAAAAGAAAAGTTGAACAAATTTGAAAACCGCACCAGAGAGCATGTTAAAGTTCTTTAACGCTCTCGGTTATTTTGCAGCAAACTAATCTGCTCGTGGACTCAGCCCTTTCGGCACAACATTATTTGTCATTTTAACTTTATTTATAAACTTTGCTTTCTTCACATTAACGCTTAATAAAAATCAACAATAAAATCACAAGATTTTTCAAAGAACCTTATTTTTAGAACTCCCAATAAATGTTAGTATATAATTTTCTATTTTTTTCAGACTTTTCTTAGTTCATCATGTCAGAGTTCAGGTTTTTAACAAAATGACCCCCGGAATATATTTTTATTTTTAACTGCATTATTAAACATCCAATTCGTACATAAAATTCAATACCAAAGTAACAATATATATAAAAACACTGCAACTTTAGAGATCTCGATAGAGTGTTAAATGTTGCCATACATTTTTTAAATCTGATATATTAGTTCTTTAGAAGTTGTAGAGTCCTTAGGTTGTTACGAAGTAGGAGACATGAAAAAATGAGCAACGTCTTCGCCGGGAATCGAACCACGGACCTCTCGGTTACGCGTCGAGCGTGCTGACCACTACACCCCGAAGGCATGCGAAAAAGGCGGGAGAAATACCTTATGAAGTAATACATGACGATAACATTTGGTGGCAACATTTTTTTATTTGAAAAGCAAAACAGAAAAAAAAATGAGTATCGGGACATATAGTAACTCAAGTGCCAAAAGTAAAATGATTTTTTTTCCTTATTGCTGCACGAAAAAAAGAAACATGAAGCCATTTTATATCTTTTTCCGAAACTGGAAATAATAGTAAGAATATTTAAAGAAACTGGGCTGCATTATTCTATAAAAATGCATTTTGAAATTTGAATATGAAGAACGTTAATATTTTCTTTCATGTGATCCGATGGATAGTTTATCTTTCTCGTATATCGCATAAGGTATTTCTCCCGCCTTCTTTGCTTGCCTTCGTGGGGTAGTAGTCAGCATGCTCGACGCATAACTGAGATGTCCGCGGTTCGATTCCCGGGGAAGGCGTTGCTCCCTTTTCATTCTTCTGCTTAAAAAAATTCCTAACGACTCTGCAAGTGGCGCCCGAACTTGAAGGTGGTGATGATGATAATCCACCACCACCACGATTTGGCAATTGGGGCCCCTAATCTCTAGTCGCCCTTTAAAAGGGGGAGTATATAAGGTATTTCTCCCGCCTTCTTCTCATACCTTCGTGGTGTAGCGGTCAGCACGCTCGACCTCGTAACCGAGAGGTCTGTCGTTCGATTCCTGGCGAAAACGTTGCTCATTTTTTTATTTCTTCTGCCTCCAAAAATTTCTAGTGTCTCTACAACCGTAGATGCCTTGCTTGACTCTGAACACAGGAATCCACATTTTTCAAGATTTCACACATCTAAATATTTCTTTAGATCATTTAAGATATTAGGCAGTGTAAGATTGTTTTATTGACGAATAATTAATGTATTAATGTTGTAACTAATACCCAAACTCAGCCACAACGTATAATATCATATCAGCAACTACGATTGTTCACATGAGATTTATTCATCACCGAGTAGTCTTTCCTGCCTCGGAAATGAAAGGAATTAATGGAATTCACCGTTTTCATATTTTTTCATATTTTACCGTTTCATTTGAAATGGTTATCTATCATATAAATTTGATACTCCGAATTCCCATAATCTACTCGGCACGAAGGAAAATTGAATTACTCAGACTTTCCCTTCCTTTAATTTCTAATGTCTGTATAGTAGTCCATAAATTTACAATACATTAACTTTTTTCTTTATTAGGCCAAAGATGCTGTTAATTTTGTTTCGGCATTTTGCATTGGTTCACTATAAACAGCGTTTCGCTTTTTAAATTGTTCTCAAGAAATTTTAGATTAAAGAAATTAAATAACGAAAAGAATATGCATGAATGTATGTATGTTTCTCGCATTGTTTAAATAAAGGAACCTAGAAACATCAAATTTTGAATAACGTAGTCCTCCACCCGAATATAGACACCTAAAAGCCCGAATTTTGAATTTGGTTTTTTTCGTGTGTATTTCATATTTTGTAAAATTTATTGAATTTTTGATTAAGAAACCCAATAATTTCAAAGCAAGCAGTGACAACACTGTACCAAAAAAAAAAAAAAAAAAAACATATACCTCTAACGCACGAAACTGAGTATTGGTTATTTTTAAGATATGCTTTTTTAAAATATTTTGCGATATTGGCGTTGAATAGAATTTTATGGTTTAAGTGCGAGGAACATAGGTGGTGGTGGTGGGTGAAATTTTTGGCGCAAAACCAGAAATGGTTATACCGCGCCAAAAACAAGGTGATGAGATACAAAGTGATATAGACAAAGGAACATAATATTTAATAAATAAACGTGACACAAAAAACGTTATAAAAACACCTGTTTGAACGTAATATAAAATTTGAAAGCTTTCAGATTTTTTTTTATTTTAAATTTATTTCGTAATGTAATTATTTCATTTAACAAATTTATCGTTAAAATTGAATAAATTGTTGTGAACAAAATCACTTAGAACACACGAAAAATGCTTAATTTAGATTATTAAATTTTTTTTTCGCACATAAAAATGGTCCTTTATTGTGAATGAAATCCCCGCGGAACACTTCTCTGGTATTGTTTAGCTAAACTATACAGCGCAAGATATTTGAAATTGTGCAAAAAGAAATAAATTTATATTCCTTTAGAGTTTCGGAAAACCCCAGCTGGGCATGACACTCCCACTTACATTGACCATCAACCCATCACTTCTAGAAATTTCTTTCACGCCCTGTGCCGAGGTTGTTTTCCTCCTCTTCCTTTCTAGCTATTTCTTCTTCTAAATTTCTTTTTCCTTCGGACTGTTTCTCATATTTCTCTGTACCGTCAAACAACTGAACACCTCATGCGTCAAATTCTGTGTCAAATCTTTTCCACTCTGGGCGAATTTTATTCGGAATTTGTTATTTTATTTCTGAATGTCGTTCATGGTATCAGTAAATCCATCTCCCATCCTCAGTATCCTATGCAAGAGATAAAGACATTTTTTTTTTGTCTGGTATTTCTTTTTTGTCTTTGTGGTAGAATTTACTTTCCATGTATTAGATGGGATTTATTTAGCATTCATCAATATTCTTCTTGAAAACAAAAATTGCGGAGAAACAAATCTAGCTTCCCCCATCAGAATCTGAAATTTACTGGAAAATGTATCTTTCATTCGCGTTCCTCTCAAATTTTCCTTTTAAAGACTGGGAACTTTGATGTGTTGAATGATGTTTCAACTTATTCCTTCAACTTCAGGATATTAGAAACATATTGATATTAATTTTAGCTGTAAATCATATAGATGACATTAGGTATTTTTTGAAACCATGAGAGATAAAAAATTATCAATGCCCTCGTCGGAACTCGAACCACGAACCTCTCGAATACTCGTCGAACGTGCTGAACACGAAGGTATGCTAAGAAGGCGAGAAAAATATCTTACACTCTCTACGTTTTAAACGGCGATTGGGGATTAGGGAACCCAATCGCCAAATCCGGGTGTTGGAGAATCACCATGCACCACCTTTTTAGTTCGCGCGCCACTGTAGAATCATTAGGTTATTTCGAAGCAGGAGACATGAAAAATGAGCAATGCCCTCGCTGGGACTCGAACCACGGAACTCTTGAATATGTACCGAGAGTGCTGACCACTAAAACACGAAGACATCTTAAGAAGGCGGGAGATACTCCACCTTTTAAAGGGCGATTGGGGATTAGGAGACCGAAATCCTGGTGGTGGAGAATCATTATCCATCTTATATTTAGTTCTGGCACAAATGTAAATCATTAGGTTATTTTGAAGCATAAGACATGAAAAATGAGCTATGTCCTCGCCGAAACTCGAACCACGGGCCTCTCGAATACGCGCCGAGTGTGCTGACCACTACAACGCGAAGGCATGCTACAAAGGTGGGAAAAATACCTTAAAACCAACCTTCAAGAAATTTCAAAATTCCGTTTAATAACGCTTTTAGATTTAGATTTTGTACGTATTGCTCATTAAAATGATCGTCATAACTCCTTATAGTAACTTGTACGAATATGATGTATATAAAAAAGTTTCTGCCGGAATTTTACGATGGCTATGAACAAGCGAGGAGTATTGTAAAGCGGCTTATGTTACTATTGAAATTAGGATTGTTAAAGGTGAAATAATTATACATTGAATTACTGTAAAAATTTTTACTTAAATAGTTTTTTTTTATTTAAGAAAGAAAAGAAGTTGAATCTAATGTTAAGATAACCTCATTATGAATATTAAGAGATTAAGAGAAATTGTGTAGTGTACGACACACTGACAAACTAAGACATATCTTGCCATAAGACATACCTATCTTGTATGTTCTTAATATATTACTGACAAATTGAGGCATATCTTGTCAGTGTGGCTTGAGACATGGCGACCAAAATAAAAGAGTAGTACAATTGCTCATCAAGGAACACGAATTTTAGATAAAAAAAGACGAAATTAACAAGTCTTCGAGTGTTACTCATAGTTGCAAATTTCATTGCAATTTTGGTGTTGGGTCTGTAAAAATTATCCAGAAAGCTTCTTCCACTGGTGAGTTGGATTTTCTTGAAGCCTTTCACATTCACAAAGATTCATGTTATTGAGTTAATGACTTTAATTCCAATCCAGTCCTTCCTAACGTTTTTAAAACTCTATTCTTTTCAAACTCCTTCATATCTTGTTGGGAGACACTCCAGAAAAATTTTCTAGAATTATGGAAAGTTGGCTGGCGATACCACAAGCTTTTCCTATGCTTAATAAGAGAAGTCCATTTGAGCTTTTGGTTAATGCTAACGCCTAGATAACTCATATTATTTACACGGTTCACAATTTTCTCGAGTTTGTAGAGGTTGTTTAATGCTACTTGCGATCCTTGCGCCTACTTACCAATCGAAGCTTAGACTTGAGGCATTTTTTTATACTGATTCTTTATTTCCCGTTTGGTCCCCAATATCTAAAACAAAGTTCTGAACTTTGGAATCAGCATTACTAGCTTGGATAGAGATCACTGCTAGCGCCCTATCGCCAGCATAACAAGCTAACATACAATTATGATCCAGTTTATTTCTTGGAAAAATGATTACTGAAAACAGGCAGAAAATGGGCGTAAGAAAGGAATCGTGGGGCATTGCAGCAGTGGTTGTTTTTGAAGGCTGAATTGACATTTCCTTGCCTCACACCAAAAGATCGGCTGGTAAGGAAGGAATCGAGGAGAAGAATAATTTCGACTAAAGATCATCTTGACCAGTTTGTAGATCAATTTTTTAAGCTAAATGCGGTAGAATACTTTCGCCACGTCTAGCATAAGGATGACCGCGCATTTTTTTAAGGTGTGGAGTTGATACTAGTAAAATTCTAGCTTGACTAATTTCTCTGAAGTAGACAGTTGCTTTTTGAATCTGTATTGATAGGAGGGAATTGACTGAAGATAGGAATTCAACATTTTTAGGGTAACGTGTTCGTAAATTTTACTGAGATTAGAAAACAAATTTATAAGACTAAAGTTCTCCACTTTGTGCTGTCTTTTCCAGGCTTGGCGAGAGCAAAGATCCAGCACTTTTCCAAGCCTGGAACAATAACTCGGGCAGACATTAATAATTCCAGCAAATTTGGTTATAGTGTTGGAATGTTAATAGCGTAGCATATTGTTGGTAAATCCTACAAGGCCATTGACATTTAAAGGCACCATGCCTTTAAATGTCCAACATACGTATTATATTTTGAATTTCACCAGGAGTAGTAAGGTCAGGTTCTAAAGTCTTTAGGTTTTTTTGATGCTCGAGAAATGAAAAATGAGCAGTGCTCTCGCCGGGACTTAATACAAGTACTTAAATGGACCTCTCGAATACGCGCTGACTGTGCTGAACATTACACCACGAAAGCATGCTAAGACGGGAGACATACCTTAAAGACCCCCTTTAAAGGGCGACTGGGGATTAGGGGACCCAATCGTCAAATTGTGGTGGTGGAGAACCATCAATCCACCACCATTTTAGGTCGGGCGCCACTGTAGTGTCATTAGGATTTTTTCGGAAATGAAAAATAAAGAATGCCCTCGAACTTCGTTCTTCTCTGAATACGCACCGAGTGTGCTGTCCGTTTCACCACGAAGACATATTAAGAAGGCGGGAAAAATACCTTATAAGTCATAGGGCTTGCTAACCGAGCACAGATCCAAGAATCAACAAATTTCTCAACTTGCATGATGAACTCTGGGTGAACCAGTGTCACGTGAGGGGTAAACTGCTGTTCTAGGTGTTAATAAGAAGCTCTCATTTTGTCAACATTTGAGTATGCAGAGGAACTGGCTGATTACACTTGGTTATTTGTTTTTATGAGACCGGAGGAATTTCCAGAAGGATCTATTACTTAGCTCCATAACTTCATTTTATTTCCCCCCACTTTTTAGTACGGATTTTTTAAATTTCCATTTTAGTCGTCTTGCTAATGCCATTTAACTCTGTTTCGATTTCAGAATCCCTTGTAAGTTGCCAAGTCCAACATGGGTGGTTTCGTATTGTAATAAATTGCTTAATGTTTTGGGGAAGATTCCCTCTAAAATTCTTTACAGTCACAATGTTGGTGGCTTCATGATAAGCATCTATCATGCAATCCCCAAAACCTCAGCCTAAATACTCTGAACCTGATTTTCATTCTGGTAGGGAAACGGAAGGGAGAAGTGATAGCAAAGATCTAAATAATAGTAACTGGTTAGATTAACATAAGGAAAGTTTAGTTTATGCATGTATCCAATATATGGAAATATGCACGAGGTTTAGCTTATGTAGGTATTTTGATATTTAATGGCCTGTTTATAGAAAGAAAATGTGGGCCTTAACCAAGTATACATTTTCTTTTGCGTACAGGTTTGCAGTGTGATATAAAATTATTGAAATTTACAAATAGGTATTAATAACCTACATATATATACGTATATATGTATATATATATGCACTCTTAAACAATAAAAACGATGCACCACGACGCACCGAGAAGATATAAAGCAAATTGGACACAAATTGATATGAATACAGGTTTCGACGGAAAATACAAAATTTTACATTTTGGCTACGAATGAATGAACGGTTGTCGCTACAGCGCATCTGATCTGCGCAGCTGGAAGGATATTGAAGAGGAGAAATTACGTATTCCAGGTCGTAAATTCTTCACAAATTTTATTCCGTGTACTCTGTTAGACAGTAACTATGCCTCGCATACAGGGTGCGCGAATGATATGCGCAGGTGTCAGAATTTGAGAGAGGTCATGTAGCTGGGCTCAGAGAAGCCGGATGGTCTTATCGGCGAATAGCTCGACATTTGAGCAGGAGCGATGCCACTATTAGCCGGTGTTGGTAGGAATGGGTGGAATATGGCCGCATAAAGCGTCAAGAAGGAAGCGGTAGGCCTAGAGAAAAGACAGAACGTAAAGACCGAGCAATAGTCAGAGCGGCACTGACACCCCCAGATGCATCATTATCATCGATTGTACGTACAACTGTTTCTTTAGTGACCGCAAGGACCATTCATAGCGGCTCGCATAAAGGGGGCTAAGGTCACAACGCCCCTTGCGCCGACTATCATTATTGGCCTCTCTACAACGTCAAGCCCATTTGCAATCGTGTCGGGCTCATTCGCATTGGAATGTCACTGACTGGAGTAGAATAGCCTTCAATGATGAGTCCCGCTTTGAACTGAGACCCGATGACCAGTGAAGGCGAGTCTGGAGAGGCCCTGGTCAGCGGTGTGATATCAACCTGACTTTCTTCAGGCAAACAGGCCGACAACCAGGAGTGATTGTCTGGGGTGCCATTTCATTTCATAGCAGGACCACTTTGGTTGTCATCCGTCGCAACCTTACAGCACAGAGGTACGTCGACGAAGTTCTAAGGCCTGTTGTATTCCCCTTCATGTCACGCCATCCTGGGCTTACATTTCAGGAAGATAATGCCCGCTCCCACACTGCACATGTTTCTACTGCTTGCCTTAGTGCTTGCCGAACATTCTCTTGGCCAGCAAGGTTGTCGGATTTCTCTCCAATTGAGCATTTTTGGAGCATTATGGGCAGGGCCCTGCAACCAGCTCGATATATTGACGATCTAACGCACCAGTTGGACATAATTTGGAACGACATCCCTCAGGAGGACATCCGCAACCTCTATCAATCGATGCCAAGCCGAATAACTGCTCGCATAAGAGCTAGAGTGGACAAATACGTTCTTTTTCATTTTGTGAAGCTCTATAAGTTCAATAAATCATCCAATTTTTTTCAAACAGTAATAATTTGTTTTTCTGTACATGTACATAACTTCTACCGATTTTCGTCCCATTCGGATAACTCCTTCTTGGTGCGTTTTTTTTTTCCTTTTTTCTAGGAGTGTATATATATATTCTATCTTGAAAGGAAAAGTAATTTAATTTTTGAAATTTAATCTGTAGAAAATGAAAGGGGAAGCCTAAAAATAAAAAAAGAATTGTATAATTAAGATACATTACTTCAGTATTTACAGCAATGTTAATGCCATTAAAAGAAGTTACTAGTACTTAAATGGATTTTGAGTAATTAAGCAAGTGTCTTCATTGGCAGTGCAGAAACAGACATCATGTTCAAATGTTTTGAAATTACATGTATAACATATAAAGACATGATTACCCCAGAGAGAGCACACTACTTAATTTAGATTCATTCACTGAATACTTAAAATGTTTCTATTCCCAGCTGAACTAAACGATATACGCTGTAAATGGTAGTTATCTGCGTGCTCTCTCTTTGATTCGTGGATAATGGTAGTTGTATGATACATTAAGTTTAGTGAACTTCTCAGCTTATTTGAACTTTTATTCAGAAATGGAAGATGAACTTACATTTCAACCGAAGAAAATGATATAGCCATGTCATTAAGCGATTAAAATACTAAATTATATTACTTATTTGTTATCAATTCTATTTTTTAATTTTGCATATATAAGGATATGCATATATAAGGATTTATATGCTATTTAGGATATGTATATATAAATCTAGTACATATTCTATGTAGCGCTTTCGACACATGGAAAACGCAATTTGAATTTCGTCAATCGGCCCACTAGAACGGAAGATATAGAACTGTCCCATTTGTTTCGCAGTGTAATATAAGAGGAGTATCAGAATTTCATCACTGCCGTACAGTTGTAGACTCACCCAACTCGATATGCACTTGATTCTAACTGTGATGGAGATCGCCGCAAAGGACGGTTCGAGGATCGCTTACTCCTCTTCCCCTTAAGTATTGGAGAAAACTTTCTACGCACCAGTGTTTCAAGTGACTCCGCGCAGGCATTATAGACATACATGCATGCATGCATGCATTCTCCAGGCGTGGATATTTGTAAGTATATGATATCCATGCAACCAGTGGGTAGACAGCCTGCGTCGTTAACTGTTATAGGATCAGATGGATCTGTTTAACCTTCCCTTGCTTACAAGGAAACAACTCGAACTTCTCGAACACAATTGCTACGAAGCTTCTTCATCATCCCCGCAAACCTGAGCGCAGGGCGTATGAAGTAACGCAGGATCTCACAATAACTGCCCCCAAAGATTTACAATCATCATTAATTCTAAAAAATGGGACAGTTCTGTGTTGGCTCTCGCTCTACTGGGCCGATTGACGAAATTCAAATTTCGAAAGCACGACTTAATATGAATATTAGATTTATATATGACATTGTCCTAACATAGGTATTTTGACGCAAAATCGGAATTTTTCTGAAACTTTCGGAGAGAATTTTATGAAGAAATTTAAAAATTTATGATGGCGATTTTTTTTCTTTCAGTTTACGCCAAGAATAATTCGCTTAGCGAACTTCTTAATTTATAGCAACGTATTTTGCTTTCCTTTTTCCATTGTCTACGAGTTGAAAAAAAAAAGTCATCGCTCATGCTTTCAAATAATTTTAACAGACTGCATAAACCAAATTTCCATTATTATCGCTTATAATAAATACGCCAAATTTCAAAACATACCAAAATGCAAATTCACGCATATCTTAGGAAGTTTTGAATAAAAAACTCTTAATTTTTTGCAGGTATGCTTAGAAATACTTCTACTTTAAGATGGGGGTAAAATTTTTATAGATCATAATTCAAAATGTTGGTCAAAAAATTTATAAAAATTATATAAAAATACAAATATTAAAAAATAAATAAAAAAAATTTGGCGAAATGTATTTGGAATGAATCTAAATTTCGAAATAATGAAAGGAAGAATCAAATAAGTTTAATAAAAAAGTGATATTATTAAAAGTATATCAAATTCAATTAATATTGAGAAGTTAAAATTTTGAGAGCTAATTTTGTAAAAACTACTCATCCGAGTTTTACAAAATTTGGCAGTTCGACTCATAAAATCGAAATATGTATAAAAACATTGGCCTGTCATTCCAGAAAAATCCTATTTTGTGTCAAAATAGCTATATTAGAACAGTGCTCTATATAAATCCAATATATATCCTAAGTCGCGTTTTCGCAACATGGAAAACGCAATTTGAATTTCGTCAATCGGCCCAGTAGAACGGGAGATATAGAACTGTCTATTTTTTCTTTTTTTTTTGCGCAGTGTGCGTATTCTGATGCATACGTATCATATTGCATTGTATTTCGCTTTCTATCAAAACGGTAGCGGCAATTTGTAGCATTTCATTCGCTATTTTCTGTATTTCTGTGCAATTGTTTCTGAGAGGGTAATTAACTCCCATACAGTGTGCTTGTCAGAGCACGTTATTACCTTGTTGGTACTATCATGTCACATCCGTCACTACTTTACACCATAACTTGAGGGATGTAACATACCTGTAACATACTTGATATTCTTAACCACTACTTATGTGTACTCTAATACATCCGTACTCTGCATCACAATACTCAAGGACCAATCAGTGATGTACTACACGCACGTCACTTGCCCAAAAAGCTCATTATTACATATATATGTTGTAAGTTTTTCTAATATTGAAAGAAAAAAGAAATAGAAAGAGGAACGCAGTATCTGTTAGATATGTCGTTAGACCTAAACTGTAATTCAAATGTGAAAAAAGTAGCTTAAATTGAAATTTTTTATATTATCTCTTTTTTTCCTCTATCAATTTTAAAATAATATTTTTCGGCAAACGTATGTTATTAATGTTTTTCATCAGCGCATAGAATTTTAATGTTCCAACTTGCGACCCTTCTTAAAATAGGAATTTTCTTTTCCTTTCAATCTGTTTAGTTCAATTTTAACATAAAGGATAGAATTACAATCTTAGTTTCAGTTCCGATACGTTACCATATTAGAAACGTTTTCGATTATACTTATGCATGATGACACTCTATATTCACACCTTACAGGTTTTTGTTGCCAGAAATATAAGAATTGAAGCTCAATGTTTACATTTCTCATTGATACTGGAATATTGGAACTGCTACAATCTAGAAAAAAAAATCGGATTAAAACTGATAAATTCTAGGGAAAATATATTCTAAATATATTTATAACATATTTCTTTTGTATTTTAAGCTCGAATATGGGAGTTAGCCCAGAAGGGCTATTTGTCTCAAAACGGCATTTAAAGTCGAATGACTGACTTTAAATGCCGTTAAATACTTTAAATACTTTAAATACATTTAAAGTCGAATGACTTTAAATGTCAGAATCACTTTTCAAATTGTTACCACCAAATATTAGCTCCTTGTATTATTTTTAAAGAAATAATAAAAAATCTCCATGAAATAATCAATGTTCCTCGCAATGTGAAAAAAACAACGGTACCTAGAATCGTCAAATTTTATATAACATAATCCTCCATCCGAACACGGGCACCTGAAAATCCGATATTGGAATTTGTTTTATTATCTATTTCATATTTTGTAAAACGTTAAGGATTGGATTAAAAACCTTAAAAATTTCAAAGCGAGCAGTGGCAACACTGTACGGAAAAAACATTTTTATCTCCAGGGCACGAGACTGTCTATCGAAACTTCTAAAGATACGCTGTTTTCAAAATATTTTTATAGCAATGTGGCATTAGCTCAAATGCTCTCGAAACGTGTATGTGTCTCTAAACGAAAGAAAACGCCTGTTTGGGCATTATATGCTAAAATCTGAAAGCTTTCAGACTTTGCTTGAACAAAAAAATTCATTGCATATAGCACGTTTTCAATTTATTGTGCTTCTTGATGGTATTTTCCGACCTTTGCTTTCAGCAGAAGAAATTTTATCTTCAGGCGTTGAACAAATTTCATCACCAGTGTCTGACTGAACTTTATCTTCAAGACAATCAAGCTAAATTTCATTTAATTAGGAAAAAACAATTTTGACATTAATTACTCCAATTAAGGAGATAACTAGGAAAGATTTTGATTATCATTTCTTTTTGTATTCAAGGCCTTATTATTATGTCTGGAAAGGTGATTATAGAGTGTGTTCTTCAGCCATTGCAGTTTCCTAAGATTAAAAGAAGTATAATTGGAGTATTTCGCAGTTATGAATTTTAGCTTTTTAAATTCGCTGTGAAATTAAAGTTGATTTTCAAACACAAGTCGTTTAATATTTAATAATATACCTATTATAATATGAATGTTTATTATACTGTTTTATTAATTACCTATTGAAAGGAAATTTTCGTTAATTTGTAATATGGCTATAATAAAAATTCTGCAAAAATCTTGAATCATTTTAACATAATGCTGCGCAGAAGAATAAGTTGCATAGCTAATTTTTTATGATATCTGTTCTAAAAAATGCGATAGTCTAGTCTCTATAGAGTGCCACCCGAACTAAAATGTGGTGAATGAGAATTCATCACCACCTGGATTTGATCGACTGGGCCTTATACTTCTTCCTTTTCGTCACTTACGTGGAAGAAAATGGAAGGAATTATTGGACATCACGCACGTTTTTACTTGGGTGTAATTGGTAGCATGTCCAGCTAGCATTGGACGATCGAAGTTTCGGATCTTGGTAAGGGTAACCACGACTTTTCATGTTTAACGGTTTAAAAACTAAAAATGTTTCCAAAAATATCAAAAAAGTAAAGAATGATGCTTCCATATTCAGAATATCTGATTAATCATTCATCCAGAATTTTAAGCGGAGCAATTGAAAGGATTTTTATAAAATTTTGCGCATTAAAGTAAGCATTATTATTTGCATTTATCCAAAAATCCATTTTTATTTTATATTAATTTTAGATATTCTGTTTTTAAAACTTTGCAGAGATATATTTCTGTATATCCTTTAGCATGTAACTATTTTTATTCTAAGTTTTCTTTATATTGCTTTCAAACATTGCATTTTCATGAAACTTATAATAAATTATTCGCAAGCATTATATAATTAAATATGCAGCGTTGCTGGACTACACGAAGCATAAAATTCCTTGTAAAAATGTTTAAAATTTTTCAACGATACTTTCCAAGAACAAAAATTTCTCTTTCACATGTTTTGTTTTTATAGTATTATACCAACCATAACATATTCATATTATTACCATTTAACAATAAACTCTTTTCTGATCGTATTATTCTATGCCGTGTGTAAAGATCTCAAATCCAAACAGTGATATTATTCATATACAAATTCGAAATTTAAAGAAAAATAAGCTAACAACATTAATGAATATTTATAATCTGAATTAAAATGAATTTATTGTTGCACCTGATTGCTTAATTAATAAATAATTAATTGGAATTTTAACTGCTGAGCCTACATTTTAACGACATTCTAGGAGAAGTACATTATAGATCTTTTTAGATGTTAATGAAAAAAATAAGTATATTATATGAAATAACATAGCCCGAATTATCCAGGACTGTTTAGAATTTTAAAATAAAATTGTTCGTTAACAGTGCTTTTCATGGCATGTTCAAAAGTATATCTTTTTACAGTTCTGGCAAATGTAAGAATAAATACTCATAAATAACCTAAACAAATCTTAGTGTAAAACATGCAAGGTCTTTAAGCAAAATTTCGAATAAGGAAATGCATTATAGGATTATTTCGTAGTCGGTAAAAATAATTACTCCTTTAAGGAAGCAAATTAGTATAAAGAAAACAAAACCTAAATTTGAAATTTATTCCAGACATCATTTAATGCAATAATCGTTGTTGGGAAGCCAAAATATTATGGATATGTTTTAGAGATTTATCCTTAAAAGACTACAAGGTTTATAAAAAATTCGATATCCAAATTCCCTTATATTCCAATTAATTAAACCCTTATTTCATCATTATACGATTTGATGCAGATGGAGAGGGATGTTGTTTTATTCACCAAGGATTCAGGTGAAAGACTGGCGTAATCCAATTAAGACACCTGATTAATTAACTAAAACAACTGATTAGACTGCAGTAACTTTGCTGTCTAGATTGTACAGAAAGTTGTCGTTTCCTGCTCAAAGTGATGTAGTAAATATTGGATTAGGTTAAAAAGCTAATAAATGCCGTATATAAATTGAGCATTACTTGTAAATCGTTCTTCTGACAGTCAGATTTAAAGTGCATTGTCAAGCAGATCTTTACTCAAAAGATTCTACAACTATTTCAAGCGTAATGTTTTCGTGTCAAGTGAAATGTTTGGTATTTCTAAGTAACATATGCCAAAATGCATGAGGGTTATTTGATTTCTAAGAAATTGTTATACAAAAGAGTTTCGAATGTGAAGCTTTCCACATTTTGTTAAAAAATATCAAAAACTGTAATGATACATATTCAGTCTGTCAGTTCTGATGCCAAGAATTATATTCGAAATAAAAACCTATATAATTCAGTAGTTTTGTCCATTTGCCCGTCAGCTGAATTTTAAAATAAAACTGGAGCGTAAATATGAAGAAAACCTATAAACATGTAAAAGCTGACTATGACTACCTATCTATAAACTCCAGAGGAAAATTTGTTTTTTATTTAATTGCATTTTCTTTTAATTTTTAAAACTGCGAAACACGAAACAGAAAATAAATTAGTGAATATAGGAAAAAAATGCAAATAAACAACTGTTCACATTAAATCGTTAAACACAAATAACTCTTTTTTGAAGTTCAGCATCTTCAAAACGTTGCAGCATCAAGGATCAGCTTAATATATCTAAAATTATAGAGTAGTTTCGAAGACTTAGGAGAGAAATTGCTTCTTTAGCTGCAGAAGTGCAAATGAGGAAAGAGAAGCATGTGCTTAGGCGATAACAATAAGAGGAAGGAAGTCAAGCTGCTCCCGCCATCTAAACAAAATCAAATTTAAAGTAATTTCTTGAAAAGCTGAGGATAGCGATGGTTTGGAATTTGGATCATTAACTAGAACTAAATAGGACATTTAAGGATTGGAACTGGCCTCTTTAGTCAGAACTTAAAAGTTCCAGTTAATAATGCCAGTTCCATTCCCTCTATACTCTCAGCTTCTAAGGAAATAATTTCATAGTTTCTATTTTTCAACAATAGATACGCTAGAAAGTTGACTTCCTTCCTTTCATTGATAACTCCTTAGCACAGGCTTCTTTTCTGTCATTTATACTTCTGCAACTGAAGAAGAGGTTTCTATTCTAAAGCTTCGAAACTGCCTCTGCAGATATAAAATTGCTTTTGTTCACTTGATTCTTGTCGCCATAACATCTCCAAATAATCGTTATTTTAACTTTATATTTTTACTATAACTTGAGAGTTTTTTTATTTATTTTAACTTTATATTTTAGTGTTTTTTATTTATTTTAACTTTATATTTTAGTGTTTTTTATTTATTTTAACTTTATATTTCAGCGTTTTTTATTTATTTTAACTTTATATTATAGTGCTAGTTTAACTAAGATTTACTCCTCATATTTGTTAATAAGCGGATGGCGTATACATAGGTCTGACAGTTATAAACATCAGTAGTAATCTAGCAATCTTATAATCTAATGACAGTAGTAATCTAGATCAAACCAAAATATTTCTCAGTGCGCCATAAAAATCCTCTTACACAAATCTATTCCTGCCCACGTTTGACTTTCTTACAGCATTAGAAGAATATCGTTATCCACGCGAAGAGTTACTTCTTATGAAATTAATACCGTTTCTTTAAACTAGTTTAATTTTATGTCATTGAAAACATTTTTTAAAACTCTTAAACAGTTTTACTACTCGATTTTTCATTCAAAGTAGTAACTTCCCCGTATACAGATGACTTCCTATCTATACGTCTCATACAATGTGGTAGATTGGATTATTCAACTAGGTATTTTAGTTTCACAGTGCTAAAGTAGACAACTTTATGAAATTTATCAACATAAATTAAACGTAAGATTTGAAAAAATAGTAAAATAATCTATATTTTTTTTACGTTTTATTAAAACAATTTGACACGTTTGTGAAAAATCAGTTTTGCAACATTATACACTGTTTTAATTGTTTCCATAATTATGGCTTTACTGTAAAATAAAAAAAAATCCCGAAGGCCGACTCAAAGGTTGAAATTACGTTTCGAAAAATTGGCATGTTCCTGCTAGTATCATTTAGTACAAAATTTGAGAGATCTATAAAATAATCTAGCTGTAAGAAATTTAATGCTTGACTAAAATGATATCCAGCCATCTGGAACAAGCCTATTCAAGTTTATATATCTTCATGAAAGCGTTAATGCACCAGTCAAATAATTTTTTTATTCCATCCAATTGTTAGCTTTCAGTCCCCTTAAATTTACTCTTGCTATGGCTACTCAAATTAATTTCAAAGGAAGACATTTATCTGTCAATTATCAACAGGAAGTAATAAAGTTTATTTTCTTTGGCAGGCTTTAAGTAGCAGGAAGACATCTGTGATTCGTAAGGATAAAGAATTTAGACGCATTTATAAAGCCACTGTACGGGGTTGGTTTCATTCTTTCAAAGGTACTTGTGGTAGCTATAATCACAGAAGAAATTTTCATAAATCTGAGCTTAGAACTAAGAAAACCATAAGCAATAAAAGTATAGAGATTGGAAGATCTTGATCCATATCGTTTTTGTCAACTGGTATATTGAAGTTAATAATTCTGCACCATGACATATTTTAACAAAAAGGAGAAGGAAAAAAATTAAAACATAAACATAGATTACATAAGCCAAGGAATAGATATCAATTTATTTGGTGGTCGCCCAACCAAGATGGTGGTTAACGACGCTGACTGTCCGGAAAATAGTTCGAGCAGTTGGCGAAGAGCCTGGGTTCGAATCCCGGAGAAAGCATATATGTTTGTAAATGTATAGTATTTGTGCTGCTTGGAGGGACTCTAAATATGCGGGGAACCGAATGTCCTCTCGAGAGGTGGCTGATAGGGTAAGAGGAGTGGAAGACCATCGGAACCGTCCCCTTGGGGTGTTCTCCATCAAAACTGGGGGCGGACCTGAGTAAAGTTTTACTGTCACATGCATAGTCTCAAGGCTCTTGCCAGCGACAAGGGCAACCTTGGGCTCCTTGCCACGACAAATTACGCGGGCTTATTCTGATGTCACTGTCAGACAAGTGAGATGAGTCACAACAGAAATATTTATTTGGCAGAAAAGATTCTATTCCAGGTTCATTTTGGCATTAGCTTGCACAGCAACGGAATCTGCTATTGTGAGATTTTTTACTTAAAATAAAAGAAAAATCATAAATGACATTTGAAACTATTTAATAATTTAGAGTTTCTTCTGCACGTTGTCTAGTTGCTCAATAATAATACAATGAATGTACCCGTGAAGGTTTAAAATGAAAGCGATGACACTGAGCGATAGATTCATTCGCTTTCTACTTCCTTGAACTAAGTAAATGAATTATTGTGATCATGAAAAATTCCGAGTATAATATTTCAACGAAAATATCCATTTTGGCCGCTATCGAATGCAATTTAAGGATGTTTTTCGCATGACATGTGTACTTAAGGACAATTTTTCCTCAAATGAATTATAAAACTAATTTAAAATGGATTCATAAGAGATTTTGTTTCGTGGTGTCCGCACCTACATACGTAAAAACAGTCGCACTAAAATTATGTATATATTCTTGTATGTTGGTAAATTCTACATTTCTTACTTTATACATGATTGAATTATGCTGTTCTTATCTTCCGGTTAAGATTTTTATGCCTTTAATAAATCTACATGCAATAGTTGTAGAATTATCAACAATTTAAAAGTTGTTTAAGTGCCGCTAAGCTTATTTTCTTTACCATAGCAGCCATATTTGTTTACATTTGAAACTTAGCAGAACAATGAATTAAGTCTTTCTGAACCTTCAGTGTCGTTTTGCCGAGTGAAGCCAAAAGATAAAAAGTTTAGTTTTGTGCGCCGAAAAATCTGCCTTCTTGCCTGCTGGCCGATTTTTTTTTTTACTTAGAAGGTGTAATTTTAATTATAAAATTGTTTCTTTCACTTGTTTTAACTGTATTTTGTGTTTTATGCTTTTCTATATCTTTATATATTTTGAACTAAGATATTTTGAGTTTTTATGTATTTTTCCTTATTGCGAAGTGAGAACAATTATTTGAGTGAAAAATATATCTCTAATGACATTCCAGTAAATAAGTTAAAATTAAATACAGGGACTTGAAAATGCGTAAAATTTAATATTCCGTACAAGGAAGTCATGTTACGTACACATCAGATTTTTTGTCAGGTCTAGGCAAACATGATTATTTTTGTTTTCGTCAACTGAAGATCTAATGAGGCATATTTGGTAATGCAATATTGGAATATAAGTCAAAGATAGATGCTTTTCAGTGTAAATGCTCCCACGGCAATTACACTGATGCTCAAGGTACTTACCTCATTTTTTAAATATAAATGCATTAAAATTATTGATTACTTCTTCAATTATTGATAAGGGCATGGAAACTGTTTGATTTAAATTTTAGTAGTAAAGTAACTACTAACAAAATAATTATGCGACAAGTTTCAAATGTTCCAATGGGATTGGAATATCGTCATTGCTGAATTATCGAACAGACAAAATGAATTTTATTTGTCCACTTTATGATCCTTTCCTTTTCAGATGCACGAGAGAACGTTTTACTAATATTATCAGTAATATTGAATCTGATGAAAAAAAGCTTCGCAATTTGGAGCATGTTTAGTAGCATACGGATGGATGTTTTAGCTTCTTGTGAGATGTTGTCTTAAGGCTGGTGCCTGTTAATTAGTGTAGATAATCCACTATGTCATAAGAAAGATAATTCACTATGTCATAAGAAAGATAATTCATTATGTCATAAGAAAGATAATTCACTATATAAGAAAGATAATTCACTATGCCATAAGAAAGATAATTCACTAGATCCTAAGATCAATGCAAATAATTCACGTATCATACAATTCATTATTCTTTGTATGTACTGCGGTACTATTCGCTCTATGGACTTGTTATCTTTCAAGGCTTTGATACAGCATATAGCTAAGTTCATAAAACGCAATCTATGTAAGAATGATTTAATGAGACTGCTATCCATGAATGTGGTTAACTCTCGTAAAAGAAAAGGTTTCAGCAAAAGCGATTACCATTGGGCCGAATGTGAAAGGATATTAGAAACTATAGCCTTTTCCTTACTATTCGTTGACAGACCTTATCATTTTAGTCAAGAGAGAAAGGAAGTTAGATACGGATGGAACATATTCCTGTGCACTGGAAAGCCTTTTCAATACATTGTAAACTGCCATGATAAATTAATATGTAGAGGAATCCTAATTTCCGGATCTTATACACAGCAGAAAATGCTCGTAAAATAAAAGTATGTTGATTAGAAAGACAATAACCGTAAATATTTATGATAAAAACGATGATTCATAAAAACAAATAGCCTTCGAACTGATAGCTCACAAGTTGGGCTAGATACATACATAGGTACATATGTATACGTACAGAGGTCACGAAAAACATCTATCGAATCAATTTCATATCCCTTTTACAATCGATTTTGGAAAAAAAGAGTCCTTACTTTTCTCCGCACGTACAGACTGTCAGGCAAAAATATAGTCAAGATAGAGCCGGGAAAGTTCAATATGGATTAATCCTTTGAAATCTGATACCCGAAATGTTTCGCGATTTCAATACATCCTCTTCATATATATATATATATATACTTCGTACAAGGAATTTCAATATATCCTTCGTACAAGGAAATATGCACTCTTACAAAGGAAACTACCATCCACTTTGGGAATAATATGCAAACATGTGTAGATAAATAGAGGTTACTTAGCTTTAAAACGTTTACGAAAATTTGCTTCTGTTAGCAAAATCAAACTGAAGTAAATAAACTTCGTAAATTAACTTCTAAGATTTTAACTGCCATATTAGTCTATAAAAAGCAGTTGCTTAAAGTGGAAATTAATATTAAATTAGTTATATTTCTTACAAGAAAAGTTGCGATTTATCAGGAATTACATAAATACCCTTTTACGACGAAAGTCTTCTGATAAGCCGATCACAAACATATGCTTCCTCTAAGGAAAAGATCGCTAGAAGCTTATCTTGTTTCCAATAGTCCTTAAAATATTACTATATTTATTCATTCAAATGTTACGAGAATCTCTTAATGTATGTTATTTCGGATGCAAATTGAATACTTCTATTTTTTACAAGGCATTTTATTTGAAGCTGTTAAACTTGAAGTATAGCTTTGTTTATTAATTTATCATTAGATGAGTATAATCTAAGAAATTTGCTGACTTCTAATAAATTCACTTAAACAATTTCCCGATATTCAGCCTCGAAGGAAAGAGCCCGTAATTGGATGCTTCGGAATGTGAAAGAGATAAGGTGAGATATTTACTTTGTACAGATGTTTGTTGCTCAAGGGAGGTTGAAGGGAAGTTATAATGAAAATATTCCAAATAAGCGTTTTATTTTATAATATACGATGCATTCAAAACATGCTTTTGTTAAAAATACAAGCCTGTTTCAATCTAAGGTTATTCTGAAACTTCAGTAAGAAAATTATTATTCTTTCGAAGTTAATGAAAATTTACGAATGCTTTAATCTAAACATCAAATTAAAGGAAATAATTTTTACAATACATATACGCTATATTTTCAAAACAGTTGAATTAAGCTAGTTTCCCCGCAATTCACTTTAGTTGAAAATAACAAGGAAAGCGGAAAACGTAATTAATTCCTTTTTGCTTGGTAAATGTATGAACGGTAACATTTATATTCGAAATGTGTGAATAGGAACTCATAATTTTCGTCATTCCAAGCTAGAATAATACAGTTAAACTTATAAGGTATTTCTCCCGAGTTCTTAGCCTGCCTTCGTGGTGTAATGGTCAGCACACTCGGCTCGTATTGGCGAGGTCAGTCGTTCGAGTCTCAGAGAGTGCGTTGCTCATTTTTTATGTCTCCTGCTTCCAAAAGAATCCTAAAGTCTCTACAGTGGCGCCGAATCTAGGTGGTGGATGATGGTTCTTACCGCCGGGATTTGGCGATTCGATCCCTAATCCCCAGTCGCCCTTTAAAAGGGAAAATATATAAGGTATTTCTTCCCTCTTCTTAACATGCCTTCGTGGTGTAATGGTCAGCACACTCGGTGCGTATCGAAATAACCTAATATCTCTACAAACTTAGTTGTAGAGAAAATCAAGAGCTGAATAAAATTTATTCTATTTTAATATTGCTTACTTTATGAGGAACTGCCCCGAAGATTTCATGTGATCTACCAAAGTGTCTCTAATGTTGTTGTTATTTATGCTTACATGTTTGACAGTAACATCAGCTCAAGCCCACAGAATACCTCGTGGCAAGGAGCGCAAGATACGCCTGTCGTTGTCAACAGCCTTGAGCATCTTGCAGGTGACAGTGCGATTTAGCTCAGTTCCCCCAGTAATTTTGGTGGAGAGCCTCCACGGGGGAAGGGGTTTTATTACCATGCCGCCCCGACACTATGCGTTTAAAAACATCCATGCCTTCTCCGGGGCTCGAACTCAAGCCCCTCGGCACGCAGTCAGCGACGCTAACCACTATACTGGTTGAGAGGGGGGTAAAGTATCTTGATTTATCTTATTCTTCATTTACACGAAAAACTAGCTCCGAAAAAAGCAAATTTTAGTATCATATAAATATACATTATATCATATAAATTTAGAATCATATAAATTATGTGTTTGTATAAATTCTGAAATCTTAAATATTATACAAAATGTCTTATTTTAACTTCGCAGTTAAAAGAGGTATATATAAGGTATTTTCTTCCTCCTTTCCGCATGCCTTCGCGTATGGTCTATGCATTCCAAGTTTAACAAGCTTTCTACAGTGGGTGTTTACACACTTTTAGAACTATTATGGAACCGTTTAAATAATGTTTGGAATGCCAAGACTACTCTTTTAAACCTTCGATAGCCTTTCTTCTGAACTACACATCTGCATCTTGATTCTCATGAGAGAAGGGCTTTTTGTAAAATTTACAAGAATATTGATTTTCATCCCTCTTCCCATCAACCGTATTGTGTTTCCACTTAGAAAGAGCTGTTTTCAAGAGATGGAAGGCAAATGGTCCATAAGTGAAACTTCAGAGGAATACGTTGAAAGGTATATAAAGTATATTCTCCCTCCTTTCCCTCTCTCCTCCGTAGTTAAATACAAGTGTTAAATACATAGATAGTGAATACAAGTGTTCATACGTTATAGATTGTGTATTAAACTCGTATTCCAGAGATCCAGGAATCGATTCTTAGCGAGAGCAGTGCACATTTTTAAAGTTTCGGCATCGATATAACCTAATGATTCTGTAAATGGCCCCCGAACTAAAAGGAGGTGGAAGGTAATTGGTTACCACCAGAATCTGGCGATCGGGTCCCCTTATCTCCAGTCGCCCTTTAAAATGGGAATATATAAGGTATCTTCTCTCTCCTTTTCGCATGCCTTTGTCGTGTTATTGGAATCAGACTCGACGCATATTAAAGAAGTCCACACTTAGAGTGAGGGTGAGGGCAGTGCACATATTTCATGTTCCATCATCAATATAATCGAATGACTCCGCAGTCATACATGTAATAACTGTATCCACCATTTTTTTCAATAAAGGCAGAAGTATTTTTAAAAGTATGAGTTGTTAATGAAGTTTTGTCCTTTGAAATTCATTGGCATAAAGAAGTAGAATTTCTATTGTAAATATCTGAGGAAAATTTTCTTTCTTGATAATGCATTGACTTAATTTTAACACTTTTCTCCACTCTTCTTATTTTTATTTTGTCATTTTAAGAGAAACCTGCTACAATCATATGACCCTTACTCAAGCTTTCTTTGCGTTGACGGAGCCAGGGTTGTACATTTATTCTCTTCCCTTTCAATAATAAACACATCTTTCTTGTATTGCAGTCATTTAGATATATCCATGCTTCATCAAGGACCACAATGCATTTCTTTTTTATCTCATGCTAAATATTTAATAATATAATTTATACAGGGCTCTACAAATTTTTATGCTTAAACTACATGCCTTGGCAAAAGCAAGCGTCCGGTATAGTTTTAGCCCTTTTAAGCTGCAAATTTTGCTTTATTATTGTTACTAAAGGTGTATTTAAAGATTTTGAAATTTATTTCTGCGTCATAAGATTATCTATTGTTTCTCTTGCTGTTCTGTGTCACCAAATTTCTATCAATGATTTAGAAACATTTGGAACAGTGCAAAAAGTTTTCGCGTATTCCTTTGGAATCATCTTTCCATGTAGAAGTAACGACTGACGGTCTTTCCCTTTTCGTTCAATGATGTTGCTTATTTAGAAATTTTAATGTCACGTATTTCACAATCATTTGAATTATGGAATAGGAATGTACATTTTCGCAAAACCCCAAAACATATCGTTCAATCTACAGTTAGTTTCCATATTATATTTTGAAAGAATTTGCTTCATGGCAACAAATGCAACTCGACCCATCTATTTATTCACTGAACTTAAACTTCTTGTGGACACGCTTATCTTCAGATCCCTACCTCATCTACAATTCTACTTACAGAGTTAGTAGATGCTATATTTTCTATTATGTAAAGAAGATATGCTCATTATTATTTTCCACAAGCTCTACACAAGGTACCTCGATGCTCAGAACCTGCCTCCGTGTCTGCGTCACCTAATCAGAATTTTGAAAGAAGAACAAATTTAAAAGTAGCAGAAGATATTTCTCATTTAAAATAATAAGCTGTTGCCAAAATTTGTATTCCAAAATATTTGCTTTTTTTCAATTCTTTATTGAAGTCGTTCTAAAATTTGTAAACACTTCTCTAATTAACTGAACAAAAATTGCTGTTGTATCTTGAAACATGAACACGTTCGAATTCATGCTTAATTTAAAGATTTCTTTATAACATCTGCGTCTATAAAAATTCAAATGCAGATACGATTTTGCTAGTTTATTATAATAATTACATTATTTTGCATCTACAAAATGAAGTATTACATGATCCTCAGGGAAACATAATCATCAAAAGAAATTTTATTATGATATTCTTTTTTATTATCTACAAAATGAAGTGTTACATGATTCTTAGAGAAAAGTGATCATTAGAAGAAATGCTATTAATATGTCTTTTTTTTACTAAACTGTATCATATGGTTCATATTATGAGGCTCAAGATGTACTAAATTATACTTTTTTTCTGTTCAAAAGTCAAATTATATTATTTCCTTTCTCCTTATAATCAAGATACATTGCATCTTTCTTTTATTCATAGAATAAATTCTTCTATTATTCATAAAAAGTGATAATTAGAATCAGTAATATAAATATTGAATTATTATGCTGCGACCATTGATGATGGAGCTAAGACCAAATTACATTTTTCTCATATTTATTAAATGGTTTTAATATCATTCATTTAGCAAAATGAGATTTTGTCGATAATATCCAGATATGTTTTTATAAATTAAAAATAATGACGAGAGAATATTAATGTAATGATAAAATGCGAAAAAGCAGCAAAAGACAATAGTATCTTTGACGCATGATATGTATATATTTTTCCTGCACATTTCGAGACGAATTTAGAAGATACAATGACAACTTCACCTGCCAGAACTACATATGAGTTTCTTACTTATCCTGAGTTTTCTTTCATTTTTTAAAACATATTTAAAAACGCTGCTCGAAATTTATAAATATTTATTTCAAATAGCAATGAAAAATTTTAGCAACCTATAGTATTTCTGTTGTTAGAGCCTTATCTAGGAAAACGGGGTTAAAATTTTTTACGTAAGGGTCTAAGATATTTCTCCTCCTTCTTCGCATGCCTTCGTGGTGTAGTGGTCTGCATGCTGGGCACGTATTCCAGAGGTCCGTGGCTCGAGTCGCGGAAAAGGCGTTACTCATTTTTCAATCTTTCTTTCTTCTTACCTAATGACCCTACAAGTGGCGCCCGAACTAAAAAATAGTGGATGATGATTCTCCACCATCAAAATTTGGCGATTGGGGCCCCTAATCCTCATTTTTCATTTAAAAATGGGAGTATATAAGGTAGTAATTCCGCGTTCTTCGCATGCCTTCGTGGCACACTCAACACGGCAGAAGCACACTCAACACGTAACCGAGAGGTCCGTGGTTCGATTCCCTGAGAAGGCTTTGCTCATTTCTCCTGCTTTTCAAAAAGGGACTAATGACTCTACAAATCGCGCCAGAACTAAAAAAGATGATGGATGATGATTGTCTACCACCAGGATTCGGCAAATGGGTCCCCTAATCCCCAGTTGCCCTTTAAAAGGGAAGAGTTTATAAGGTATCTCTTCCACCTTCTTCGCATGCCTTCGTGGTGCAGTCAGTACGCTGGGGGCGTATTCCAGAGGTCCATCTTTCGAGTCCCGGCGAAGGTGTTGCTCATTTTTCAATCTCTCTTGCTTCATACCTAATGACTCTACAAGTGTATTAACTGTAAGAAACGTGTCTGAAGATTAAGTTTCTAATTAACACTTTTTTAATTAAGAATAAAGGGCTTTCAAGTGTTTCTCTTTGTTGAAATTTGTACAGTGGTATCACTGAATTTTGACTGGTTAATTTCACATAAAGCAAAACATGTGAGGACTCTTCGTCAAATCAGAGATGACCTTGTAAGCGTCTTTTTAAGAAAAATTAACTGACATTACAGTTACGAGGAAAGAACCGAAAATTCCATGCATTTAACACGCTCGCTCAAAACGTTGTGGTGCTAAGTAGAATTGGAAGATATTTGGAACAGTCATTACGCTCTATAATCGAATATTTTCAAAGAGATTTCTTAGTTATTGAAAATGATTTTCTTTTAAAGAAAGGCGATGTATAGTTTTGAAATGCAAATTGATAATGTACTATATATTGTTTTAGAACATTTCGATTTAGACTGAAAATATTTAATATTTCTCCTGACTGAAAAAATGCAATTGTATGACTTTAAATATATGTAGCTCTTTAAGTAAGAGAAGTAAAAACGAAGGTAATATTTATATTAAAAAAACACATTCTTAAAATGACTCCTTTAGCAAAAATAAAAAAAAAATATTTTTGAGAATGTTTTATGCAAAGCAGTTTATCCCTGGATAAAGAAATATTGAAATATTGTCTTTTAAACTCACTGAGTTTTTACACTTTAGGCGAGAGGAAGAGTAAAATGTTAACATCTAGAAGAACATAAATTGATTTGTGTCTTTTGTTTCACTTACAAAATATTTATTCTGTATTCAAATTATACTTTTCCCATATGTCTTTTTTTTTGCATATGCAGATGCAATTTAACATTGCTCTCATTTCCACATAACTAATATTATTTTCATCACTGCATTTGGGTTATTTACATTTCATTTATTTCGCATCTCTGTTTTGACTGCATTTGTAAATCTAAAACCTTCATGTGCAATATAGTAGAGAATTTTACGAACTGAATAGTGATATATACGTGTGTGTGTGCATATGTATGTGTGTGAGTGCGTGTATATAACTTTTGTATTTTTTTAACTTGGTTTTTATTAACTGAGGTTTATGTTAACCAAGCAGGCAATAAGTGTAACTCTTTCGTTTCGATAGAGGGCAAGATTTGTTCGCCTCAAACATCTGAAACGCCCGTGTATGCGAGTTTCAGCTGGAATGGGTGTTCTTTCCCTGCCAAATAGAATGCTACAGCGTTAACAATAATAAACTTATCTGAATGGATTACTTCTCTCTTAGGTATCTTCGTGCAGTTTACTCTTAAGAGAGGATTGTAAGTTTGAACATTAATACCTAAACATCGATGCTGAGGAAAGGAGAAAGAAGTCGCTTCAAAAGACTGCTTATCATGTCGTTCAACAGCTCCCTAAAACAATGAGCCATGCACTCACGTGATGGGGAAAAGCACCAAGTAGAAAATAGGCGCAGGCGTTTGGGTGACCTGACGTTGTCTGAATGCACAACGATATGAGCGATTTCGCTAAGAAAGGAATTTAAAGCATCATTGGAAATATGTAGCTTCATAGTACGATTAGAAAGTATACAACCAAATTCATTAACTTTCAATACTTTTGTTATATGTGATTGATCTTTCTCATCAGTGATGGGTCAATATAATGGCCTTATTACTTTTTGTTGAGCATAATAGTGTAAAATATGTTTGCTAATGTTAAAGTTGGAAAACATAGTAACTAATAAGGAATTCAAAGGCATGCTTAAAATGACGCCCTTTTGAAATGGACAAATGCAGAAAACAGAAAATCAGGGTTTCAAGTCACAAGTGACGAAAAACGTATGGATATGGGAAACAATAAAAATTGCACTTATGTTTAGGTTGACAGCAAAACAAAAAGCGAGAAAATTATGCATTTTAAAGTTTAAGTTTATTGTGATAAAGGCGGAGTATACAAGAGTTATCTGCTTAAAGGCAAGGGCAGTTCGCAGAGGCTTCTTGAAAGAGACTGACTCATGTGCAAATCATATATAGAAAAAGCAGTGAAAATTGCTATGCAGCCAGTGCGCTCATCAGATTTTGAACTCCGATCGAAATGTTAGAATTCTGAGGTTTTTCCCCTCGAACACTAGTAATCGTTGAAAATTAGAGCAAAGATGTTTAAAATTTAGAGCAATTTATTGATGCTTCTGTTGTGGGTATCTTCTTGATACAATTCTCGTATAAATGTGCAATGGCTCATAGACTTATCAAACTCTTATAAAAAAAATGAATGAGATTTTTTCTTAAAACGTTAATGGTTCATACAAACGCATGTATCAAATTTGACAAAATTTGTGTTCATTTGAAAGGCTGTGTTTATTCCAATATTTTATGGAAATATTGGAAAATATTGTAATTTTCTTTTAAATAAATTAATAATATATTCCCCAGTGATAAAGGAATTTATTAAAATGTTAACTGTAGTCCATCTGCACTTATCTTTAGTATTTCAGAAGTTATTTTCGAAACGCTTTCGCCGTCATTTAATCTCAAGAACCGTACTCCCATCTTTTTAAGTAATTTCCCCATAGGAAAATCGAGAATTAATTTCTGAAGAACGCGGTTACAATAAATACGTGGAATATCGAAAGTGGTCATGGATAAGCTATTAATAACTATCACAATTTTGCTTCCTTAAAAGAAATCTACATTCCAATAAAATTCATATTATACTATTAACACTACAATATCTGATGGATATTAAGCCGATATTTAATGGATATTTAAAGATAACTTAAATGTACATGTCGCGCTCAATTGCATTGTAAACCCCAGAGCACCTTCTGTGAATGACTCTTGATCGCAGTTCCCAAAAAGGACATTGGAGGAACGAATGAGAAGGAGGCTAACAAAAGACACAGATTTTGAAAGGGTAAAGACATCAGACAGAGACAACAGTAAACTTGAATATAGGTAACACAAGAAAGGTTCTAAGGTATTTACTTCCTCCTTCCAGCATGCATCCATGGTGTAGCGGTATCACACTGGTAGCATATTCGAGAAGTCTATGTTCAAGTCCTGGTGAGGGCATAGCAAATTTTTCAGCTTTCCTGCTTCAGAAAAACCTAATGACTCTAAAGTAGGACTCCAACTAAAAGATGGTGGGCAATAATTCGTTATGGTTAGGATTTGGCGATTTGGTCACCTAATCCCCAGTCGCCCTTTAACAGGGGGGGAGTGTAAGGTATTTTCTCCCTCCATCCAGCATGCCTTCGTGGTGTAATGGTAGCACACTCTTCCCGTATTCTAGGGGTCCTGGTTCGAGTGCTGGACAGAACTTTGCACATTTTTTACATTTCCTGCTTCAAAACACTCTAGTGACTCTACAAGGCGGAATCACATGTTTGGAAAGTTTCTTAAGTGGAAAACCTCTGCCATGTCGGTGTAGCTTAACGAAGAATTTGGCCAAAACACATTTCAAATAATAAATGAAAGAAAAAAATGATGAGAAGCTAATAACAAAATGAAAGTATAAATTAAATATACTAAATGGAAATAAAAATAATAAAGGAAATACAATTTACCAATAAACTCGCCCTCAAGGGAAAGCTATGCACAGTAGCGAAAGACGGAAATTATGTTAATATTGTTAACAATTTCAGAACCCAACAGTGTACATTATATATTATATGCCATGCATTACACTGTACACTTCACATTTTAAGTAATAACACATGTTCCATTTTAATTCGTAGAATTAGTTTACTTTCATGCTTGAAAACAGGCGACGTAAAAAGATAGAAATCATACTTAGTTTAACTGTCAAAAAAATCAATCAAATTTTGAAGGTTCTGGTAGAATTTCTTACACTGAGTAAGTAACCTTTTTAAGGGATGGTCTCTGATATAATTGGGCTTCATGAAATCCGATAGTGGGTTTTGTAGTTTGTAAGAAAAGTTAAAATAGTAATATTATGTAAAATATTAGCATATGAAATAAAGAATTGAATTTAATGCTTTATTAAGTCATTTACTAAATCTGGACACTTTTGGATTTGAATCGATATTTATTTAATTACGACACTTTAGGTTACTGCAAAACTTGCTGTAGTTAGATGAACGAATAACTTTCAAAATCTAGAAGTGATTTACAATAAGACACAAAAGCTTTGTTAAAAACTAAGAAACATCATTTTAAAATCAATTAATGTATGTAACTTCTTTTAAAATTAATAAATAATCTTGAGACATTCTACAGAAAACGTTCACCATTACTAGAATTTATTCTTATTATTAGATTTTTAATGATGATACCAGATTTTCCGCAATATATAATCAAAACTCGTGAATAATTTAAACTCGCTAGTGAAGACTGAACTAAATTCGGAATATAATCATTTTAAAAGGCATTGTTCTTACAATTTAAAAAAAGTTGAGAGGGTAGGTAATTCTTTATAAGTAAATTCATGAAGGATGTAAAGGTTTCTTTGGTGATTGTGAACAATCCCGACCATCGAAAGTAAAAGAGGTTCCGCTTAGATAATTAAAAAATATTAAAAATAACCTCAAAGGAAAAAATGAAAAGAAAGCCATGAGAATGCTGAAGCCATTGTGTAAAATTAATTCCTTCAAAGCGTAAAAAATGCACTTGAATGTTTAGAAATAAAAAAGAAATAAACCAAAAGAATTGCTTGAATGGAAAAATCATCCCAAAAAATAAGTGAAATGTAAAAGAATTGAGGTAAAATAAATCAACGAAAATGCGAAAGTATTGATCACTAAGTACGATTTAAAGCGTGCGAAGAAATTAAAACAAGAAGCCCAACTTTCCTCTTCTCTTTTTGCCTCTTTTTTAGCTTTTGATAGTTAATTTATTATTCAGACCTCATATTTAAACTTTTTATCACAAAATGTTTCGAATACTATTAATATTCTATTATAGACTTAGTGAAATTATCAGATTTGTTCATCAGAAACTTTGTTTGATTAATTGAGCTAGTTATACAAAATAATTTTATTCAAGAATGAATTTTTTCCCTTCCTTTATGTCAAAAATAAAGACTTTTTTAATCATCGATTTATCACTCGCAATAGTTGTAGAAACCTAATGTCGAATTAATGAAATTTTAATTTTCTGTTAGATTTAATTAATGAAATATTAATTTTATGTTATGTTGCCCTAATTTAATATTTATTAAATAAATTCAAAAACAATTGCATGTAAGTTATCATATGTTATAGCTTACTTTAAAATAAAAAATAACGTTTATCACAGAATGAAAAAAACACTTTAGATTATTTTTTAATTCATTAACACAGTTATGACTATTTCTAACATCATTTTTTTAGATTTTTCTATAATGAGCTATTTCGAACTATCCAAAAATAAATTTGAGTTCCTTTTACATACACAAAGTTTTGTTTAACAATATTCAAATATACGTCTGATTCTCGAGTCTTAAATTCCTATGCCAGTGATAACTCAACAGGTAAAGTTTTACATAGCCTCAACAATCCGTACATTGCATTATATTAAGAGTGTAGGTTAATCATTGAATATAGACAGCACCTTATAATAGAAAACAGTTATTCTTTGTATTGATCAGCATTATAACACGTGAAAGATAATTATCATTGTAATACGTGAAACATTTTGTTTTGAATATTCTTGCTTGCTCAGTATTTTGTAGATGGCCATTTTTACTTCCTTGTAAGAAGTAATGGAAGTGTTGCAATTGCGAAAAATTTCAGGTATCATATTTCAACAAAAACATCAATTTTGACACTCACGAATCTATTTGAACGATGTTTTTGCGTAGCATTTGTACGTGCGGACAGAATAAAAGAATTGTTTTTCCAAAATGGATTATAAAATGGGTTTAAAATGTATGCACAAGAGATATTTTCCTCACGTCTATACGTAAACTGCGGAAAAAAAGGGGGGCAGCTCTACATCTCCTGTTCTACAGCAATAACATGCAAATGCACAATTGGCAAACAAAAATAGAAAGCTCTTATATGCAATATTTGTAATACATTTCAATCTCATATTTTCCTGGAGTTCATGATACCCGTGTGTGCAGGGTGGTTATAATTAAAATTACCCTATTTATACATACGCAGAGGCCCTTCTGGCAGACCTATTTCGTTCAAACTTGGTATATGCGTTATATAGACAACGGGGAAAAGAAAACTGCAATAGGAATATAATAGTTCAAATTTCGACCACTAGGCGAGAAGGGGGCGTATGAAAAACAAGAAGCACTAACTCGAAACAGAAAACTTTATTTAATCACGGCACTTGTTCCATGTGCATCTGTTTAAAGTGTTATAACATGTTCAATAGTAGAGCGAAGTGTTTCTCTATATTCTATATATCTTAATAATAATATATATTTCTCTATATATTATCTCTATCTTTATCAATGGCAACAGCATTACATGTTATGCTTGTTTTCAATTCAGACATAGCCGTATTATTCCTGCACAGACACAATTTTTCAAGTGGGCATGAAATAATGCCTTCATTAGTCAGGCAACACAAGGTGGTGTTTCATCTTGCATGAAGCTATTAGTTTCTTCACATTCTGTTTCTTGTAAGGCAGGAATAACTTGCTAATGAAGTTTTTCGCAGACAAAGGTACGCGTGATGATCTTTGAGAGCTTTGAAGAGCGTTTCCTCAGACAAAATAAGGAATGAAATCAGCGGTAAAACCACACCATGCAGTAAGGTAATCAGGATGTAAAGACCATTCATGCATAACATTGGAACTTTCAGAACCCCGTATGTGACAATTTTGGAGTATTAACTGCTCTATCTAATGCAAGTTAATTTTTAATGGGTTATATGCACCGCCGCGCCAGAGGCCCCGGCACTATATGGGCAATCCCCCCTCAGAACAGTTCCGGAGCTACAACCCGGAGCTTCACCACAAGGGTGAAGGGGCCAGTAGTAGAGATTTGGCGCCAGTCGCCATATGGCGACACTAGTCGTGTATTTGCTACCTGCCAGTATCTCCGGCTGCCCATCGCAGCAGGCCATCACCATTACCCAGCATACCCAAGGCAACTAAAACCAACTGCTCTAAGACTTGCCAGACCCACGGCCCGACCAATAAATGATCTTTCCGTGCCTCCAGAACCACTAGGTTCATAATTTGTGTACCTCGTGGCCGAGACTGCCTAGGTACAGATCCTAGACAGTGGCTTCGAGACTCTCCTGGGGTATCTAATATGAAATGCAACTTGTCCGAGTCTAAAAGTGTTTCTATGCACTATCCGTCATAATCAGTGCGTTTGTTCCGTTCTGTAGGATATAGCTTTTGCAGAACTTGGATCTTGTACGGATATCACTTTAACTTTCTTATTGTCGATCAAGGAAAAGGAAAATCACATGACAACGCTCGAAAACTTATTTGAAGAATATTGGGAATCGGCCGCTCTTTCGAACACGGCAAGAGCAATTTCTTCAACAGTTTCATTTGAAATCCGTTTCCCTCCACTACCCCGCAGCACATACAACTTCTCAGTCTCTTCAAAATTTACTAATACCTTTTTTTTATATCCTGGCCTCTTTCTAAGCCTTTCAAGCATCGATATATTCGCAGTGCGGTTGAAAAATTACTGCCATTCTGGTAAAACTTGATCAGTAAACCTCGATTGTTTTTTTTCTCACCGCATGGTGAAAAATGATTTCACGCACTGAATACTGTTTTTGCCAACTTCCCAAATTTGCAGAACGCGCTTTCTACATTACTTGTAAACATCCATCTGAGAATCGAAATTTGAACTATAAATTTGTTTTCGAGATTCTTTTCCCCTTAATCCATAAAACGCATATGCCAAGTTCCTACGATGTAGGTCTATTAGAATGGGCTCCGAGTAGTTTAGAATAGGGTAATTTTAATTATAACCACCCTGTACATAATACTAACGAGCTAACGCAGAAATTATCACATTCTAAAAAGAGAATTGACGACACTATTGATTCCCTAAGAGATAATATCAATGATTAAATATCGGAGCTATGCACCAGACCGTAAATTATGCACCAGACTGGAACATTACACTACTGTTATTACTATTTAAAAACTAATCCAGCAATAGAGTTAATAGAAGAATAATTCAAATTTAAATATTGGAAGAAAACTTTTGAAGCGAGTAAAAAATTCTTATATAGCATTAGTCTGCTCATAACTAGTGTAATTAAAATACGACATCTGGGAGAAATTAAGAAGTTTCTTTTGACAGAAATCTGAATATTCAAAAGTTTAATGAAAACAAATTCACTAGAAGAAAAATCGAATGCAAGCAATTTTTTCAAACTAAATACCCCATGTAAATGAATGTAAGTCAGCATATCACCATTACATAAGTCAACGCCTGAAATTTGCAAAAATAGTATTTTTTTTAATATTTAATTAACTTGATTTTTGTCTAATCAAGCAAAATGTTATCAAAGTTTTTTGCTAAGCCTTTCTTGTCGTTTGTACATTTGCCTAGCATTTGGAACTGAATAGAGAAAAACACTTGATTCACATTATTTGAATGTTTTTCACCATTCACTACAACTCCAAAAAATAAAAATTATACTATTGTATAATATTATATATTCTTCAACAGAAAAGCGTTAAACAAGTAAGAAACGTCATATATGAAAATCTATCAATGCATGATTTTACCAAAGAAACACTCTATAAAACCTTGCAGTGAGTTCATCTTGCGTTTATCTACTTTGTTGCTTTAAAGGAAATCCTGACACCGATCCTTACCAAAAGCGCGTTTATTTGTTCCGTCATCTAACAGTTACAAAATCACATACAGGAATTGGAAACCTGCCTTTAAAAAATAAAAATTCAAGTGAATTTTCACAAAACATTTGCAGTTATATTCACCAAAAAAAAAGAATATCAATAAAAGTGTTTAGTTTCTGTACAGCTGCTCTGCCCTGGGCTAAGCATGCTCCTTATCCTGGGAAGATCCTTACTAATTCTGCCGCATTGTCACCATACATTACATATATTATCCAAAAGTTTCGAGGGCGTAAACTAAATTCTACACTATAACTGCTCGAAAAGCGTTCTATCTGTTAATAATAAGGTATTTCTCTCGCCTTCCTAGCATGTCTTCATGGTGTAGTGGTCAGCACGCTCGGTGCGCATTCGAAAAATCCATGATTTGAGTCCTGGCGAGGGCAGTGCTCATTTTTCATCTCTCCTGCTTTCAAAAAAAGCCTAAAGTCTCTACTAAAAAAGGTGGTGGATGATGATTCTCCACCACCAGGATTTGGCGACTGGGTCTCCTAATTCAATGTCGCCCTTTAAAAGGGGGAGTATACAAGGCATTTCTCCCGCCTTCTTAGCATGCCTACGTGGCGTAGTGGTCAGCACACTCGGCGCGTTTTCGAGAGGTCCATGGTTCGAGTCCTGGCGAGGGCATTGCTCATTTTTCATATATCCTGTTTTCAAAATTACCTAATGTCTGTTTCCTTTGTAAGTTTCCTTTATAAATTTATTCTGCGTCCCATGCTGAGTTATGCTTGTCCAATCTGGGCTTATTCATGCAAAACTCGAAGAAAGCGTTTGCAACCTACCTAGAATTGTGTACTGTGGCAGATAACCAACTCACCATAGTACATTAGAAACAATATCATTCAAAAGGAACCTAAAATAGTCCAGTTAAGTTCACGCTATTATCATTTGGCCTAAAGGTTTCACAATAACCAGAAGCTAATCAGTAAACCTGTGATACAATTTAACAACAATAACTTTATTGATGCAAATAATACTAAACGACTAACGGTCATCTAAAATCCCTATTTAATTATTTAATATTTTGTAATTGTGTATGAACTTGAGCATTGGTATTACATACCTTTTGCTGTGTACGCTAATATATTATTTTTTCTGATGCACCATGATTCCACAGTTTCGTTCCTAAGTGATAATTCATCAACTCTCTTCTCTAAAATTTTAAGACACGTGTTGATACTTCGTTCTTAATCTTAAATTACTTAGATTTTCGATTAAGATATTACTGTCAATGATTCAAAAATATGTAATAGTATTCGATTTGGGAAAGCAATACGCACATGCAAGCAGGTATTCAACGCTGTCTACATCACAATATTATACCCTCTAAGTCAGAAGTTTTGAACCAGAGGGGGAGTTGCAACGGGGGGAGGAGATTTTATAGTTTCTAGAGAAAATGCAACCACAATTTTATTTAGACGCGAGATTTTAGTTTTAGTTTATGGGTATAAAGAAATATTTTTATTCAAGTTGTGATCTTTATCAAAACTTCCTGTTTGCTGTTTAATATATAAAAACATCAAAAATAATTTTAAGTAGATGTGCATATGTACTTTCAGAGTTTTAGAAAGGATCTTCTGGCGATGGTGAAATGGATACATGGAGCAGTCTTGAGAAAAATTTGCTCTAATGTGACGCTTCTGGATATTTGTGGTGGAGCATTCAACAGTAATTTGTAAAAATATTGCTATTATAATCAGCCAAGCATTTATTTTACATTTCTTTAATGTATTAGTGGATACGCTTTCCTTCTTGTAAACTATTACCTTAAAATTCTTTATAAAATCATTAGATTTAAAAACTGAAGTTTCCTGAGGCTTCAAAAGAATAAAGATTTGAATTCTTCTACCGTACCTTCAAATTTAGCCTCACAATAGGTGTCATTAATGTTACCCCATGATTTATTTGAAACATTATTACCCATTCCCGCATAAATTTTCATTTAATATTAATATTCAAATGTTATCGATATTAATTTCTTTTTTACTGTTTCTTGAAAAAATGTCATATTTGCGTAGTCATATTTAAAACGAATACCACTTTTTTCCAATGTGCGCGTAAATTATTTTATAAGAAACAAAGGGAAGGGTTATTTTTTTCCCCTTCCTTAAAATTAAATTTTAATCTTTCTTTTTCGCTTGCTTCGTCATGAAATATTTTCAGTGTCAGGCTGATGTTTTCTTAATGGCTGATGTTTTTTTTTTTCCGTTGTGTTAAAAATTTGTATTGCCCAATGGCGAACTGACTAGCGCATCGCGCAACTGCACCACAGGTCCAGGTCTCGATCCCCGGGCTAGGCAAGGTTGACTCAGCCTTTCATCTCTTAAGTGGGTCGATAAATTGAGTATCATGCTCGCTTGAGGACTAAACACCAGCGGTCCTGCGACAAGCCGATCGCTTATCCAGGGCATATGCTAATGCACTCCGGGACCCAGAGGTCAAGAAAGCAAAAAAATAGCACTGCAGTCTGTGGCACACTAGGGCTGTTGAGTCACTGAGTTTTTTTCTTTTTTTTTAGTTAGATATTTGTTATCTTAATCTAATCAGTTAGGGAATTCTGGAATATAAGGAACTACAAGTTATATTGATAATTTTCTCTTTCATGTTCTGTTTAACTCTATACAAGTAATTTCCATTTCAGCGAAGAACTAAAATTAACTGATAAAACAAACAGAAATATATTTTGAGGCGAATAATGAAAAAAAAAGTTTATGAGTTCTGAAAGGGAAAATAAGAAAAATATTTATTTATTTAAAATGTCACTCTTTATTTAATATTAAATACATTGCATCTGTACGCAACGTTTGCTTGTAATCACGGTCACAACTGACTACAGTCTAATTCTTCATTGATTTTTAATAACTAAATGAGAAAATTAAGAAATAAAAGAAGATAAACATTGAGGTAAGGGGACATTTAAGGAGATGTAAAATTGCTTAAAGAACATTTTATGCCATTTATTATAGTTCGAACTTTTAACATGTCTTCTCAGTATAAAAGCGACATTAAAGCGTAATTTTAGAAATAAAATTCCTATTATCATAGTTTCTTGCTAATCGTAAGTTACCGAGTCATCACAAACTGTTTTGAAAATATAAGTATAATAAATGTTTTAGAAAATCAGTTTTCTAAATTTTTCGAAACAGCAAAGAATATTTTACAACACGTATTACTTTAAACCAATATTTTAAAAATTGCAAACATTTTGTGTGCAATATTTCAAATGTATTAAATTTTAATAAACATACATATTCCTTAGAATTTGTTTTTCAAATTTGTATATCATTTCTAAAAATTTTTTAATTCCTTCTTAAATTTCTTGTAATATAAATTTTTATCTTATAGAGTACAAACTAAACGAATTTTCAATTATATATAAAGCAAAATGCTGTCATTTTTAATACCATACAGGAATATTATTTTTTATACTTTGTCTCATATTCTGGACCGAAAAACTGAATGTAGAAATCGATTGCTAAAATTACCTTCTAAACAGGGATAAAATAATGCCTAAACTTGTTATTAGGCTTTATTCATTTTTGTATGCAAACGAAAGAATATAGATGCTGCCTACCAAAATACCACATAAAACTCTGTCATTATCAAACTGCAAAACTCTAGCTCGTTAAGTAAATCAACGACAATTTGGTATTACAAATTATCTAAAATTATATATTTGACGGCCGGTGAACTACTGTTACATGAAGCAGAAATTTAAAAATCCCTTTACTTCTGTTTTTTAATTCTTGCAAGTCAATGGTTTAAGCTTTTACTTCCAGAAGAAAGATTTCATACACTTTAGAGCTTTTGACATTCTCTAAACTCTTCTTCATCTATTCTTTTTAAACAGCTAAAGCATATCGAGAAAACGGTACTTTGCTGATGCTGTTCTCTTACGAAAAGGTCAAAAGGCTATTCTATGTTCTCAGTTATTGTTCGATTATGAAGGGGAATACTTCTTTTGAAGAGGATTTCTTTGTTTTCTGCCTTTTGTTCCGGCAGGAATTCTTAAAAGGCAAAATACTTCATGGTGCCTGGCTTCACTGAGTTTGAAAACAATTGGGATGAAATTATGAGAGTTTTAGTGAACAAGCAAGATTGGTTTACTCGTTAGGTATAAAAGAGGGCAGTGAATAAAATATGAAAATATTTTGTTAACTTTAGTTTAAAGATATTCTTTTGGTCAGAAAATATATCAAGAAAATTGGAAAAGCAAATGAATTTTAATTGAATTTTTTCTTAAGATGAGATTATATTATATGAATATTAAATATTATAAATTATATGAATTCTTAAGATATATTTCCATTATTTACTGTTTCTATCTGTTGCAGATTTGGTATTTTTCATGAAAATTTTGAATTAATAAACTTTCATCGAAATATTTTATAAATGAAAGTTAATAATCTTTACTTTTTCCTTCATAATTTATATTTTCCTTTTGATATGTAAGTTGTCAAATCTATCTACTTATTTTTAAGGAATAGTTCATTTTAATTTTGACTACTTTCCTCTACTATCTTTTAACCCACGCTTTTCATGCCAGAATGTAAATAAGATAGCGAGAGTTTATTCAGATTAAGATAGACAGAAATGCTATTTAAGCACTAGTTTCGGAAATTAGTTTTCAGAGGTTAGTTTCTCTGCCTATTCCAGACCATGCTGTGCTATGATTATTGGTGACTTTAGCTAGAGCTGGTAGGTGTTTCTAGCCCTTTGGCTTTTTCTCGCCGGTTTACTACAAACCATAGCGTTTTCTGAGCGTTAAAGTATTCTGTGAGCCGTTAGGCTAATCTACTATGCCTTGAAATTGTTATTTGTTACGTGTTTCTGTTAAGTCATAAGCGCTTGGCTTACGTAAACCCAAGTTGGGTTATTTGTCAAGTTGTGTTAGAATAAAAGGGTCTTATATACCCTTCTTCTGTTTTTGTTTTTTTCACAAGGTTAGAAGATAACTCTTTAATAGTCCTTTTAAAGTCTATAGTTTATCTTCCTAAAAAGACATAGACTTTATAAAGTTCTTTTCCTGCTAATGTGTTTCGATCTTAAATATATGAAAATGAAACCAGTCATTTTACTCACAGTTTATTGAAAAAGTAACTGTTGAGCAGACTGAACACAAAAGGCAATGATTTTGGGGCACGTAAAACCACATTTTACCTCGAATCTATCTCAAATTTATAGGAACAAAAATGATATAAACTTAATATCGAAGCTTCGATTCAGGGTCAGCACAAAACACGATATTCCAGTTTTAATGTGTTGAAAGACATTTAGAATACTGATTATATTAGTATTATATTCAGTGTTAATAGAAAAAGCTGTATTTTTTCAACTCCTACTGGATTCAATGGCTAATTATTTTGGATACACAGAATTACTGGATAAAGACAAAGCCAACAGAGACTATCCAACGCTTTTCAGAACCTATAATCTTAAAATATGTTTTATTACGCCAAGTGTGAAGAGAAGGGTAATATATCCAAAGTTAAACGCATCTGAAGCACTAATACAGACAATAAATATGCTTATATTATATTGACGGTTGCAGAATTTCTTTGTTCTATCAAATATGTATGCGAAAAAAATGAGACAGTTCTATATCTCCCGTTCTACTGGACCGATTGACGAAATTCAAATTGCATTTTACATTCCCGAAAGCGCGACTTAGCGTATATATTATATGTATATATAGCATTGTTCAAATGTAGGCATTTTGACACGAAATCGGACTTTTTCTGAAATGTCGTGCCATTTTTTTCTCCATATTTCTATTCTACGACTCACACTGTGTCTAAATATTAAATTTTGTTAAATTTGGTGCAAAATTTACTCAAAAATTTAAAATTTATCTTGGCGCATATTTTATCAGATTGCGCCAAGAATAATTCACTTGGCGAACTTCATAACTTATAGCAACCTATTTTCCTTTCCCTTTTTTAATGTACATGAGCGAAAAAAAAGTCATCGTTCATACTTTCAAAAAAATTTAACAAAGTGCGTAAACTACGTTTGGCTTTACTATCGCTTATAACATGTATGCGAAATTTCCAAATGCCCTCATATGTAAATTCGTGTATATCTTAGAAAATGTTTCATAAAAAAACTCTAATTTTTTGCAGGTGTGCTTAGAAATACAGCCACTTTTAGATGATGTTAAAAATTGTATAAGTTGTAATACAAAAACTTTATAAAAAATATTTAAAAATAAATCATATGAAATGTGCGAATTATATTTGGAGTAAGCCTAAATTTCGAATTCTGGAAGAAGGAATCAAGTAAGTTTAATAAAAAAAGGGATATTAACAAGTACTCAAATTCAATTAACATTGAGAAGCTAAAATTTTGAGAGATAGTTTTTTAAAACCTACTCGTCAGATTTTATAGAACACTTCACAGTTTGGTATAATTTGAGTCGTAAATTCGAAATATGGAAAAAACATGGCATGCCATTTCAGAAAAAGTCCGATTTTGTGCGCAAATACATATATTAGGAAAATGCTGTGCATAAATCTAATGCATATCCTAAGTGGCGCTTTCAAGACATGCAAAAGGCAAGCGGAATTTTGTAAACTGGCCCAATTGAACGGGGGATATAAGAAATGTCTTTTCTGTTTGTTTGTTTTGTTTTTGCAGTGTACATTATCTGCCGTGTGAAATATAAAACCTAATCATGGAAAAGAATACTTTTCGTATAATCGTACATAATAGCTTATAATAATACATAGCTTATAATCCACTGTGCAATTACTTGTTTCTTTATTTTAGTTAAAGGATAAAAATTTCAGACTAAGAAAATTTGTTAATACTTAAATAAAAACCTATCGTTCAAACAAAAAATAAAAACTAAAATTAACCTGAAGAGCTTCAGATTACAGCCCCATGCCTCAAACAAGAGATTAAAAAAATTTAACCGTAAAGGATGAAAAACAAGAACTAAGGTTGAGCTATTCACGCGTTACATAATTTTTAAAAAAATCTTTAATTAAATGCAACAAATCTGCAAATGTTCCAAAACATTAGCCAGTTAGGTTGGATTTACCATTAACTTTCGATTTACCGTTATGATCCAGGGATGACACTAATTTTAAACTCAAAATCACGGCTAATCTAAAGGCACACAATAATGATTATTATAATTAGCGGAAATAATAATCTTATTGTAATTAATTATATAAATGGATTCTCTGGCACGCGTAATGAAACTATTTATGCAGAAACATTGGTAATATTTCACCTGTATCTCCATGTTGATTAGAAACATTGTTAATATTTTAATCTGTACATTCAAGTGTAAATTTAATGTAAATAATAACTTCGTTTGATCGCGCAAATTAAATCAGTATTTAAAACAAAAATAATACACTGAGTAACTGATAGTGGAAGAATGAACACCTTTATACATGAAGAAAGCCAGTTTTGCTAGACCTGAATCTAAAACAGTGAATTAATGGCTGTATACTTGAATATTTTTACGATTAAGCAATTTACTTCCAATGCCTGATTTAACTATGTTTATATAAACTAAATTCTGCAATTAATCGCAGACTGTTTAGAATAAAACAACTCCTAAATATTATAACATAGTCTGCTTTCGCTGTTCTTACTCATTGTTTTTCCAAAAGATGCTGCTAGTATTGAAATGAAATTTTGCATCGGTGCATTAGAAGTGCGTATTCCTTTTCAAATTTTGTCATTAAATATTACTCCAATGTATTAATTTTTAAGAAATTAAATAATGAAAAGTCGGCATGTATGTATGTACGTTCCTTACGTTATGATAAAACTACGGTACCGTTGTGATAAATTTATGGTACGGTGGGTTTATTAGTGTACATCTGGAAGCACATTTTAATTTTGAATTTGGCTTTATTATTTTTTATTTCTTATTTTCGAAAACTTTAAAGAATTTTTCGATTAACAAACTCAACGATTTGAAAGCGAGCAGTGGCAACACTGTACGAAATAAAATATTTTGTCTCCATCGAGCGAGACTATTTGTCAGAAATTCTAAAGATACGTTGCACATAATATTTTAGGATTTTACTGTTGAATTGAATTTTATGTGACATGTTGTCACTCCATCTAATTTACAACCGAAAAACGTTTTTGGATTGACATATCTTTGGAACTGAATATGTCTGTTGCGGATGAAAAAACTAAGCTATTTGAAATCAATAGATGTAGTTCTTAAGAAATTCGGTTCATAGTTTTGAAACGGACTGATTTAAGTAAAAAATGGATTTATTCCATGGCATATCTAATTAAAAGTATTCAGTCCTTTACAGAATGACCTTATATACACTGGTGTGCAAAGCTTTAGCAACAGCAAAGTTTTTTGCCATAACTGCACGAGAAATGAACTAAGAGACATGAAATGCAGAAATGAAGGAGACTATTATGTACGTAAGGGATGACGAAAGCATCGGAGGTGAAAAAGGAATACAATGCATACGATATGAAATCAAACAAAAACAAGCTTCATTAAACGCATAGAATCGTGACTCATGATTGTCTACCCAAGAGGAAGAACAACAAGCAGATGTTCCTTAATATGGGATATGCCCTTCCCTCACTGCAATGGTTGCTTCGCATACTCAGAAACGGCTGGTGCAACATTTCTTGAGGTAGGAATGCCCATTCCTCAATCAGAAACTGTTTGAGTTGTTGGGTGTTCTCCGGAAGATGTACGCGTGCTGCAATGCGTCTCCCCAAAGCATCCCACACATGTTCGAAGGGATTTTAATCTGGGGAGGACGCTGGCCAAACCATTGAAGTGATATCTTCACTTTCCAGTAGCTCCTCAACAGCAAGAGTCCGATGTGGCCGTGCATTGTCATCCATAAAAATTTAGTCTGGGCCAATGGCACCTCGGAACAGACGCACATGGGGAAGGAGTACTTCCTCACAATAGCGATCCCCGGTTACAGACCCTCTGTCGAAAACGTGGAGCTCAGTTCGCCCGTTCAGCATAATGCCTCCCCAGACAAGAACGTAAACGGTGGCGTCGGTGGCCAACTTTCAACGGGAGGCAGCGTTCAGGACGGCGGGCAAATAGGCCCTCTTTTTGAAGACGTCTGGCCACAGTAAACCGCGACACTTGTCGCCCCGTTGCTGTACAGAGTTGCTGAGCAATGGCACTTGCTGACTGGTGTCGGCCTCGTTTCGCCTGCAAGACGATATATCGGTTCATTCCCTGCAGATGTCTTCCTGGGGTGGCCACCCCCAACCTTTCTAACAGCTGTACCTGTAGTTTGGAACGCTTTCAAACGAGCGAAACGACACTTTTGTTGATTCCGAACTCTGCAGCTACACTGGTGACAGTACGCCCCTCCTCCAGCTTTCCGATCATTCTTCCACGTGAGAAGTGGTCCAGGTGATTTCTGCTAGCCATATTTCACGAACTGATTCACTGGCACTTGCAGCGAGTATGTTGAATTGCGTCTCCGTCCTTCCTTTTATTCTACTGTTGAGCTACGCGCGCCGACATCACGCGTTTTGTGTACGCTCACATTAATAGGAACAACTGAGAAAAGACTGGAAAAAATATAAAAGTGTATATCAAAAGTGTAGCGGCAATTCCAAAGTATTGCGGTACGCTGCTTTTAAACTTTTTATGATTTTGTTGTTAAAGTGCATGTGATGTAAGTGATAAGAAAACGATGCTTAAAAATAAAGCTAAAAAATAAATCAAATAAAAATGTTCGTTGGCAGGAGACTGTTAACCTGCGAGGTATGCGAGAGCGTAAAACACCATAACAGTCATTCTGGGAGACTGTGAAAATCTGAAGTCTTTCGGATATTTTACTTCCTTGTGCGAAGTAAGTGAATTATTGTAATCACGAAAAATTCTGGTTATCATATTTCAAAGAAAATATCCATTTAGACCGCAAACGAATGCAATTTAACGGCGTTTTTGCGTGGCATCTGTACCTAATGACAGAATAAAGGATGCTTTTCTCCAAACGAATTATAAAGCTGATTTAAAATGGACTCAGAAGAGATTTTTTTCGTGGCGCCTGTACGTACGTATGTATTGAAGTATGTTGCATAATTCAAATATGAGTAGTCTCAGAACGTTGAAATTTCGTATATATGACTGTAATAACATGTACTTGTGCCCCTTCCTTTTTGATTGCAATCGGCTGCACTCCAAGTATATATATTGTTGGGAAAAATTCGGTGGTTGCGCCTGTATGTAAGCTTTCCGGCATAGCACTAGGGTTGCCATAAAATAGTGTATGGTAGGGTTGCCAGATTGGCGACTTTATCGCCCATTTGGCGACCAAATTGGCGATATCCCATGGTCCAATCGGGAAGCTTCTAGAATAACTTCCTGTCGAGATATTTCTCGAAACGTGTCGAACTTAAAGAAAAGCTATATAAACCCTTGCGTTTCTGAGAGCAGTTAGTGGCGAAGAGATTGTGAAGTATTGTGAAGTCAGTTGCGAGCAGTGTGATTAGTTGTGAGAATAGCTGCTACGCGAGAGTTTTGTGAACGGAAAGCAATCGAAATAGTGCTTTGCCGTGAAGCTATCTTTACAGTATAGCTTGACAGTGTATTGGTGATTGTTCCACGGTGTTTATTAGAAGTTTAGTGTTGCCGTGAAGCTACCTTTACAGTTACAGCCTGAAGCTGTGTTGCTGATTGTTTCAGCGTATTTATTGTAGATTTTCGACGCTTTTAAAGGTAATTTTGGAACTGTGCTGTAAATAGTGATTCCTGTAAATAAATTGTGCTTTTTATTGTTCTGCATCGTGTTTTCATCGGATACTCTCAAATCTACGAACCCGTAAAACGCAACAATATATATATATATATATATATACCCACATATATATATATGTATGGGTATATATATATACCCACTCTGTTACTCTGCTGTGTGAGCTCAATTCGTTTTATTCTTATATGTTGTAAATTCCGGAATTTTTGCTTTAAAAATTATTGAACTGTTATGTCCAGTTAAGGTTTTTATGCCTTTAATTAATCTGCATGCAGAAGTTCTAGAATTATCAACAATTCAAGTTGTTTACGTGCGGCTATTTTTTTAAACATAAAAGCCATATTTGTTTACATTTGAAACTTTGCAGAATAGTGAATGAAGTTAATTTCAGCATCTTCAGTGTCTTTTTGCCGTGTGGGAAAAAAAGGAAAATTTTTTTTAGTGCACCGAAAATTCTGCCTTCTTTCTGTTGGCTGATTAGCTTGCTTTTGAGCAGAAATTCGAATATTAATTTTAATTTTTTTTAATTGTTTTAACTGCATTCGTTGATTTATGTTTTCGTATATCTTTCAATTTTTAATGAAGGTATTTTGAGTTTTTAAGATTTTTGCCTTGCGGCGAAGTAAGACCTGAATTAATTGCATGAGAAATATATCTCTAATTAAATTCGAGGAAATGAGTGTTTCGTATTAGCAGCAAATATTGTCACCACTCTGTCTCGGAGAGTGCAGAATGTTTACGAACAGCGCATGCGCATTAGGTAAGTTGCGCTGAATCGTAATGAAAAATTGTTTCTTTTATATTTGTTTAATTTCTTTTATACATCATTTTAGACTTTTTATAGTATTTGAATAGAACACGTGGCAACGATTGGATTATTCTTCAGGTGATGTAATTTTTGTGCATTCTAAATTGGAAAATTAATCAAATGTAATATTGTGAAGTGAACCTAGCGCCAGAGTGTCGTTTCATTAATAAATATAGCGAATTTTAAAAAAGTTCATTTATTCTATTGTGGTTTTTCGCTATCGACGAAGTACATTTAATTCAATTCAGTAAGTTTAAATGAAATGCAGAAAAATTTACGTGTAAATTAATACGCCGTTCAAGGAAGTCATGTGGTGTACACATCAATTTTTTTTCTTAATTCTAAAGATACTTAAAATCGTCATCGTTAACCTTATAATTAACAACTGATTATTTGAAATAAATTATTCTTTTATAAATTTACCGAAGTTTCAGAGAAATAATTGCTGTATAAAGATGGCTTCTGTGGAATAATTTTGAAATTACGTTGAACTACAAAAAGTGAGTACTACCAAACTAATATGAATCAGATGACTGCAAAATATTCCCGATTCTGGATAGAATCCCTTAAATAATAAAATTTGTTCAATACTACAATTGGGTTTTTAAACTTTTAAAAATATTAACAGGGAAAGAAGTTAATATTTTTTATCGATTCAAAGTATGCTATTTATATCCTTTTAAAAACCGGTGTTTTTAAACAAAATATTTCAATTACTTAGTAGTAAAAACAAACCAAACTGAAATAAAGGTGCAATATATATATATAAAATTTAATAATTTTAATTAAAAAAATTAGTAAATGCAAAGTGCAAGGAAATTTTAAATCACTCATAAAACAAAATACACAAACTGTTTTCTAATACTTTCTTTTTAAACAGCTAATGAAAATCAAATGATATCAAATTCATCGTAACGTTATTGCACGTTACGTACTTTCCAGTAATTCTAATATCCGCCTTCTTTAGAAGACTTTAAATTATTAAATAGAAGAAAAAATAAATAAAATGATAAAGGATCCTAATTAGTTATATTTATATGAAAACGTGTATTAATTTTATTGATCATTTCCCCGCAAGAGGGAGATTAATGTACTACTCACTTTTGAAATTACAGGGCTTAATAAATGTATAAATTCAGCCAAATAAGTGTGCAAGATACACAAAATTAAATCAAATTAAAAATGAATTTCTAAAAGAATTGCCCAAATGTAACAGCTACTTTCTGTCAACGGATTTTTCCAATGTTTTATGTTATTATTTCCAGTACTTAATTTATGTTTACCTTCAAACTGGTGACTGCATAGCAATGAGTAGTACATTAGACATTGCAAAAAACAGAAATATTTTTTGTTAGCCCAAACGTGAGTAAGCTCATAAGGGCTATTAGTCTCGAAACCCTATTTTGTGTTGAATCGTTCTAAAAGGCTGAATCATTTTTCAAATTGTTGCCTCCAAATATTATCGCCCTGTATTGTTTTAAAAGAAATTAAATAAAGGAGAATGTGCATGAATGGAGGCATGTTTCTGGAATTGTGAAAGAACGACGCTACCAAGAGCCATCAAATTTTGAATAACGTGAACCTCCATTCAAACATGAGAACCAGGAAGCCCGAACTGTGAATTTCTAATGTGTTTTATTATCCATTTCACATTTTGTAGGAAATTTTTGATTAACAAACTCAGCGATTTCAAAGCGAGCAATGGCAACACTGTACGGAAAAAAGAAACATTTTTATCTCCAGCGCGAGGGTCTGTGTATCGGAAATTCTAAAGTTATGTTGTTTCTAAATAATTTGTGATATTGTTGTTGAATTGAATTTTATGTGGTTTAAGTACGAAGAGGATAATATTTAATAAATAAAAATAACGCACAAAGGAATATGAAAAACGCCCCTCTGGGCTTAATATAAAGCCTAATAGCTTTCACATTTTTACTATTTTATTATTTTTATTATTATTCTACAATATTAAAATGACAACTGCTTCACATTTTTATTTTATGGATAATGGGTATAGTTTGCAGACTAATTATATAATTTATTCTACCTGCATTACCATCGAATACTGGGCTGTGGTTGTGTCTTAATTATTTATTCTGAACTATCCTAAAATGCACTATAGAAAGAAACTAAACATCTTTCTATTGAAAACAGAAGGCTTTACATGTGACAAAACTCTTAAACTATTTATTCATGCTCAGTTCCAAAACATTTATCTTTCAGGAATGCGTTAAATCTATGTGGCATGAAAATCGATTAAATCAGACATTTTGGAACAGGAATAGAATGACATGACTCTGCGATGATTACGGTACTCTGCACTGATGGCGCGACTCCATGTGGTAACTGGTGCTGGTTACGTCTGTTAGGCCTGCGTATTACTTACTGCATATAGTATAGTACTTAAATTTAATATAAATCTCTGAGAATTTCTAATGCAATACATAACACTATTGAAGGCATAGAAACGAATTATCAGTTATTATCCTAAATATGTGAGAATCTTGCCAGCTGCAAGAGTCTGTCTAGACGAAAGTATAAGGGCATTTTTAGTTTTTGCCTTACCTAAAACAGTCTGCAAACTGAATTAGTCACGACGTCTTAATTTTTTGTTATATTTTAAGTTCTCTGGCTTATGTCCTATGGTTAAAATTATAAGGTATTTCTTTCGCTTTCTTGGCATGCCTTAGTTCGTTCGCTCGGCGCGTATTCGAGAGCTCCGTGGTTCAAGTCCCGGCGAGGGCATTCCTAATTTTTCATCTCTCCTGTTTTAAAAAAAATATCCTAATGACTCTACAAAATGATATCCGAGGGAAAATGTGATCAGTGGTCCGTCCCCCCCCTGAGATCGAAAGGCTTTGGTGACACACATAGCGCAGGTCGTTAAAATCCCTTGCTCAGGCAATGAAGCCATGGTTCTTGTAATGTCAAGTGGAGCCGTAACTGAACGAATTATTGCTTCTGCAATGTCAGAGCTTGTCGTCTCACACCGCGTAACAGCTGAAACACTGCAACCTGCGGAGTACCTCACATATGTATTTCTTACCTTCGTGTGGTCCGCTCAAATCTCATATAATTTTCCGAAGATCCTTGAGATTTGATAATTGATTTTCTTCTTTTGCTAATTAAATCTTTAGGTCATTTCATTTTTCCTCAATTAGTTTTAGGTCCGGTTCCTATGATAGTCATGAAAGAAGATGAATCTTATTTCTTGCGGCCCAAGTTTTCATCATCTTTGCTTCAGTTCATTAGCTTTATGAAAGTGTCATTTCATCTCCATAATCTCTTTTACCCATGGTTCCCAGTGTTCTCTAAGATATCTAATATACATCCTCTTGGTCATAGTACCATTTATAAGAAAACATAGGTTCGGCGGCTGTACCACAAACCTCATAGCATAAGTCTGCCAACTCCAACTTTGACCGTTTTTTGTATGTATTTTGGATTTTATGCCTGGCCTTGAGGTCGCCTATAAATTATTTCTCATCACTTCCAAAACATATTTATTTTTTGTTTAATTGCTCTAGGAAAACTCTATCTCTACTGTTTCTTCACATTTCAGGAACGTTTTTGATATGCTACAGTTTTTTGAAAATAATAATAAAAAATTAATTTGTTTTCAATGAAAATTGCACTTTTTATTGAAAACATGATTTTTTTTAACTTCGAGAATGCACCAATGCACCTTCACGTTCAACAACGAGCGTAGAATAGCTGTATCATTTATATCAATAATAATTTTATCTTAACATTCTTTGAGGGACAAAAGTACTCATTCTCTTGATTTGCGAAGGAGCGTCCTTTTGTCTTGAAATTATTTTGGAAGTTTTATGCCTACATTCAGGCGCATTTTATATTATTGCTGTAAGCGTTCTTTGCGGAGCATCCAACCAGTTTCTTAATTTTTTCTGATAGACGATACTTCGCAGTCCATTATTAAAATTATTTGTAAATCCACGCTATTGCAATGTCTTTCTCTCCTCATTTTTCTCTGTATAGGTCTCATGAGAAAGCAGTCATTTGATGAGATACTTCTGATTTGAACAATAATGAATGACACATTTTATAAATAATGCATGTCTTCTAAAAGAAATAAATGTTATTTCTCTTAAAGTTTTTTTCTTTTGTCCAACGCATTTTTGAGCTAGTTCAAAACAAATTATTATACGAAAACATCTCAGGAATAGGTGAGGAGACTTAGAGAATCAAAACATTATATCCCTAAATATCCATAGGGATGTAATGTTTTGATGACAGATATAACACTTTAGACATAAATTCAAGAAGTCACACAGACATTATTATTAAACTTACAAAAGAATAAATGATGTTTCTGTTTTTTCGGGGGCAGACAAAGCTATTTATTATTACCAACAGTGATAAATGATTGTTATAATTTCTTTTCTATTTAAGAAAGAGTTTGCAAACCATTTATACCCCTTCCGTAGAAAATTCTTTAGAATGTTTATTTGGAAATAATCAGTTTCCTATACTAATATACTATAAGAAATATAAATTCGATATGCTTCTTTTAAGTTATATGTGTTTCTCCATTGCATTTGGGTGTTGAATAAATGCGATTCCTATGGCATAAAATCTTGAGGGTTATCATCTATTTAGGAAACAAAAATAGTAACACTTACTATTCAATAGTCAGAAGCTATTCCTATACTTCCTTTTATGCATTTCCTGTTGATTTATTGTGAGACTTAACATCACTCTTTTGATACTGAAATAAAAATATATAAAATGACAGAAAATGAAACATCTGAAAGCTAATCATGATTCTCTTCAAAAACGAAAGGATAAATAAAACCTAAGTGCAAGAAGACGAAAATCTACGATTCAAAATGCAAAATAATACCAATTGTTCTGGTGTTATGGTACCAGACGTTAAATACTGACTGTTACAATTAAAACCTGAAATTAAATAATTTGCCTACAATAATATCATAACCAAAACTTCATTGCGTTGTGTATATCCTTCCCAAAACTAACCCGAACAACCCCTAAGACCAAGCAGGAGTACTGGTGTTAAGAACATTACACAAGACATCATAAGAAAATACTCTGAATCAAATATATATATATATATATAACCAAGGATATTTATTGCAGCATTATAAGGAAGACACGCAATCCTTCAACTTAATTTCTAGATCTATGGTACCAGGGTGACAACTGTTTAAAATAATGCATTTTAGAATTATTAATATATATTGCTATTTTCAGATATGCACCGAGATGACATTAACCAAAAATTACACCGTAAAAAAAAATTAATATTAAAATTTCATATGCAGTTATCAAACTCTGCTGGCCAGCATCAAAATACACAGGAAATTTTATGAATCACCGAGCATGGTGTCTTAAGTGATATTGATAGAGATTACTTAGTTCAAAGAAATTTCTTAATTTACTCAGATAAAAATTACATACATCAATTTAGCAATCCCTTAGGCAGTTAGAAAATATTACATATTCAAGTAGACCCGTTGGAGAAAAATGACTACATTTATTCCTACATTCAATTACTCAATTAAAGGTAAAGTAGAATTTAAATTTTTATTTTGTTCCTTAATTTGCAAAAGTTACTTAATTTAAAATATTAATTCCCTACCAAAAGTAGTAACAACTTAAAGTAAAAAGGTAAAATTTAGATAAGTTAACAAATTTAATACTCTATCTTAATTCATTATATATAAATTTTAAATTACAATCCAAGTTAAAGTTAAAAGTCCTAAATAGATTAATAGTGCAGCAGTTGCTTAATTAAACAACCTGGATTTAAGATCCAGCAGAAAAACTTTTGACTAAAAGTTAAATAGAATTTAATTGGAAATTAAATACACATATAATTACTCCTTACTTTAATAATTCATAACTGGAAAATTTTTCTTCAATTAATCAATTCTCTTAAAAATTTTAATTAGTCACAGAAGTTAGGTTGAATGCTGTGCTAAAATTCCCGGTGAAAGGAACAATCAAAAGGTTGAACTCACTTGAAGGGAAGAATTTTGAAACTTAATTAAGCATTAACACATCTGATAGATTTTGTCCGGATGACCAATCCATAGCAGGAGTTGAACAAGGCTCTCCTGACGACCAATCCTTAGCAGATGTTGAACGAGGGACTCCGAGGAGAAATCTGACACTTGGGTCAGACAATATGAAGATGGTAAAGTGCATTTGTGCAACATGACAAATCTCCTAAAGGTACCTCCCTTTTCCGTCTAGGCTCATCCTGGCGAGTTGATGGTAGTACTCGGATCTGAGTGACCGATCAGGAAGAAGCCGGATAAAACTGGATTCAAGTTGCATCCACTATGGGGTTAACGCATTGATTCGATGAGAAAAAAACAACATTCTAGACTCCTACACGGGGATGGTAAGGTGCGGAGGAGCAGGAGTTCAAATGATCCTTTTAGATGTACATCTTTATCTTATTCCTCATCTCCCTCTCAAATGGAGCCAGGAACCTTTTTATTCAGGGCAGGACGTAAACATGTCCACTACCGGACACCCTGGGTCAACATCGGCTCTTCCAGAGGAAGAAACAAAACGCGTGCTTCTTACAGCTGCAAATCCGAGGCGAAAAAAAGACTGAGCATGGCCTTGCATGCCGATTTCAATCGTCCAGAATCCAGAATTTTCGAAAATCACCAAATTTGGTGAATTAGTATGCAAATCTCGCCAAACACAAAACGGTGCTGCGAAAACTTAGTTTTTCCTTCTACGCACCAAAAAAAATTCCACCCTCGCCCCCCCCTTCGCCCACATAGAGGGGTGAGTGAAAGAATGTAACAACCCTACCTCCCAACCGGACGCAGTACATGACCTTGGACGAAGGGTGCTCGGAAAGGACCCTTTTAGCAGAATAAATTTTTAGACACGAAATTCAACTAAATGGGCATAACTCTCCAACGGGGCGACGTACAGTCATGAAAGTAGATTCATAAGAAATCTAAATTTTTTCTCTCTAAGAGGTATAAATTTCATCCATGTGAATAAAAAGGAAGTATTTTTAAATTACAAATATTACGCAGAAAGCAACCGATTTCCCATTGTCTCCTTTTCCCGAAAGCTATTACTATCGAACGCGTAACGTAAGAATGAGAACTCTGTTTAACTCGTATAAAAATAATTGATTCAATAACGTAAGCAATACAACTCGTGAAGAAAAATTTAGAATAAACATAAATTAATACATATAATCTTACTCACTCAATAATTAATTAACAAATAAACTGCAATTAACTACACATTAATCCATAATTCTAAACTAACTAAAAATCGCTACATAACAAATTATATGTTGTGCTAATTTAAGTAAGAGATTTTGTTAATTAAACACATTTAGTTTCGCTTCAACTAATATCAGTTATCTGGTCTTTTTACCAAAATGAGATTATAACGCCATAAACAGGCTCGTGCTTAAAAATATTAAAACATCTACCCCAGTCATATAATCCACGTTAAACATTGTTACGAAATGCCCAGCTGCGGTAAGATAGCTTTCCCGCAAAGCGGAGCTAGGATTGCCAGAAAGTTATAAGAAAAGACAGAGTTGCCAGATTTGAGGCGGAATCGCCCATTTCGCGACATTTTACGGTAGAATTGGCGATATGCCATAGACGGAGCGAGAACATTCTAGAACGAATTCTTGCCAGTTTTCCCGAGAATCTTGAAGGCAGACCAAAAGCTATAAATACCCTGCCTGTACGCCGTGTAGCAGTTTATCGTTAAGAGCATCTTAAGTTGTTGAGTTCAGTAGTAGTGTAGTGTTTTGAGTTCAAAGATTAGCTCGAGAACGATCGACCGAGTTGGAAGCTGTAAGTGCTTTGCCGTGAAGCTGTCGTCACCATTCTAGCCTGAGAGCCTGAAGGCTGTGTTGTTGATTGTTTCAGCGTATTTTTCGTAGTATTTCGACAATTGTAAACGTGTCTTAACTAAAACTAAACTCAGTAGAGTAATATAAAACTCAGTAAAGTAATATAATAAACTCAGTAGAGTAAAATAAACTAAACTCAGTAGAGTATAATAGTGAAGAATAAATTATTTTTGATTCTTTATCAAGTAGCGTCATTAATCACTTCAAATCCACAAACCTGCAGAACTCAAAAACATTAAACAATAGAATTTACATGGAAAATTTAAGGAAGGTAACACCAGCGTCGAAATCTACTTAGACAAATATTCCTACTAAGAAAACTATACGATGAAAAACTAGCGGCAAGAATGTTTTGTAAGTTACATGTTTTACATGTTGACACAAATCGTTTAAATGAAGAGCTGGAGGTGAAATACGTAGTCTTATATTCATACCTGCTTGTGCTCAACTTCTAATGGCAGCTACGGCAACATAAAACAGTCTTGAAAGCAAGAAAGGCCTTGAAAGCAAACTCAAAGATAAATGCAAAATACTATTCGAAAATAACGAATAAATAAATTGTCTAAACTATACAAAATTAATTTCAAAATAACAAAACAAAAACTGATATGCCTCCGACCAGGTCTGTATGCTGTCGTTTAAGACATCTTAACCCTAAAGTGCGGCATCCAGCTATAAAGAACTTCAGACTGAAAACCTTCACCATAGCCCTTCATTTCAACGCAATTTGAGAGTAATGATTAAACAGCTAACCAAGATACACCCCCATTTGAAAATCGCAAGATCTTAAATTAAGTACTTCTGTTCAGAAATACTTGAGAACAGAAATAAATTAAAGATTCACTTCAAGTATTTTTATCTACTAATTTTCTTTTATCAAGTGTAAACTCAGCAGGTAAAAGATTCCGGCGCATGCTCCCATGTACATAAATAGATAAATTCATTTTCGGAGTTACGTTTAGATAAAACAAAAATAGTGTAATGGATGCCAAAAAAAACGTTAAACTGCGAAACATGTAACAGGATTATAGAGAAGTTTAAATTCTACTAATAAAGACTACAAGAGAGGAATGTATTGTTACTTTCAGCAAAAATAAGTGAAACAAAAAACAAAAATAAAGTTCTGAAAGTTTTCAGATTTTATATTACGCTCAAAGGAACTTCTTTTAACATTTTTCATGTTACCTTTATTTATTAAATACCATTTTCTTCGCAATTAAACCATACAATTAAATCCAACAGCAATATCACAAAATAATTTAAAAACAGCATATCTTTAGAATTTCGAAGACACACTTTCGCGAGCTAGAGATCTTTTCCTCCGTACTGTGTTGCCAATGCTCGCTTTGAAATCGTTGAGTTTGATAATAATTTTTTTTTAAAGTTTGAGAATAGGAAATAGATAATAAAACAAACTCTAAATTCTAAATTTGGGTTTCCAGATGCCCATATTCGACTGGAAGACTACATTATTCAAAATTTGATGTGTCTAGGTGGCTTTGTATTTTCACAATGCGATAAATATATATACATTAATGCTGATTCGTCATTATTTGATTTTTATAAATATATTTCAATAGATCTCTATCTATCGCAAATCTAATATTTGTGGCAACAATTTGAAAAGTGAAACGTAGTTTTAAATTATTGATCGAAAATATGTTTCACTTCTGTTGTAAATAAATGTGTGGAAAATAGTTGTATACAAGTTAATGGCTTATTCAAAGAAATTATGAAGCAATATAGCAATTAATAAATAAAAATATTGCTGTAAAACTTAATTAGACAACAGACAAGCAGGATACTATGTGCAGTGACTGTATTTAATGGAAATTAGCGCAAATACCATATACAAAAAACCGACATATTAAATACCACATCCGAAACATGTTCCTTAAACGTGTCCATCTAATTTACGCAGTTATACATAAGCCAATACCATTCGATCAGCTACCTGTAATTAATATTTTATATCTGTATAGGATTACAGTCCATTCGCAATTATTTAACTAATTTCTTCGAAACATGAAATTACGTTTCTTCGAAATATAATTTCTTCGAAGCGATAACTGAGACGAACATTCTTTCAAAGAAAGTGAAAATATTTTTGAGCGTGCAGTTTGTCTTCCATAATGTCTTTCATAATCTCTAGAACAAAAGAGCTTTTATAAAAGAAAAGACCTCTCGGGAGATGTCTTAATCTGGCAGGGAAAAAAGGGTGGGAGATCCTAGCTCCCGTCTCCCTCTTCACGATGCTTTCCATCAAATTGGGGGTGGAAATGACCAAAGTCGTACTGTCACCTATATGGTGCTCAAGGCTCTTGCCACCGACGGGCACAATCCTGGACTCCTTGCCACGATGAATTTCGTGGACTTGTTCTCATGGTACTAGCAGACAAGTGAGATAAGTCACAACACAACAACAGAAAAATAGTTATATCTCCAAGTTTTAGACAACATTAACGCAAGTTTACTTTTTGTAATAAGTTATAAGGACTTCAATAGAAATATACTTAAATGATGAACTGGTGTTAAATTTACATTAAATTTTATGTATCTTCAAAAAACACACTATGCGTTTTTTCTTGTAAATGTTTAAAATAGAGTAAAGAAAACAACTGCTACTTTGGCAATTTTGTTTTCCTGAAACACGTAAATCATTGAAGTAAAAATTTTGTTTATTAGGTTCCTGAGCAGATCAGTCATATGAAAGGTCAAAATTGAAACTTTTTAAAACTTAAATAAAAAAATATTAGACTATCTCTTCAAAACAGGCTTAAAAATTACAATATTTATTGGCTAGGTAAAGTTTTAAAAGTAGGACGGAATAATGTCAAATACGGCAATTTAAAAAAAAAATTTGATAAACAAATATGGAAGCGAAAATTCTTGTGTGCGCTATATAGAAGCTTTTCAGAGTGAATTCACTTCATTTGTTATTTCTTAGTTTTGAGGCATTAATAAATATAAATATATGAGTTATATTTTTAGAAATGTCTGCTATTTCAAGCAAAGTTTTACTGTGATACATAATAATAACATCAGGGTTGCATTTTATTAATTACAATAATAGTGGAAAATATTTATAAAAGCCACCACACTCCTGCCTGTATCTTTCACCACAGCATTTTCCTTTACCCTTATTTTCAAATCATATGTTGAGGGAAATAACAATATTCCAGATTTTTGCATGAAAAACGTGAGACTAGATTCATTAGATGAAATCATATGAATGGAGAAGAAAATGTATTCAGTAAAATACCAGCAGATACAGCTGTATAGTCCCTTCTTAACCCTTCGAAAAAGAAACTGAAAGGTTTTACACAGAGTGGAAGACTAGTGGAAACTGCAACGTAGTTCCTTGAATGTTTTTAGCCCATAGAGCTATTAATTTCGTTTTGGCAGTTAACGTCCGTTTCCCTTTTGAAATTGTTGCCACCAATAATTATTGCCCTGCGTTCTATTTAAAAAAACTAAATAATGAAGAATCTGCAAAAATGTATGTATGTTTCTCGCAATGTAATAAAACAACGGTACCTAGAGCCATCCAATTTTGAATAACGTAATCCTACACCGAATATGAGCCTTAAGAAGCCTAATTTGGAATTTGGAGTTTGTTTTATCACCGATTTCCTATTTTGTCAAACATTAAGAATCTTTATTAACAAATTCAACGATCTCAAAGCGAGCAATGTCAACACTGTACGGGGAAAAAACATTTTTATGTCCAGCACGCGAGACTGTGTACAAGAAATTCTAAGGATATGCTCTTTTAAATATTTTGTGATATTGCTGTTGAACTGAATTTTATGGTTTAAGTGCAAAGAACATGATATTTAATAAGTACACGTAACAGACAATAGGTTAAAAAAAGCCCTTTTGGGCTTAATATAAAATCTGAAATTTTTCGGATTTTACTTTCATTTTTTTTTATTTAATGATTGGGTGCTTTATTTAGTAACCATTAGCCTTGCGCCACTAAAAGGTGGTGTCCATTTCATTATGGAAACACCTAATATATGGGCACCGTTTCCTCCTATGAATAGTTCCATACCATGCCTTCTCCAGAATTCGAATCCGAACCCATTACTATAGCAATCAGGTTCACTAACCACTATAGCCGACTTGGCGGCGTGGCCTGAGTGGTCGGAAATGGAAACGATTAATGAACTGATCTAAAATGATGGCCTTTAATTTTCTCGATAATAACTCAGCTTTACGAAAACCGGGATACTCATCCCGGGAATATTTCTGATTAGGATTTAATCTGTCAAGGCATTAAAAATATTATCATCTGTGGATCGACGATATTAAGAATGGAGAGAACAATACCTCCTTAGACTTTTAAAATCAGGAATTGATTAATATGTTGTTTTAAAATTGGGAACGTTAGATTGCATAATACCAAATTTTTTTATGATTCCTGTTTGATTTTTATAGATAACTTTCCTCAGTTCTGCTCATTTTTTAGTAAAAAATAAGAAAAGGAAACTGAAATAAATTCAAGAAAACCGTGTTTCCAATATTAATACAGAAAAGCAAGAAGGGGAATGCGAATTGATAAAACTTAGAGCTTCTCTTTCCAGAATTAATTTGAAGTGAAGAAAGAATATAAAATAAATATGTTTTAAGAATAAAGCCAAAAAATATTCGATTCATATTAGGTTCTTTAGTTAATTATGAAGACATACACTGAAGCAACTTGCTTAAGAGAATGGATGCTTTTATGGAGATCTTCATAAGGAAATCTGACATCTATTCTGATTACATAGGCATGAAAGCAGTTATGCGCACAAGGCCATCCACGGGTATTCGAACGCAGGTAGAATTTTTCGCGATCTGGATCCTTACTGCTCGGCCACTGGTAAACATTAAGCGTATGAATTAAAATAATTATTAAAAGAAAGGGTAAAAATTGTGCTTAGTAAAACACCAATATTGGAAGCTTTGAAACCAGAGGGAAAATATAACTAGATGCCCTGAAGTGTTTATTTATTCACAAAATTTTAGGATTCCAAACTTTATGACGCATAGCTAACTCATATAAAATTCAGCATTGTAACCAAATACTTCTCGAACCACCTCAAAGCTGCAGTTAGTAAAGCATACTAAGTTTTGTTCTCCTTGCATCTCTCCTTCGTTGTTAAGACCACTCTGCTGGAAATGGCAAGCTTGTATCAACAGAAAGCAGATTCGAAATCCTATTGTATTTTGAAAGGATACATCTGGAATATCTCGTGGGACTACATGAGCCTCAGGGGAAATTGCGATAGCAGTAAAATGGATTTCACAACACACAAGGCAGAATTTGCTCTAGCTCTCTCTGCTTTTATTGTCTAGAGTAAAGTACAAATGTGGGATAGTTTCAGTGGGAGATAGGAGACTCCCAGTTATCAAGAGCGAAATACTTTGTGGTTAATATTGAATTTATAGCTCAGTTGAAAGGGGAAAATATGCAAAAGGTTTCTGTATTTTAAAAATAAATTTATGTGTTTACTCATTTTATTTTAATTCTGTTCAAAATTGAACGCTAATTTTAGCACGTAGCAGATTTGGGTTAATAACATAAAATTTATGAAACTTATAATGTTCCACATAACATTTAAACTGTGAAAAATATATCAATTGATAGAGGAAATTAAAAATAAAATTAAAAAACGCAATTCGAAAAATTCAAATTACAGTTTAATATGTCAAAGAATATATCATCAGTGCTTCAAAATGTTAAGAATTAATTTGATAAATTAAAAATATAAAAATCGTGCGTTTGTAATGAAATAAAGAAATCATAAAGGAAACTAATATTTGATCTTGGAATGTAGCTTTCATTTTAGCATGTAAATAATTTTTTAATAAACAATAAAGATAGCTCTACCAGTTCAGAAATACATTTCCCAAAATTAAAAAACATAAAACATTAATTTTGTTTAGAATAAACTATTTAAAAGTGTAGAGTTAAGAGATAGAATAAAAGTTAGCTTAATATTTTATTTTAACTTAACGCTATGTGGAGACTTGTGAATTTACAGTAAAATATCATATATGCAACTCAAGACATTAAAAAATACATGGTGTTTATTAAGTCCCGGACCCATTTTGATGATTAATAACTTTTAAAATAATAAAGATAGATTAAAATTAATAACATAAATGGTTAGATAGACTCAAAAAGTTTCATGACCCTTGTTAATGAACTCCCACATGTGGCCCTTCGTCGCACGGAGAATATCAAGTCGATATTCAATTTCACGCCAGGTACCGACAAGCATGTCGGCATCCACAGAGGCTATTGCGGTTGTAATTCTGGCTTTTAGTTCATCCATATTCGACACTCATCTCCCGTAAACGTTGTCCTTTACGTCACATACAAAAGTACTCGAACAGACACTTCAAAAGTAAACATAACATTGCAATAGTTGCCAAAAACAAAAGAGAGAAAAATGCAATTAATAAGCAGACGATATATAGAAAAGTACAGATATTTAGACTGGAAAATGAAATTATCTGAAATTAACCACACGCGCAGACGATATTTACAAAAGTGAAGATATTCAAACCTGAAAAGGAAAATATATAAGTTATTCCATCAATAAATGTCATAAGTTTGTTTATATCTTCATTATTTTATGAGTTATTAAACATCAAAATGGGTCCGGGACATTATAAACACCGTGTATTACAAAACATTTACTTTCATAAATTTATACATGCTTAAAATAGTTCATAACGTTTGGTAATGCTTAAATACGTAATGTGCGTTGAAGTATTGACAACTTTTAGGTAAAATACAGCATAAAATGCACATAATACTGAAAATCATATAAAAAAGGGTTGGAAATGTCGTATATAAAATATTTTAAATTACGTATTCTAAAACTAAATAATGTTCCATATCTTAAAGCAAACTTTAAATACTTTTCAAAATTAAATATTTACACATAAATTGAATATATAAATTCGTTTTTAAATTTACTATTTACTATCTAATCTTTATAACTATTTAAAATAATCCTTAAAACTTTTTAGTGAGTTATTTAAATTGCGAATACAGTACCAGAGCTAAAAACTAGGATACCTGAATATTGTGCGAATTAAATGAAACGAGATGTATTATAATATATAATATACGAAGTAAGATAATTAGATCTCATATTTGACATTTTTTAGATTTAGGAATATGAAATTTATTTAACATAAAACAAAACTGAATACAGTTTACCAGTAAAGTCCCATTTTGCTCATATAGAAAAAAGTTATCACTATGCGTTTTAAAAATAAGATATGTCATTTAGACTTAATGGAATTTCTCAAATGTATGAATACAAGATTACAATTTTAATACAATTTTAAAAGACTTTCTAATTTCGAAGACATAAAATATTCTTAAAACATTGCTTTTTCAGTTAATTACTTAATAATAAAATCTCCGAATTACTTATTCCCAGAAATCTTCTTAAGATGAATATTGCATTAAAAAGCAATGTCTAATAATCATGTTATTACATCATCAAATTTTAAATGGTACGAATAATATAAGGGATTTAAGATTTTCAACCATCCTTTAATTAAATTATTTATTAAATTTAGTTGAGCAACATGATTTCAGTTTGTCACTTAATATTATCCTTACAGAAGGCAGAGCTGGAGAATTTAATTACACAAAAGGGAATTTCGGAAGCTCATCTTCTTAATAATTGATCATATAAATACAGGTTAAATAATACTTTCCAATCCAGGAACATTATTTTACAGACTTTTATATGTAAAAATATAAAATTTTAGAAATAAAGTTCTATACCAAATTTATTGCAACAATATGCATCCGAATCAGGTTTGTACGACTTTTCGCCAACGTTTGGTGCTGATCAGGGAATTGGGAAATAAGAAGGATCAGAAAGAAATACACTTATTAAGCACCAGTGTATTTCTTTCTGGTGCTTAACCAGGTCTAATTTGCATTGCGTTTTTAACGCAAAGCAAGTTCGGAATTTTCAAAGAGTGTGTGAATTTGAGTAGCTGAAAATCGCTGGGAATGCAGATGCCACTATGCAAATATCGTATGTTACATCTAAATGCGATTGACTCCTCGAAAATATGGCATTCAGGCAGTTGCTGAAGACGACATCTTTCTGGAAAGTTTCAGGAGGTTCATTTAAATACTGATACGTTTATAACTTTCGCAGGATGCTTTTTGAGGATATTCATTTTTCTGTGCCTAAAAGAAGATGAATGGCAGATAGGGAGGGCTGACATGCTATCGGACAAATTGAAGCAGGATAATCAATAAAAGATGTCTTTTTTTTGGTAAGAACTGAAAAACCACCCTTTTTCATACCAAAAAATGTCAGAATGGCATAATCTAGAGGAGCGGGATTAAACTAATGTCTTGAATATCTCATTTGAAATGCCTCAGACTGGCGCAACTTTCTAACCACAGATAAGTCCAGATTTGCCTTGGAACCACAAGAAGCTCTCGGAGTCAAGATCAGAACTTCATCGAGCCTCAAGCATTCACAGATGGCAGCAACATGGTGTGGACTGGAATTTCAGTGGAATATTGCACACAGCTGCAAATCCACATCTTTAAAGACAGTTCTGAGACGACTGCGCTCTATTCGGATGAAGTCTTACACCCCATTGTGAGACTCTAAGCTGGAGCAATTCGACTGATTTCCACCTTGTGGATGATAATGCCTGTTTGCAGAGAGCCGAGATCGTTAACTAATACCAAGAAGAGTCAGAGCATTTCTTGTATGCTGTGGCTTCTTTGATTCTCCGGCCTTAATCCCAATGACATTCTTTGGAATCTCTCAGACATGCTAGCTCTGCATGTTTACCTCCGTTAGGCAGTTACACAGTTCAAAACTGCTTTAATGCTGGAGTGGCCAATCCTAGCATCTGAGATGGTTGATTACATTATTGAAAGCACGGGGAATCTCGTGTAAATTTTATGTGAATACTAGAAGTGTTTGCATAAATTTTGTTTGTTTATTTTTAGTTAAAAACACCAGTTTGTTAATAACCTAAATGTGACGTCCTCATGTAACTTTGGAAAATTGAATATTGGTTTTATTGCACCTGATGCTTGTTTTCTTTCGTGCAGAAACACATTTGCTACATAAGCAATATGCTATTAAACAGTGCCTCTAATTTTGCACTTCTGTTCATTTTACGGATGCTTTAGTTTCAAAGCCTGCGTTATAAAAATTATCAAGTATTGTAGGGAATGAATACGTGATTAAGAATTTCACACACACGTATTTTTTGGGCAAATACAGTCTTTTGAATTAATGTTGATCAATTTCAGATATCATTTTTTAAATAAAACAGCATGAGATGTGAACATTCCAACAAAAATAAAAGAATGTATAAATAGACAGATATTGATCATAATCTATAGATAATGAAAAAATGTAAAATTTTTATGACTATGAAAACCATTACAAATCATTTTATCTGCTAATAAAATTTTCCTCTACAAATGACTTAACATAATTTAAATCTCAAATATAACAGTAAGAAAACACTTTATTACGAAAAAATGTGAAACTTCATATAGATTGCTGCTTCACGTTACTGTATGCGTTATTTTGATATCTTCTTTTATATTTATGTAATATCAAATTCTGTGCGGGAATAATCTGAATTCTAATACGGAATGCATTACATAACGATGATACTTGTAATCTGATTAGAAAATAAATCAACAGAGAAATAATTATGAAATCCATGTTTTTGGAACAAAAAAATTATATATGAAATATAAAAGGGTGATAGACACGAGCTACCATATTGTTATTTAATAACTTGTTAAAATGATGTTCATTACCTTTCGTAACATAAACAAAAATTTACATCTTTCTCTCAATAATTAAGTTAATTAATAATAAATAATGAAAAGAATAAAAAAAGCATAAATTTTAACTCGTAAATAGGCAACACGAAACTTCAAAAAATATTAAAGTTTCTTTAATAAATAATACCTATAAAATTGTAAATTTTTAGCAGTATAATGCCATAAATAAGCAGATTATAAAATATTAATAATTCGATACTTGAAAAATAAAAATAATAAAATGAGCCTTTCACAGTGCACAGAATTTAAAATTAAAATGATGCAAAATTTACGTTAATTAAAGTTCAAATGTGACGGTTAATCATTCACGTGATTTAAAAACCAGGATTAAATTTAAAGAAAAAAGGGTAATCTTTTTTCTGTACTTGAAGTTTATTCTATGAAGCAACAAAGAACGATGTAAATTAATGACGTTAATAAATTTGATAAATTATACAAAAAACATTTTAATCATATTAAATTCCCCAAAGAAGTTGCAAAGTTAAAAAGCAAAATCTCTTTTATACTTTGTTTCTCCCTAGATACAAATACGTTTTAATCCACTGCTTAAGAAAATGGTAACATAATTACATATTTTTAAATAAATAATCTTAAGCTGGCTGCGCTACAGCTAGCTTTTATTATTTAATTGAATGTTTTTATGTAATGTTTATGAAACATTATTATATATATAACTGATCTTATATTCTGAATTTAATAGCAGAATGAAATCTTAAACATTTGAAAGTTTGGTTGAATGATTGTACTTTATTTCAGAATACTGTGTTATATAAATTTTTAACGTAGTAGCACTCGATTTATGATAATTGTTTTACTAATGTATTTTGAAATGAATAATTAAAAGCGAATAATGAATTAAAGTTAGGTAAATCAATTCTTTATTTTAACACTCCACGGGTAAAATAAACGAATTCAACTTACTAGTATCAAAGCATTTTAGATTAGCAAACGGGAAAAAATATGTTTCATGCTTTGTTTACATAACCTTCGGATAATGAAAATAAGTTCTAGATTAAAAGAAAAAGAAATATAATCTGAAAGTATTTAGATTTTAAATTACGTCCAAAGGGACGTTTTCTTGACATTTTGTGTTACCTTTATTTATGAAATATCAAGTTCTTCGCACTTAAACCATAAAATTTATTTCAAGGGCAATATTGCAAAATAATTTTAAAAGGAGCATAGCTTTAGAATTTCCGATACTCAGTCTCACTCGTTCGAGATAATATTTTTACAACGTTGCCATTGCTTCCTTTGAAATCCTTGTGTTTGTTAATACAAAATTCGTTAAAGTTTTACAAAATATGAATTCCAATTCGCAAATTTGGGCTTCCAGATGCCCATATTCGCAGGAGGATTGATTACGTTATACAAAATTTGATGGCTTTAGGTACCGTCGTGTTATCACAGTGCGAGAAACATACATACATTTGTGCAGATTCTTCATTATTTAATTTCTTTAAATATAACACAGGGCGATACTATTTGGTGGCAACAATTTGAAAAGTAGAATAACGCTTGTAGGGAATCAAAGCAAAATGCCAAAACAAAAATTAATAGTTCTTCTGGATAATTTGCCCCTTTTAAATAATTAGAAAGGTTTCAGATTTTAACGGTCGTCCAAAACGTTTTACAAACTTTTTTGCTCTCTTGCTGAGCTCGCAGTCTACCAGTCTGCATTTGCACTCACTTCTACTAAGCCAGTTCTTTTTGTATTTTTATCTTTATTATTATTTATCGTTTTCTTCACACCTACGCCATATACGGTACAAGAGGAAAATTACGAAAATTTCAAAAGTATTCTTGGGTCTTACGCTACATAAAATTTGATTCAAAAACAAAATCACAAAATATTTAAAAACAGTTTATCTTTAGGATTTCCGATGTATAGTCTCGCGACCTAGAAATAAAATTATTTTATTCCGTACAGTTTTGCCACTGCTTGCTTTGAACTCGTAGAGTTTGTTAATTGAAAATTCTTTAAAATTTTACAAAATATGAAGTATATAATAAAAAAATCAAGATTTAAATTTCGTGCTTCCAAGTGCCTATATTCGAGAGGAGATATTCAAAAGTCGAGGGTTCTAGTTACCGTTGTTTTTCGTAGTGCGAGAAACATACATGCATTCATGCAGATTGTTCATTATTTAATTTCTATAAATATAATACAGGGCAATAATATTTAATGGAACATTTGGAAAATTGACATAACGCATTTAAGTGTTTCGACGACAAATGCCGTTTCGAGACTAATAACTCATTCGGGACTATCGTCCCTTTTGGGCTTATAAAGATAAAGAGAAAATTAGATAGAAGAATATTTTAAATAATACTGTTAAATTAGAAGATTAGAATTAAATTAGAAGACATACCCCATGGAAAGATAAAAGGAATTATATTGTTTTGGGGGATCATGTCTTTAAAAATAATCGATAGATAGATCGAAAATTTCGAAGCATTATTTTCTTTCACTTTGTTATAACGGCTGTCATGAAATTCTAAAAATATAGTCAGAGTGAGTACTTAGAATTGAATATTTCATTTTCTTACTAAAATCATGGCTACTAAATAGTTCGGCGTAAATCTATGTCAATTTAAAACTAAGTAAATGCTTAAATCTATAAAATTTAAAATGATTTTACAATGGTATCATAGTAGAAGATTGATTCTGTCATATGGTGTCGAGTGTTTTGATTATCAAAAGGCGTTTTATAAAAATTCCTCGTCGAATCGTAAAAAAAAGACATTGGTTTTTGATGAATACAGGGTGCGTCAGAAAAATATATACACACTTTGACTGTTAGGAAATTTATTTTCCAACCTACAAGGTTAAATTTCTGGGAAAAGTAAGGTAATAGTCCAGTATGAACAAATTATACATTTTAATTAATCTGAAGGTTCCAAATGGTGCTTAAAGCAATTGTTTAAAATTGTGACCTTCAGCATCGACAATTCTGAGTACGAGTCATAAATGATTTAGTACAGTGGTACCTCGACATACGAGTTTAATTCGTTCCGTAACCTTGCTCGTGTGTCAAATTACTCGTATCTCAAAGCAATTTTCCCCACTGAAATTAATTGAAGTGCCATCAATCGGTTCCAGCTCCCAAAATACCACCTCAGTTGCTTTTGTTAAGTGTTTTTGAATAAGAAAAATGCATTTACAAGAAGAAACATTTATTTATAAATAACAAATACATATTCTATAAAAACATAATAAAAGAAAAAGTGAAGTGCTTACGGAAGCGCTTAATTTTCGTTACTGGTCTTCGCTTTTTTCGTCACGCTTTGCTAATTTTCACCTGCAGATAGTTTAAAAAAACTGTCCAAGGTGGTTTGTTTCTTCCTCCCTTTCAGGATATTGCGCAAATGAGTTAAGCAAGTTTCGTTGAACAACTTCGATGTACGACCAGTTGAAACTTGATTTTTATCCGCAAACTCTACAACTTTCTCCCACATTCCCAAGATCTCCTTTATATCTCTTGTAGGGACAACCTCCTCCATCTCTGACACCTCTTCAAAACTAATTTTTCGTTGCACCAACACACTGTTAGACGCTACACACGACGCCAACATGCGCAGCCGCCGAGCGAGCGATATTTTGCTTTGAGATGAGAGCAAGATTTGAGAAACAAGGAATCGCACACGACCCCAACATGAGCTGTACTTGGCATCAAAGTGCCCGATGAAATTTTTGCGCGCAGCGCTCGAATCTCATCCCAAAGTGCGTCACATTTACGTGGTTTTCTGTGCTCCATGTAAAAGATCGAGCAGTATAAGGTCTGGAAAGCTTGCAGGAAACTTGATTCTGTTGTGTAGGCTCTAGGCATTTAACAATTGGTTCCCTGTGTCCTATCCAATGGCCGGTACATTTTGTTCCAGGTTTGCTCACACATTCCTATGATAGTACGGAGAACTGCCATCTTGTTGGTAACAAAATTTGGCCTTACGGTACATTGATAATGGCAGGGAAAATGGAATTAGAGAAAGAGAGAGAGAGAGCATTGTCATGTGCTTTTCTCCACTTACAGTACTATCAAAACAGAAAGGCTCAATGAGTATCTTTGGAGACAAACCACACCACGCACATTCACAGCCTTTTCAAAAGTAATGTAGGGATCTTCAACCCCGTACACATAATTATGGCTGTTAACAGCTCCATTAAGTTTAATTTGTGCTGCTTCCGACCAAATAATACTTCTCATAAGTACCGGTCCACTGTAAAAACCTTTTGAAATCATTCACATAATTGTACCCGACACTGCTCAAGACCTTACGCCGCTCGTTTTGTTTTATCTTGACCCCTTTGAGATGAGATTCAAGTCGTGTGCGCAGAAATCCCACCAGACACTTGGCTACAGAGTATGGAATCAGTCGTGATTCGTACTCAGAAATGTAGAAGGCCACCGTTGAACATTTTATTTAAACACCATTTGTAATATTCAGTTTGAACAGAAAGAACATTTACTTTTCAAACTGGACTATAGTGTAATTTTTCCTGGAAACTTAGTCTTGTAGGTTGGAAAATAAATTTTCTACTACAGTTCAAAGTGTGTACACATTTTTTCTAACTCACCCTGTAGAGCCATCTTCGTTGCCGTAATGCTATTCTTAAGTTATTGACTTAATATTAAGAATGGCTATGTTTAGTGAAGCACGTTATAAACATGAGTTCTTAAAAATTTTTAATATAGTTTGGTGTCTACTGATTTAAGTTCTAAGTCAAACCCTTTACAACGGACGGTTTCTCAAAAAAAATTTTTATAATATATTATTTTGCATTATATGTAGTATTTAAAAATATTTATTTTGCACAAAAAATTACACCAAGTTACTGCAGTTACTTGGTGTAATTTTGGTAATTTAGGGTATTATTTTAATTTGGGTATTAATTTAGGGCATTATTATTATTTAATTTTTAATTTAGTATATTTTAATCCTCACAATTTCTTAAAGTTTAAATTCGTAAAAATATTTCCACATACAATTATAAACGGAGATTTTGTAGGAGATAAAATTAGAAATAATATAGACTTATAAAGATAAATGTAAAGAAATTATTCATAAAAATAGTCATAAAGGAATTTTAAAAAAATACCGCCTTCTTAACTAAATGGGTAAAAACTGTTTTTCAGATTCGGTCGCTGAAGTTCATACGTCTTCGAAGGATCCATCTGCGAAACAGCTACTATAAAATTCATAGTTAAGCAGATAAACATAACATTCATAAAGAAAGTAATGAAGAAAAGCACTTTTTTTAAAAACTTTTTATTGGAGGTCTTTCCCATAATAGGTGGCGAAATCAGCAGCATATATGCTTCAGATTAAGTCTTGCTTAGTAGGAATAAAGTAACTTGAGAAAATGAAATTAATTAACATTCCATTATTATAGGTACGCTTATTTTTCTTGCAAAGAAATATTAAATACAAGGCTCAAACATTTATTCCTTCAACTCCTAAGAAATTAAAAAAAAAACTATAACATGAACATAAGACAAATGCCCCTTTATTAAACACTTCACGTGTTTTAGAGTACTTTTAATTACTTACATAGTGAACTAGAATATTTATGATGTACAGTTTACAAAGAGGGAAGTATGTTAGAAACAGTCATTAAATTAAAAGCTAACAATCTTACATGTACTCCTATGTTTATGTAATCTTCATTACTTAAATGCTTAAAGTGAAATTCCGTATATTTAGCTGTTTACATTTGCTCATTAATCTGAATATTTGTTCACGCTTTAAATGCCGTAACTCATGAAATTTTTCTTTGTATAAATCATTCGAAAAATTTAAATCTTAAAATATAATGCAAAATTTACTAGTAATGCACAAAAACAAAGTTTAAAATTAATCATTAAACCCAGGTAACAAAACATAAGCTTAAATAGTATCTTAACAAGAACTAAATAAGATATAATAAACATTAGAAACTACGATGCATTTGAAACTGAAGTACTGAGTTTTAGTCTATAGAAAACGGAATGTTAATTTACAATGCACGTAATTCTCAGCCAGTCACTTCATTCAAATTCTTTTCAAGTCGGCTGTGGATTTTACTAGAGCCCAAAGACTACCCACCTATGTGGCATTCCAAGTCCGATTTTTAGGTCCTTTAAGGGCATGTAACAAAAAAATAGAAATTTTAGAATTAGCAAGCCTCGAGCTTAGATAGATGGTAGTCATAAGGCTTGGTTTCAATATAACGGAAGCACGGTATTCACTACTGAACCCAAAATTTGCTGCTTGGAATAGGTTCAAATGAAGTCAGTTGTGACGTTATTAGAGATTTAGTACTTTTAGAGATTGTGGGATACAAATTAAGCTTACTGGATGTCTCTGCAACGTCGAGAAGAAAAGGCTATTCAGAACCGTTGTCTGAGACAGAAGAATACCCACATAAAGGCATTCAAAGTCTTATTGTTAGGCCTTTTACTGCCGCGTAAGAAAAAAATACAACTTTTAGGAGTAGTCATATCCGAAATACTGCGTTTCATTTTTTCATTTGCACATGTTTTACGTACTGCATAAGACGTATTTGCATTTTATGTAATGTACAGAAACGTAAAATGTATACTTCGAGATTTAGTTTTCAGTTTTTCCAAATTCATATTAATGAAATTTTAAGAAAATGTCAAACACAGAAGAGCCTAACTCAAAATTTATATATTTCTCGAATTAGTGAAACCATGGAATTTATTTTCTGCAATGGATTTTAACTGCCTGAAAATATTATACTGTATGAATGTTATGAAATGAATTTTACTTGCAAAATATCAAATATTTTATGAAATTTATGATATACTATACTGGTTTTGATTTGTTAAATAAGCATATCCAGTAACGGTTACAGTCGCGGGAAAAACGAAAATGCATTGCAATCTCGTTGCAGTTCCTTCTCAGAACCGCAGATAACTGTAAAATAAGCAGTTTTAAAATTTATCGGGCTGAAGAAATATATAACAAAAACATAAATTTATAGGAACAAACAATGAGCGGGAATGTAGCGAAGATTCATGTATGCAAGCTTTCATATGGTAATACGCACCACATCTAAATGACGTTCACGTTCTGTTTATGTGTTTGAAAATTAATGGCTGTGGGACCAATAAAAACTTTGCTCTGCGTCCGGCATATTTATAGAGCGTATTTACGAAAATATATTGCCCAATCTAAGGATTCGAAGATGAATCCGGGAGTATATATCGCTTGTGCCATTTGCCTCGTTTTCCCCCATTTTTAGTAAGAAAGAAATTTATTGGTATACTACAGAAGTAGAGGGAAACATATTATGGACATATCTCAATAAATAAGCTATATTTCAAACGAAACTGTACCTGAATTACATAATGAGGTTGAGAAATGAGGCAAAGAAATGAGTTTTAATTTCGTTTGTAATTACAGTTAAATTTTGGAGGTTAATAAAAAATTCAGGCTTTCACTAAACAAACGCCATGTTTTTCATGCAGTTTGATTGTATTTTTATTTCATGCTTCAAAATTAGTGAACGGTTTGCGAAAACTGAGATTTAGTAACATATTTGTATTTGCGACAACCTGTAAACGCACCCAATTACGTTTTAACGAGATATTCATAATGGATTACAGTAAGAGAGAAGATTTATTCTGAATAATTTAATGCATATACATTCTATATTAGGCTGTAGAGACATTAGGTCATTTTGAAAACAGGAGATGTGAAAAAGGGCAATGCTTTCGCCGAGACTAGAATCTCAGACCTCTCGAATACGCGCTGAGCGTGCTGACCATTACACCACGAAGGCACGCTAAAAAGGCGGAAGAAATACCTCATATATTCCTCCTTTTTAAGGGCGACTGGGGGACTAAGGGACCCAACTACGAAATTCTGGTGGTGATGAATCATCATCCACCACCTTTTTTAGTTCGGGCGCCACTGCAGAGACATTAGGTATTTTTTGAAAGCAGGAGAGTTGAAAAATGAGCAATGCCCTCGCCGGAACTCTAAACACGGACCTCTCGATTCCGTACCGAGTGTGCTGAATATTACACCAATAAGGCGAGAGAAATACCATGTGATGTTACTGTTAAACTGTGAAGATTTTTTCATTTTGCTAAGGGTTAGATTTACATTTTCAATAATATTCCTTTCTATAATGATTTTTTTAATTCTTTCAGAAGTGAGAGATTAATTATGAAATAACTTAAGAAGGCATGAAATAGAATTCATTCCATAAAGCCAAAGCAACTTGAATTTCAATAAATATCATATAATTCAGTTTAATTTGTTGATTCTAATAGTAATGTGTTGTATCTTCTTTGTCCGTTATCATCATTCTTAATTTTTTATAAGTTTAAACTCTTCCACGAAAACATTTTTCGATATTTATTTAATAAAAGAATGTTAAGTATACCTTTCTAGATTAGGGTTAAAAATCAAAAAAACATGGCATATGTATAATTATGAGTATGTACACAGGAAACATTAGAATGATCAGCCTGGAAGCAAGCATCAACTGCTGCCTTCCTATTGCTTTATCTCGTAAGCCAGCGTTATAACAAATTTTAATCTTTATTAATATCAAGACCTTGAGCCATTGTATATTATTTTTAATCAGTAATTCAAATTACAATTAAGAGCGACCCTTTAAAGCGTTATTTGCTCCATCTATAAATTAGGCATGCAAAATTAGAGAATTTCACCCAAATGGCAAGGAATAGACAAAACATAGAAGTCTTTGATTATATACATGATCAATTTACAATATGCGCATTGGCAAAAGAACTCATTTCGTTTAGCAGAATATTCGAATAAAAGTATTAGATTTTTCATCCGTATTTCTCTTTAACAATTGCTTAACTTAAAAGAACATTCCCAGTGGTCTTTTGCTTGAATACCTATTCGTTTATAAATAGGGATTGAACGAGATTTATTCAGTTTCGCTTATATGATTTGCAAAGAAAATGCCTCATTCATTTGTTTGGAGAAGAAAACAAAAAAAAAATAGCCTACCAATTTGCGATTGAGAATGAAAGAACATCACAATCTGAAAGGAATTAGCTAAAATGTATTTTATTCAAATCATTAAACATTTATCAACTTATTTAGAGCTGACAAATTGAACTGACAACTGATAAAAATTTTAATTCGTGACCATGTAAAAAAGCATGTGACGCAAAGAGCGCGATTATCTGCTACAGAAAGGGATGTGTTAGTAAATAATTCTCTGAAGAGATTTATTTTGTATTTGCATTGCAGATGAGTAAAATTTGCAGAGAACTCCCTAAGTCAGGTTTCTGAAATAACATCAAAAATATAAATGTGATAGCGTCAGAGAATTAGGGTTGTATCTTTTCAATGGCTATTATTAACAAAAAATGTGATATATATATATACACATATGTATACAAATTTAAATCTTGCAGAAATCGAAAATAGTATTTGCGAATGAAAGTAGAAGCCATTGGACAACTTTAGATGATATCGTACGTTACAAAATTTAAGCACATTTGTTTGAACGGAATTTACTTTAAATATAGAAACGCTCTCAAGGGTAATCTCCCTGCTGAAAGAAATACCTTCATGGAAGATATTTTAATGAAAACTAGTTCATATTTACGTTACATTTCAGGAAAACCATGGAAAGTCCCAATGCAATCAGTCTGTTTGCCTGGATTTGAATCCGGATCAAAATGCTAGTGTTGAAATATCTTATCGCTCACTAGCTGCAGGACTGAAATATGCAGATTGAAAAAAGTAAAATAACATGCATCTAATACCATGCTAGCCTACTTAGATAGAACAACAAGCAGGCTGGAGTGTCTCAATAATGTGTTTAAACTGGAAAGGCTATATTTCTTCCGCAGAATTGAGAAAATACAGATAAATAAAGTCCCAGGTAATGATGGACTACAGCCTATTTAAACAAATCTATGAATTTCTAATATATGTTAAAGAATAGAGAATAGAAACTGGCAGCCACCAGACTTAATAGAACTCTGTTCTAACTAGATTTATTTAGTTTCGGAAAACAGACTTATAAGGTACTTCTCCCACCTTCTTGGCATGACTTCGTGATGTAGTGGTCAGCACTCTCAACGCTTATTCGAGAGGTCCGTGGTTCGAGTTCCGGCGAGGGCATTGCTCATTTTCATCTCTCCTGCTTCAGAAAAATACCTAATGTCCCTACAGTGGCATCAGAACTGAAAAGGGTGGTGGATGATGATTCTCCACCACCGGCATTTGGCGATTGGGTCCCCTAACCCTCAGTCACCCTTTAAAAGAAGGTATATAAGGTATTTCTCCCGCCTTCTTGGCATGCCTTCGTTGTGTAGCGGTCAGCACGCTCGTCGCGTTTTCGAGATGTTCGTGGTTCGAGGGCATTGCTCATTTTTCATGTCTCCTGCTTCTAAATTACCTAATGTCGCTACAGACTCATAACCTTTTTTTGAGTAGCAACACATTTCGCTGCAAGCAAATTTTATGAGTGAGTGTAGATATTCGCAGGAGTGTTGGCACTATTTGATGTAATCACAAAACTCGCTGCGTTTATTAGCGATCTCAAGAAATGTCCTCCGAATAATAATTGTCTACATTAACAAAACCATATTTTTTCATTAAAAAGGGGAACTTGGAATGCCTGATTAGTTTTCTTTGCTTTGTGAAAGATTTATGTCTTTGCACGAAATCGAGTTTCATGATTTTTTCTCCAAAGACGAGTTCTACCATTAATGTGAAGTCGAAACCGAGAGTCACAATTTATGTAAGAACCACAATACAATATAAGACGATCTATCATCTACTGAAGTCCACATTTTCTGTAATTTACTATCAACAGATAAACAAAACTTTGAATCTGGTCTTTGTAACTTGGTTTCGCCCCTGTTAGATTAGTAATGGTTGCTCATAATTTAATAATAATAAGCAAAGAAATTACTTGCTTATAATCCTTATAAATTCAGATGCGATTGGTTTGTTGATGACTTTGGTATTTATTGCATTGGTGCAGACCTGTGTGGTTTCTTATCGTATAAAAAGTCAATGGGAATTTACACTTATATATGAAAATTTGGTTCCTCAGTTTACAAACCTTTTGAATCTGAAGGAATTTTGTTTCCGTTTACCCTTCAGTTTCAAAATAATATTTATAAATTTGCCTCATAGTGATTAAAAACTATCATCTATCAAAAACGTCTGATAATAAAACCAGATTTATAAACTGATTAGAATTTTTATTTGTTTCTTCTACTTATTTTAATACAAGTCTTAACGCATAACATTATAGCGATTCTAGAGAGGGATATACTGCTATTACATTTTAAGCTGAAAATGTTTCTCTTAAATTTAAGAAAGGTTTATATAAGTAATATATTCGAAATATGTCAAATGAAATGAGCAACTGAAATATGTTCAAACAGGGCTATAAAAGATGAAAAGATAAAGCATACCGACTGTAAAATGAATATTTTTAATTGGAAAATGATTCTTTTCACAATGTAAACTTTTTACCAAATAACTAAACTCAAAACGAAATTTCTGTGGTAAAAACTGAGAAAAACGCATTTTCCAAATCAAAAGAAAACAAATGGTACTTTATTTGAGAAAAAAAAGGCAAGAATTCCGCAACTTAGGCGAATATGTTAGCGAAATATGTAGTGAAATATGTTTTCTTATTTTGCGATAGGCTTTTATATATGTCCTGAAAGTATGAAATAAATTACATTGCGCAAGTATTTTGCAGTTAGCAAATGTATATTTTATACTTCAGTAGAAAACTGAGCAAAATTTCAACTTTCTGAGAAAATATTCAAACTGAAAAAAATATATGTTTCTAAGATGTAAATTACAGAGCACTTAGTATGCCCTTTCTGGTTGTTTTGAAAAAGGAATTGATGTTTCTCTAGTCTTGCTTATTTATGCTAAAGTAAGTTATCTTCATGCAACAGTGACAGCAGCTTATTCTTATATATAATCCTCTTACCAAATATTTTCTTTCTATTCAGTGAACCTACACAGGACGGGAGGAAAACATTTGGCCTACACGAATATTAGAGACACTAACCTCTGCCTGCTTAATGAATTACTTTTGTTTTAAAATTCCTGTAGATAAAAAAGATTTATTAGCAAACATATTTTAAATATTTTTTTTTGTAGATAATATTGTTACGTGCGTACGGGTTCGTTATATATTGAATGCAGAAGTCGTAAAAAATTAACAAAAATTTATTCTTTCCACAAGAAATAAATCAAAATGTTGAAATATTTCTTCACAGATATTCGCACAATATCACAGTATCTCAAACGTTTAGGAAAAACTCAGTTCAAAACAGATAAAATAATTCTTTCTCACAGCGAAATCATTACAATCAATAACAGCATTAAGTAAACAAACAGCAGTTCGCTTTTTACAGCTACAACTAACAACAACAACTGAGATGAGTCTAGTCTAGTCTGGACAACTATTGCTGGGATATTGCCAATTATGAGCAACTTATCCAGCTCACTGAGGAATTGCATAGAGCCCCTGACGTGCAATTTCCTTAAATAAAATAAAACCAAATATGCGGTATGAAAGAGATGCCGTTTGCATCGCAAGGTTGCAATAAACCAAAGTCCTGCAATGTAGAGAGAAGTCCTAACTAAAATCCTGACTGCGGCTGAGCCGCGTTAGTACATGTCTGCGTCCTAACCAGTGCACATGAAAGTAACACAATTTATTAAACTTTAGTTATACAATACAATACAATACAATACAATACAAATACTGAATTAATACATGAAATATAACATAAAAAATGATAATAAACATTGAAATTCTTGATTAAATATGATAACTAGGATAAATAACGAAAGCCTATTTACATATGTAGAAGTTGAAGCAATGCTCTAACAACTACTAAGTTGGGAAATTCAGATCCCTTAGTAAGTGAGCCGCATATGGCCTGATGTTGTAATCCTCATCTAAGGCTATGTAGTCTAGAACATGGAAATGTTGAAGATGTTTACATAATAAGGCAGATTTAAAGAAGTTGGCATTCATTCTATGTAAATAATGATTTACATATTCAATCCTCAGGTCTCTGTGTAAGGTCTCATTAGATACGTAGAAATGGGCATTTGTGATAAGTCTTAAGACTTTGTTTTGCGTAATCTGAAGTTTTTCAACATCTTTTTTAGAGTAAGCCGCCCAGGCCGGCGAAGCATAAGAGAAAATGGGCCTTATGACAGCAATATATAAATGCCTTTTCTTTACTAAGCTTAAGCTTGAATTTCTTCCAATAAGTGGGAGTAGGCAAGTAATTACACTTAATGCTTTGCTTCTGACACGGTTAATATGGTCTTTCCAAGTTAGCTTATTATTGAGTGTCACTCCTAAGTATGTAGCCTTAGATACCAACGGTACCTCAGTGCCAAATAATTTAATCTTTTCATTAAGTCTTCTACATCTTTGTTTTCTTCTAATAACTAATAGTTCGGATTTTGCCGCATTTATCGATATACGCCAACGCGTACACCAATTTTCAATATCAGGCATGTAATTCTGCAGGGCACGTATCGCAAGGTCGGCCTTAAGTGATCTGGTAGCAATGGCGGTATCATCCGCGTAACATCCCAGATATTGTTGTCTCGTGAATCTATCCCTGGGAAAATCTGAAACGTAGAATGTATAGAGAACCGGGCCCAGAATTGATCCCTGGGGGACCCCTGCACCCAGTCTCATACAATCCGAGCTGTCTGAACCAATTGAAACATAAAAATTTCTGTCCTTGATAAATGAGTATATAATCCTTATAATTTCTCTATTAAAATCAAGTTGTACTAATTTGTATATTAGCCCCTCATGCCAGACGCGGTCGAAAGCTTTCGCCACGTCTAGCATGAGTAAGGCGACACTGTGTTTTGTATGAAGGGCTTCACCAATGTACTCCGTCAGTCTGACCAGTTGCTTAGTAGTGGATAAACCACTACGGAAACCGAACTGTTCTGGCGGTAGTTTCTCCATATGAGGCTGTAGTCTTCTTAAAATTATTCGTTCATATATTTTCCCTAAACCGGGAAGGAGACTAATAGGTCTGAAACCATCCGGCCGGGTGCTGTCCTTTCCTGGTTTTGGAATTAAAATCACCTTTGCAATTTTCCAGCGAGAAGGAAAATACAATTTCTCTAAACATGCATTAAGTATATCAATATATCTATTTAAAGTATTCTCAGGTAAGTGCTTAATAGTTAGATTTGTAACTTCATCATGCCCTGGGGCTTTCTTCACTCTTAATTGTTTAATAATCTCTTTAACTTCCAATAAATTTGTGCTCGGAATGGGATTTCTCACCGTAGGAGCGTTTAACCAGTCTTGCAAAAAGTGTCTTACATCATAGATAAATTGTGGGTCGCTTGGTTGCTCATGCGGCGTAAATTGTTCTGATAAATGTTGCGCAAGAATCTCCGCTTTATCAGCATTGGTCAGTGCAATGCTGTCATTATGATATATTGGTTTGTTAACAGTCCTTTTAAGTTTCAATCTTCGGGCAAATGCCCAAAATTCACTGTTTGGTTCGTTAAGTTGCATAATTTTATCTTCCCACATATTTCTTTTATGCAGGCTAATATCCTTTTTAATCTCTCTGTTTAATTTATTTAGTTGTCTTTTTAATTGCGGGTCCCGAGTTGTGTTGAAACGTTTTCTCATTCTATTTCTATTCTTGATTTTTTCTCTTAGCTCCTTAGGCAATATCCCAGAGTGCTGTTGCGATGGTAGTTTCACCGTGGCATTCGCGTAAGCAGTTTTAATCTCTTCTGTCATCATGTGTATAGCAGTCTCTATGTCTTGCGTAGTATTGAGATTATCTGTGATATAAGTGCTCTCAGCGAGCTGATAATTAAATAAATGCCAGTCAGTTTTACTCATAAGTTTGTTTTCAATTACTTGAGTAGTACCCAGAGTTATGATAACAGGAACATGATCGGAAGTTAAATCTTGCAAAACTTCTAAACACAACGGTATAGAAGTCGTAGAAAGAACCACATCTAATATATCACCTCTTCCCGGATTGTTAGGGAGATAAGTGTATTCAACTGGTGCATAAAAGTATACAGGGTAATTTAATATGAAATCCAGAAGAACCTCTCCATTCCTATTTGTGCGCCTGCATTTCCATTCTTGATGCTTCGCATTTAAGTCACCTGCGAGCAGAGTCGGCTTATCATTTGGTAGTAATTTTTCTAATACATCTTTTTTCAAAATTTTATTTGGCGGTTGATACATAGAGGTGAAATACATAAGTCCATAGTCCGGTAAAAGTGCAGATACAGTGACTGAATCATGTCCATTGCTACGGTCGGTATTGATCAAACACGACTGTAGATTACTTTTTACAAAAATTGCCGCACCTCCCCCACGATGCGTGAGTCGATCGCAGCGATAGCTTTTAAAGTTAGATATGTTTATTGTACAGCTTGGCGTAGCATGCGTTTCAGTGAGCAACGCTACGTCTATATCCTGCGAATGCATAAAATATTCAAGTTCATGAATTTTATTTAGAACGCCTCGTGCGTTCCACATCACTAATCTTATTGGCGCACGATTATTAGTGTGTCGACCCATTATCTAATTTTTGAGGGGTTTTATTATCCTGATTTTCTGTGGTGATCTGTCGAACTTGTTGCGATATTTGAAAACCAGCCGTCTTGATGACGGCAACCAATTCTGCAAGGTCTGCAAAGACCTTCTTCGCCTCAGTTAATGTTTCCGAGTAAATACCGGCGGATAACGCCTGGGCATAACTTTTACCCTCCACAACTCTATTCTGATATGTTTTATTTTGTTCACTCTTCTTTTTGGGGAATTTCTCACAACCTCGATAACTCGAGGTGTGAGAAAGCCCACAGTTCGCGCAGCATAATTGTTTCTCTAAATTATGTTTATCAGGGCAATCCCTTGATTCGTGTTCCTGACCGCAGCGGACGCATTTGGGCTTATAATTACATCCAGTTTGAGTATGATTGAACCCCTGGCAGCGGAAACACTGCAGGGGTCCCTGTCTTCCTAAGTATTCTTTGACTGTAATTTTCATACTGCAAAGGAATCTCTCAGAATAAATCTGCTTGGATTTTTCAGTTTTTGGCAGTGTAATTAAAAATAAAGGTAGTTTAACTACCTCTCCCTGCCTCCTCCTAGTCATTTGTTTTATTTCCTCTACCTGATATTCCAATCCTTCTAAATTTTCCCGTATTTCCTCTATTTCATTATCATCTGATAGGCCTCTAATAACTACTTTCAATTTTTTGTCCTGAGGTAATTGGTATGAATGATGCTCGACGTCGAGCTCCTTTAAAAGTCGAATAATTCCCCTGTAACTCTCTGCATTATCTGGGAATATTTTGATAAACCCTGGGATAGTTTGACCGTAAAATCCTAACTGCTTTTGTTTCATAAATTTTTTCAAATCACTGAACTTGTATTTATTAGCCTTAAGTGTTATAGGCGGAATTCTAGATTTTTTGTTTCCTGTATCATTAACAGCGCTATCATTGTTTGTTTCATCAGTGTTTACCGAGTTATTTGTATCCATATTTTCCTGTGCGGCAGCATCCGCTTGCACACTGGTCGTTTGTTCTTTTGCGCTTACATCCTGAGTTGCTACTGACGAAGCAGGGGCAAATTGAGTTTGCGTGGCGAGTTTTATTTTCTTAGCTACATTTTTGTGTAGCCTAGTCCTGACCGTTTGATTTCCCCTCTTTTTAATCTGTGTATCATCCTCTGAACGTATATCCTTATCAAGCGTAAGCTCTTCGTCCGAATTACTTCTAGAGTCCGTGTGTATGTGTACTGGACTACGATCCCGTTTATCCTCTCTTGTGCAACTTGTCCCAGGTATAGCTGAAAAATCCTGACTAGTATTTTCATTCTGTGTCTTTCCTAGTTTAAATTCATTATTAACAGTTGTTATCATCTCAATCATGCTAAGCAAGAAGGTGTACATCTTATCCTCAGTTTTTGTGAAAACTCCATTTTCTGACTTAATCCTATCTAAATCATTAATTTGTAACCTTATCGCATCAATAATTCTCTCCATTGCAGCGGCGAGAAACTAACACAAAAATCCAGCCCGACGCAAGCATGCATCCGGCACCCCGGAAACGGACTCACTCAACGGTGTTCCGTCAGACGGATGAGCCGGTGGAAGTCTACTAGGCCCCTGACAAGTACCTGACAGTACGAGCTTGGGGGTAACTAAGTAGACTATACGACCAAAGCAAGAAAATTAACGCGCTAGTAAGCTAACCAGTAATTAAACAAACCAGCAATCAGACAATTAGCGCAGAGAACGCGCAAAAATTCATTGCAGCAAAACGCGACTAAAAAACTAATTTTATAACTTAATTCAATAATAAAATTAAAATATCACGATTGCTAACAGCAATCTACAATTATTTACTCAAAAAGCATTAAAAAATGCTGTTATACTGATGCATAAAGAGACAGTACGTTATTATCCGCGAAATGGCGCAGAAAGAACGAACTGAGATGAACTGAGATGAGGTGTTTCAACTCGGCTTTTATAAGCTTTTTAATTATCAGTAGAACAATCACGATTTTTCTAGATTTTTCTGGATGGCAACAGTAATTACGAGATATTTATTTATTAAGCGTTAAATGCAAGCGCTCTTTTATTTTTATTTTTTTTCTGGTCCTCTTCAAAAATCGTCTGCGTTGCACGAGGAAATAAAAAGAAATTTTAATTACAATTCTAAATAAATAGCCAAATAAATGTGAAATTCGTAACAATATTATCATTGGCAACAAAAAGCTAAAAAATAAATTGTAAATACAAATCTCATCTTTTATCATAGACAAATCTTGTAAAATATTTTGTGACGGAATGTCAGTTTCTAAAACTATAAACATTTTACCGTACGTAATAGTAATTTAATTATATACCTATCACTACATATATAGTAATACGTTATAGTAATAACATAGGTAATAAAAATTTCAGTCTGTCACACGGCTGGTCATGCGGAATAATGCGATTAGCTTGAATACAGGTTGTTAGCTGTTTCACGTAGCTTTTATTATATAAATAAGGCTTTATAGCTCACAAAATTTTCTACCCATAAATGATTTCTTTATCAATATAGTTCTTCTAGTTCTTAGGCGCACTTCTCAGCGCATAAAACTGAAACACATACTACTCATTGCCCACAAATGATTTTTTTGAAATCGTCGAGGCTTTCTCTAAAAACGTATGCTTGAAATCTTTAGCCTTATACTTCGTTTAGCATTTAATCACACCCATAGGTTAGATAATGAGCCATTTAAGCCTTTTAATAAATCGTACACTCAAGCATAAAAAAGGATTTTTTCCTATATCACGTAATACTCAGACTTCGGAAAATCGTGAATATTCAACTATGAGCAATGGATTTTAAAATATCAAAGATTTTTTTCAGATTTAATGAAATGTGTATTTCAGTATAATATCAATTTTTGCTAGAGTTTGAAACATTTTATTATGAAATTAAGAGCTGAAAATGAATTCTAATATTAATTCCCCCAAACAGAAAAGAATCAAAAGATTTAATAATAATAGAGCTTTAAGGTATCTGCCTACGTTCGGACCACTTTTTTTAAAAAACATAGAATTCTGATTAAATATATATTTATTTAGTCAAAATATGATATCAGATCATGAAAATAGGTAAATTTTTAGGAATATTTTCATAAATTTTTTAAATATATGCAATTTTATGCAAATTTTTAGGAGAATTTAACACTTACGTTAAATATCCTATATTTTTTTTCACTCCATATATTTCAATTTTACTTATACTGTATACTACTACAACACTTATCTGTGTTATGAACTAAAATGTTTATGATATTTCTAAAATTTACTAAAATATGTGTAATTACATGAAAAAAACCAGTTTTTTGTAAAATATTTCTTATCATTTTATATAGAAATGCTTATAAAACAATCAAATTAATAAATATAACTTAGATTTTAGCTTAAAACCTAGTAATCAATATAGAAAACACTATGGTTAAATTTCATAGAGATATCTTTAGAACATTTTGAGTAATTACATTTCTTGTATGTAAAAACACTACAAAAATTAGTTTTCCAGAAAATGCATTTAAAGATTTCACATTAACAGAAAAACTGTTCTGTTGTATTTACACACTTAAAATTCTCCACATTTGTACATCATGCCCTCCATATCTTCATACTTAGGTAATTTTGATTTTCTATTATATTATTTGATTTCCTAAATGCTGTTTTTGATATGAATGGCAAATTCAAGGTAAACAACAACTTTTTACCAGATGTGTAACCTTTTCCAATGAGTCTTAATCCAAGTACCAAGAAAGAATTTAAAATATTCTTATTTCCATTTTTGGGAGTTGAAGAAAATGCTTTTATAAATCCGCATTTACATTTCAAGCTGAAGTTTGAGAAAAGTCCAAATTTTGAATCTTCTACTAATTGCAAGCCAGTTTTGAAACACACTGGACAGCAGAGAATAGAAAAGACAGAAGCTAATTTTGCAATATCAAATATTCTATTTCCTTTTAAGTCTTGATCATTCTTTGCAGTAATAACATCTGTAAGTTCAAAAGTTTTTAATTTCGATGAGCTTGCAGATGTTACATCATTATCAAAAACAGTTCGAGTTCCAGTTGTATAACAATTACCGTAAAAAGATCGCTTTTTACTTCTCTTAGATCTCGCTTTTGGCATCTTAGAATACTTAAAATAATGCAACAAATGTTCAAAAGAAAATAAATAAAAGAAGCAAAGAGATAAATATAAAAATTAAACAAAAATAAAGCGTCAATATGCGTGTAGCAAACGAAGAACAAGCGTGGAACAAATGTAAACAATAATTACAGTGTAGCCAGTCCCAATTCGATAAATTAAGGCAAATAATTATTGCCAGAAACAAAAAAAAAGTACCCAGAATTAAAAGAAAATGTCTTAGCACAATTTACATACAAACAGGTTAAAAAAAAGCACGGATAACACCATTGTTTACCTTTAAGTTTAGCCTTTTAAATGGCACTTCCGGTCTTTCTACTTTCACTTCCGGTGCAGTTAATTGGCTATATCTTCTCTTCTAATTATCATAAACGTAAAAATGAACCATTTTTGGAATCCTACAAAACTGACCTTTCAAACTGGGCAATAAAAAAAATCGAATTTTTTCGCCGAAATCGGTTTTTTAACGTAGGCAGATACCTTAAATAAGTAGCACAATACGAAATTAAAGAATCGAGTGGATGAAAAATCTTATTTTAATTTAACCAAAGGTCATTCTACAGGAAAAATCACCTGGTTCATTGTTACTCATATCTTTTAGAGAAACACAATGAGCATTCAGACACTTTGTATACTGTCAAATACAATGAACGGCGCCATACATATTCCAATACATTTGGAATATGTATGGCGCCTTCATACCTGCGAGAAATGTATTTTGGGAAACTTTTCCCCTTTCTTCCAGAAAACTGTTTTCTAATTGGAAATGCGGAAATGGTGACCGAGCAGCAATGTGTTTGGTTCATCTGACCTACGCAGATTCAAACTAGAGAAGTATGCCGACCACTCTACACGTTCTCTCGTTTATTTCTCAAGCATCTGGTTCACAAGATGTGCTCGATGGCGTTGGATATTATTATCTATTAAAAAGGTGAGGCACAATGAACAGTCCACGAATTTCATTCTTGAATCTTCGAGCAGTCGGTAAGCCATGCTGAATGATGCAGAGTCATTTCTATCTAAGCTTATCTCTGATCAAACAAACATACAGCCTTCAAAAAACGAGATTTCTTAGACATGTGATGAATTGCATAGGTTTTTAATTTCCCACCGAATCAGAAGTCGTCAATTATCTGGCTTTAGTCTGAACCAGGACTCGTTGGAGCAAAGAACTAGACTTCAACTTCAAATTCACTCAATCACAGTAGTCTTCAGCCTAGTTTCTTCGATACTAGGAGGTCATTGGGAGCAAAATCAAAGGGTCCATGAGCGTGCAGTTCACGTACAGGAAGGCGTCTACTAATTGTTTCTGTCTACCCGCTGACTTCAAAAGTTATGCATTTCAATGAATTCTTGATTTCTTTTACGAAGCTTCTTGTTACCATTTATTGACAAATCACGATCATTACCTCTAGTGGCATCTCCCAAATACTCTTGACCAACACGTCTTTCCTCTATTCCAAGCGGCACAAATACTTTGACCGTCTTTTAATCTTCTTATGGCGAGACTTTTTGGAAGATCCTGTTGATTCGGTATGGTAACATACGAGTGATGCTAAAAACGGCTTCTTCCGCGAACAAACAGTACAAAATGCAAATTAAAAGATAAAAACTGACCGTAATATATGATGTTCGTATTTTCGTCCCTTCACTGCTGTAGATCTGCATTTTGAATTGCATTCTACAGCTATTTTCTTATTATTCGAATGGATACTTTGTCAGTCGAATAACATTTTAAAATAAGTCGAATAACTGCTGTGAATAAAATAGATTAACAAGGACGCTTCTCTAATTTTCTTTCTGCAATTTGTTAGAAAATAATTCATATGTGCACGTTACAGAATTAAGAATGGAAAATTAAATTTTCTAACTAAGAATATTCTAGTTTTCAAGAAGCGTGATATAGCATGAGATAACAAGGAATAACACAATGAAAAATAAGCTTTTCTTCTTAAGAACTCGACCATTATATTTGTAAATTTAAATAATAGCAGTGCAATTTCTACGGCATAAAATATCTGAGAATAAATGAGTTGCGTTACATATGTAAACCATTTTTTCTATGTCACGTAGCATCCAACGAGAATATGAAATGTATAAATATTTAGTAATCGATTTCAAACACAAAACGTGATTATCGCAATCGCTAGCGGCAAATACCTGATTATTTAGTCTTTTACTTTCCTGATATTCACTATGCACATAATTAACCATTTCTTGCATGATTTTGATTCAGAACTTCCTGCTTTCACTACGCAAGAGTTTCTTTCGGCTGGTTTATCTTGGTCCTACCTAGTGTTTACAAAGTAGGTCCTTTTATGGCATGACGTGCATAAACATATAATTTTTAACATACTAGATAAATGAATTTTGTCGTACGGGAGTGAAACGTCTAATTTTATTTTTTCATAATGAGCAAAAACCTTTCCCAAACATAAGTATATGAACCGAGAGACTAAGAGACTAAGAAGAGTAAGTTAAGAAGTAGAGTTCACTCTGTTGAAAATTACTTTTTTTTTATTTGGCATTCCCAAAGCATGAATATTCACGTCATTTAAAACATTATGTATTTGGAAGTACACAAACACGACCAACGATTGGGAAAATAAAGGCGGGAAGAGAGTGGATATATATTTATAATAAAATTCCATAGTCAGAAATACACTTAAAAACCCAACTTAAATTTTGTCTTTTCTTTTCGATTTATCCCCAGTCACAATTCTAAATGCATGTTCTTTTCATTTTAATGGCGACGATCTCTCTCGTGGAATTAAATTCGCAGCCCCGTAGTCAAGTTGATTTTCCCGCCTTTTCTACACATACAGATATTGAATGTTTTGGAAATACTTAAAGCGAACTGGATTGCCTGACGAGGGTGACGTCATTTCTTGGAAGCTCCGCCTTTTCAGAGTTTTCTAAAAAGACTCGCAAAGGAATATCGAGGGGTCTTCAAAAATCCAAAAGAAGTATCCAGCTAATCGACCTATCAGCCTTCTACCCGCTATCAGCAAAGTTTTTGAACGCGTAATTGCCTCAAGACTCCAAATTTTCACTGATAAATTAATTGATACAGACGATCAGCCCAAAAAAGCTTTAAAAAGATTTAAAAAAGCTCATTCAACATCGCATCAAATTCTTAATCTCATAGAATTCATTGCCGTAGAAGAAAAACGGAGTTTCCGCATGCTACCTCGACTTCGAAAAGGCCTTCGATCGAGTGTGGCATGCTGGTTTAATATGCAAGTTAACGAAATTAAACCCTCTTTCAAGTTTCCTAAATGTCATGATTTCCTATTTAGAAGATCGTACCTTCCAAATCCGCTGTGATGATGCTTTGTCCACACATGAAAATATTCATAGAGGACTACCTCAAGGTTCCGTCTTCTCTCCAGCAAACTTTAATCTATATGCAAGTGACATGCCCAAGCCGCAAAATGCAAAAATCCTTAAATATGCCGATGATACGGTAATATTTACTAATTCCTTAAACCCACAACATGCAATAGACAAACTGAATAGCCAAATTAAAATAATAGAAAAATGGTGCAACAGATGGAAAATCAATCTTAATCCCACCAAATGCTGTATAGTTATGTACAGAAGATATAAGAAAAACTACCCTCTGGATATCAATATAAAAATTCATGATACTCTTATCCCTTCGGCCAATTCGTACAAATATCTTGGAGTGTATATTGATGCACAGTTTACTTTCAAAGAACACATCAGTTATATCACCAACAAAGCTAATGCAGCTTTTATGGCTCACTTCTAGGGAAAAATTCTAAATTAAATCTGAATACTAAACGCAATCTTTACCTGATGCTTATTCGACCAATTCCCTTATACGCATTCCCCACTTGGGCCACGGCTTGCAAAACCCATAGAAAGAAACTTAGCTATCTACAGAATAAAATTCTACGCTCAATAACCTCAGCACCCTGGCTCATTAGAAATATCCAGCTGTATCAAGACCTGAAGATTCCTGAAATACAAGAACAGATCTTAATAATTTCGCACAAATTCTTTATCCAAGTTCAGAATTCACCATATAATGCTATTAAAAATCTCGCAAACTATGATCCAACAGAAGAAAATCTCGTTAAGCGACCACGTTCTGTTCATCACAACTCAAAGTGGTGAAAAGTGTACATATTGTAAATAGTACCCAGTATTTAATTGCATTTCATATACTCAAGAATTCGCGATATGATTCACTATTTTTGTGTTGTGTTTTAAGTGAATTTTTATTATCTGGCAAAGCCAAATTACGGACTTTGTGAACAATAATTTGAAATAGCCTTATGGACTATTATTTTTCGTCGTGAAATCGCTTAACAGATTATCCTGCAACATGATTGGTCCATGTGACCACTATGCCCAAAAAAGGAATAATCTAATTCTATCTAATTAAACAAGAATTACGTAGCATAAAACTCACCTCTCCATAGTTATTAGATCATTATTATGTCGTAGATTGCAATACTATAGGACTACAAGAGTTATTTACTCTTAAATTAATAAAACGTTGAGTTAATACAGCAGTATGTATCAACGAACCAGAACGCGACCTCAGGTTACGTGATTTTATTTTGAATTACTCTCCGTCTCTCATGTTCATTTCAGTCACTCAATTCCTTACTGCAAATAGCACGCACCCAGCACCTGCTCAAAAATTTTTCGAATGTTTCTACATCTACAAAAGTATATCAATTTATAATTTCATGACTGGACTTTGCCACAGTGACCATTCTTTCTCTTAAGGGCGCGGTGCTAAGCACCTCTGATTTATCTAAGCAAAAGTGAGCGGCCTCCGGCCTTACTTGATATATAGGTTAAAACTCATTAATAGTTGACGCCTTGAACCGAAAGTGCTATCTTGACCTTGATCTTGATATCGAGGGGACTTTTCATTAATGTAACGATGGAGTAAACTTCAATACAAAAAGTTATTAGTTGTTTTTTTTTATTTACTCCGGGGATCTGATTTTTGTAACTGCTGTTTTTCATGGAAACTAATAAATGGATCCTGTTTTTTCTCTAAACTTATCGTCTGATACTTTGAGCTACGACTGCATTTGGTACATCACACACACACACACACACACACACACATATATATATATATACGTTTGATATTGTCGATTGCAATAAAAAACGAAGATGCACAACTATATGTTATATTAATCCTATATAAAACATTTCATCATTTTAAGGATAATCCTTTTTGAGGAATGTGAAATACATAAGTACGTACATGCGCACGTACGTACAAACGTCACGAAAGGAGCTTTATTTGAAACCATTTTACATCCATTTTACAAACTGCTTTGGCAAAGAGAGTCCGTTATTCTGTACATATGTACAGATGTCACGCAAAAAATTCAACTAATTGGATTTGGTAATGATCAAAATGGATTATTTTTCCGTTGACATATGATACTCGAAATGTTTCGCGATTACAATGCTTCCTTTACTTCATTTCAGCTTTCTTTACAAGGAAGTTAAGACAATACAAAGGGGAAAACTTACGTCATAAACTCATTTATGTTAAATTACTTCAAGAAACGAAATTTACATAAAATATTTGCGTTATTAAAAAAAAAACATTATATTGAATATAATTTTAGTAGCTGTATTTGGTACATTCAAAACTTTATGGCAAATATTGCTTAAAAATTTGAAAAAAAAAACTAAGTTTTATATGTGGGGGGGCAATGTGTGTATGCCTCGTATTTTGTCAATACCATATAGGAAGGTAAAGCTGGATAGAAATTCCTTAAGCAATTAAGAAGTAATACAAAGAACAGACGTAAAAAGGCATACACTAATTTTGATTACAGGTTTATAGTTCTGAGCAGATAAATGAATGGTACTGGAGGAAAATGAATGTATGTTATTTTATAGAATTTTTATAATTTTTATAGTTTATCTCTACTCAGATTGAAATGAATTCAGAAATCTTCTTTTCTACTACGAAATTAGAAAATATACATAAAGTCGAGAATGAAATTAGTTCAATTCAAATTAATGATTAAATATAAACTACCTTTATTACGCACCGTTTTTATAAAACAAAGAAGTCGCCAATCGAAACTCAGGTGAACGTTCAAATACTGATAATTTTGACGTGCATATGTATGCATTAGGACAAATGTAGTTCCTGTATCGTCATTCACGAAGTATTTCTACTTCTATCCTAATATTGCTGCGGAAAACAAAGAACTTTGCATTCCTTTTAGATACGGAGAATTTTCAGTTCTATTGTTGAAGGTTTTTATTCAAGAAGTACGGCGGTAAAAATACTTTTTCAGTGACAAAGAGTTAAAAGTCAGAATGGGAAAGTATGGATGAAAAAAATCGATCAGAAATGTAGCTTCGATTTAAGATGCAAATCTGTATTACTTTTCTTGAATTTTATTGTTTCCTTTTTATTCAAGTTGACAACTATTATAGAAATATGAAAACAAACGAAAGAAAGGGAAATCTGAAAGGTTTCAGATGTTAAATTACGTCCAAAGGAGCCTTTTTTTTAACATTTTGTGTGTTGCCTTCATTTATTAAATATCATATTCTTTGCACTGAAACCATACAATTTAGTTCAATAGCAATATCATAAAATAATTTTAAATTGAGCATTCTTTAGAATTTCCGATACGCGCTGGAGGTAAAAATATTTTTCTCTACAACGCTGCCATTTCTCGCTTTGAAATCTTGAGATTGGTAATCAAAAATTCGTTGAGGCTTTACAAAATATGAAATCGATAATAAAACAAATTCCAAATTTCAAATTTGGGCTTCCAGATGCCCATATACGTATATTACGTCATTCGAAATTGGACGGCTCTACGTACCGTTTTTTTATTACAATGCGAGATCCATATATATACATTTATACATATTCTTCATTATCTAATTTCTTCAAATATAATGCAAGGCGATAATATTTGATGGCAACAATTTGAAAAGTGAAACGGACACTCAGACTGATTCGACGCAAAATCGCAAAACGTAAACAATCGTCCTTCACGGACAAAACCCCTTTGGGCTAATAATGCAGTTAGAGCATAAAGCAAGATTTTGCAGTATATTTCGGAGATTTTTTTTTTCGAGATGGAATCTTCTGCGAGAAGGCTTGCTATTACATGGCGGGTTTCGTGATTTTTCCTTTGCGTAGCATGAATACGAACCTGAATTATGAGAATCTCCATGCAAATACATTTCCTTTTCGGTAGATATTCTTAGCGTTCTCTACCGCTATCAAATAATCAAGAAGTTCCATACAATCCAATGCATGCTTAAATAAGAGATTTGGAACGATAATTTTTCACAAATAATTTCTATTACAAAACAATTTCTATACTTCCAAGACAGGGACTGATCATGGTGCAAACAATAGCATCTAAATTTAGAAGTTGAAAATAATGATCATTTTCAAGTACAAAGCCAAATTTATGCTTATTGCTTATTTTACAGGGTGACTCACCAGAGGCCGAGCGGTAAAATCGCTGAACACTGGTAGTTTGTCTTACGATCGAATTCCGGCGAAAGCGCAGACCGCATGGTTGGTTTTCGTGGTCTTCTTTATGTGTAACGTGGTACAAGCCAGGTTTCCTTTAAAATTCTTTCACGAACGCATCCCTCCCCATAGGCAGATAACCCTAGAGTTGCCTTAATCAAATAAACTAATCTAACCTAACCAAAATTTGTTCACACGGAATTTTTCAAATTATGGAAAATTTGAAATGGATATTAATGTTAAACTGTTTTAATGAGTGACACCTTTATACTATTTCTTACGAGTAATGTATCACATGAAATTTGAATTACAGTTTTCGAAGTTAGCTTCAAGTGCAGTACGAAGATGGGTTTTCTCAAATGGACTCAAGGCGTTCTTACAGAACATTTGCTAAAGCATTTTAAGGTTTTTATTTAAATTAACCAGTTATTATGATTTCGGTCCTTACTATAGCTTCTACTTTCCTTAATCATCACCAGAATACAAATGAATAACCAGTATTTAAACTTAAGGACAGAACGAATTTCTGCCTTTCGCGTGCTACTTGTTTGTTTCCTGCCAGCTCTGAGTGTTGCAATTATTCGGCTTTGCGTTCTATCGCTGACAGTTTAATTCTGACGCTTCGGTAAAGTTAATAATATTTAATTAATGTCTAAATAACATCTAATATACTTCAAATAATATCTAATTATTTGTCTTTAACTATTGCTCATCGTTTGACTTAATTCGACTGTTCTATTTAGTTCAAATCCCCATGAGCTGTGACTGATATTGTTGTAGAGTGCGTTCATTTTCTAAGTTATGTTTAGATAAAAAGGTTATTTAAACCTTCGGACCGCTTTGTCGTTGCTTCATACAAATTCGTAATTCGCTTCACGTCTGTTAGGTTTTTTGAACGAATTAACAACAGATAAAGTAAAATCCTACAGCTTTAAAAAGACCTTCTTGAATGTTTGTGTCACTGATAAGCCAATAATTCTTTGGTTGCAATCTGATTTCGAGAAAAAAGACACCTTCACCAGAAGAAATGGAGTACCGCCCGTTTTTTCCGAGTTCGTAAGCAATATGGTCCATTTTTCTGATGGATTTTACAGATTTAAACAGATTTATGTGTTGTGAAGTAAAGCTCAGTTATAAATATTCGTTTTACTTGAAAAAATCCCGTGTCAACATTGTGCCAAACAAACGGTTTTTAAATATAACAGTTAAACTGCAAATGAATTTCAAGTGATTTATTATTTATAACAGTATAGGGTTGTCAGCTAATGAAATAATATGTCAGTCACATGCAGGTTTGAATTTCTGTAATTTTGATAGCTTAATGAGCGCGACTTTTAAAACACCTTGTAAGTAAGAGATAGTGTTTACAAGATATCGCTAAAACAGGCTTATACATTTGACATCTGGTGGTTGCGATAGTATGCAGCGTTATTTCGGCTGATAAATGTGCAATAATTTACATAATTTTAAATAATCCATTATCAAAATAGAAAGCAGGGTACAATTTTAAGAAAATGAGTTCCTATTCATTTTGCTTCTCATTGTCAATGCAATTAACATGTTTCAACATATCAAAAGAGCAGCATACTTCTCATTTTAATAATATGATAAACACTATATTATTGTTTTCCCTATCTTTTCTTTCACTATTCTACACATCATGGAAGGTTTCAATATTTTATTACATCATTAGATCTTTTATAAATCGGGATATTCTAATTCGTGTTTTAGAGCACAGCGAAAATTTTCAGAACAGGTAAAATATTAGACTTAATACCAATTCGTCAGCAATTATTAAAGTATGGAAACAAAAATAATATAATTATAGCAAGATTTTGCAGTGGATTTCCAAGACAATTTTCATGATCTTTACTATTTTCATTGGAAGCAAAATATAAATTCTTATGTTCGCTTCGAAAACCTTAAGAAAGAAAGTTTTTGAATGATTATCAGTTATTAAATAAAAGAATACCGTATAAGTGAAATATTTTCTTATTAACGATCTCATAAAGTGTCAGTTAGAGAGAAGTTAGAAAGTAAACATAATAATTTCTGTTTAAAAAAATTTAAAATTATATGGGAAAAGTTGTAATAAATTGTCATAAGGATCATGTAATAATATTTAGTACTTACCCGTTGCCGGAATATAAATATTGAGGTAAAGACAATCCTCGCTTTGATTGGCTAACTGAGGCAGAAGTCTCTTTAAGTACCTGTACCTCCCTAAAGGCATCTTCTTCAGAGCTTCTGTCTCATTAGAGACATCCGGAAGCTTTTGAGGACACACTGGTCCCATTTGATCAGCTAATCGTACCCCCTTCCAGTGAGGTGATGTCACTGGAGGCATAAATCGAAGTGGGCCTTTTGGGGCTCCAGCATAGGGTACACCCAGAAACACTTCAACAGGATGCAGCTGTCGGTTAGAAAGATTACTGATGAATCCCCGCAGTGAACCATAACGGGTCATGACAACTCTTGAGCTTAGTTGCCGCAAGTCGGGCTCAACATGACGAACTGATACCAACACGCATTCGAAAGTTAAGGTTTGTAAGCACACGGCTGTCCATTTCCAAAGTCCCCAATCTCGTCTGCCTCTTGCTTTCCGATTACAATTGGACATATTTGGTCTATCTAATTTAACAATCTTCCGAAAAGGAGCTGTTTCCTCAGATTTAATTGAAGTTTTCAGTTTTCCAGAAGAGCACAGGTAGAAATTTTGAAGTAAAAACCAACTTCCTCTAATACCAAATTCATTCTCTTTCTGAAAAATATAAACTTAACTGATTTGTAAACCCTATAAATCAGTGACTCATCTTACTGTTTGATTCTTTAATTCAACTAATGATAGTCTTCAACAACTGTTATCAAATGTGTTTTCAAATAAAGCTTATTTAGCATTCACTACAACTGCTCTCAACATATTTTATGGCCGAATTCTTTTCTGAGAATCAATATTTTCTCTCTATAGCAACTGAATGCTGTTAGATATTGACTAAGTAAAACAAACAATGAATTTTTTCTGGCTCATTATCATAGTAAATAAGTTCTCTTTATATATTATTCGCTTTCTTAAAGTTGTGTCCTTTAAGAGATGTATAGTGCCTGTTTCTCAAGTGATTACCTGATGGAATGTAAAATTCTTATTTATGTTTGCACAGAATATGAATCAGCTTTGAAAGAAAAGGTGTTAGTTTATCTCTAGGAAAATACCAGTCTGTGTGCAGAGATTTAGGAGATTTCAACACACTCCGTAAGTGGTGAAGTTAAAAATAGGTGAAGTTTTCTTTTCACTGCTTGGCTTATTCGTACTAATATATTTAAGCTTATAAGAAAGAATTAACTTACTAGACAAAAAGGTGCCATGATGATTTCAGATAACTCACATAAAAATCTTCTTATGATTGATACTTTTACAATTCAGTAAATGCTTTTGTCATTATCATCGATAAACGGCATTATTTAAAAAAATTAATCCTTTTAACTATAACAGCATCCATTTTGTCCAGTTCATGCAATTGCTTAAAGAGAACTCTTTCCTAGATGAAGGAAATCTGACGCAAGAGAGAACAGAGAGATGTATTCCCTGCCGGATGTGGAGAGATTCGACCACTGGCAGGATGAAACTCCGATCCTTCCATCCCTCCTCATTGACGCATGCGGGGTTGATAGTAGAGATGCTCATTTCCCTCTGCTTAGGGAAAATCTTAGGGATGTTCTGAGTCTATCGAATATGAGCGGGAAGAAGTAAACTAAGCAATGTATATTCCTCTCTCTTTTCTCCTGGAAAGTTTGGAAAGGATTCAAAATAAGATCAAAAAGATACTTTTGTAATTTTTTACACAGCTCAAAGCTGCATGCGTATTTGCGTTTTTTCTATGAGTGGTCGTCCGGGGATTGTAATACTAGCCAGTCATGAATAAAATTTGCTTACAATTAAATTTTTTTCTCTACATCATATTTTATCGTTTTAGTCAATTAAATTAAGTGCAGAAATTTACTCATTTTATTTAATTACTTGCCTTTATCAGTGTTCTCATATACGTATATTTTTGACGACTTTTAAATAGGCATAATCAGAATTCGAAACAAAAATTTTAAAATAAAAATTACATAGAATTAATTTCAACCAAGGGTGATAAAGTATCTGAAAGGAAAGTACAAATTAAAAGCACTCGAAGCAAAAGCTAGAAAACAAAACACATAAGAAAATAAGTTTACACAGAAATAAATAAAGCACTAATCTTTAAACATTTAATAATAATTAATAAATGACAGATAATAATTGATAACTCCTTGCGTTTTTGTGAAGGAGCAGCTGTAAGAATTATCAGTGTTTCTGATTTATATCAAAGGGAACTGTAAAAAATTTAATCTGCATTTCATTAATATTATTTTACTTAACAAAAGTCATTTTGTGTGTTCTTAGCTGTAAATTTTTAATCATAATAAAACTAATATTTACTACATGTCGAGGTAATTTCCACATTTTTAGACAAAGTGTAAAGATTTCTTTTATGTTACATGCTTATTTTTCTTAAGAATATAAAGCAAAAAAAAAAGTAATTGCAAATAGTGAAAAAAGGAATTTGTATATTTTAAGTTTAAATATATGCAAAGAAATGAAATGAATAAAAATGTCTCTGAACTTTAGGTATATGTTTATTTTACATTATACATATAATCAGTACAATGGAAAAGTGTTTGTAATATGAAAATATTACATAAAAGTTAAATCTTCAATGTAGCTTTTGTTTATTTTAGGTTACATTTTTAAAAGCATAGAATTAAGAGGTAATTTAAAGGGAATTTAAGCTAAGTTACTCATTTAATTTTAATAGAAATACTATTAGAAACCGAGATTTGGTATATAATTGAATAGGAAACAGATTTATGGTACATACACAAAGCATTCTGAAACTTTTGCACTTTTAGGGCTTTTTTTAGTCAGTGTGAAAGGTACATTCTTATATTATAACAGTTATTTGAAGTTTATGCACCTTTCCTATCACTCCTAAGCTTGCAATTCCTTACCAGATTGAGGTATTAGAATCGCGTTAAATGCAAATGAGAAGGAGTAAGTATTTAAGTAAAATGCTCCATTGATTTTAAGAGAGAGTTACGATTACTGAATAGTGCGCGTTTGCCTTTGGTTACGTATATGTAAGCTGTCACTACGCTCGGCCGTATGGCGTGCCTTTTGATAGCTTCGCTAGCTAATTTAATATTACGGGCCAACTAGTTTAGAATTTGTGTTAGCTTCAGCTAAATCTCTTAGTTAGTTCTCATTTCTTACCTTTCTGTCATTAGTTCTCATTCCTTACATTTATGAGTTCATAACACAAATAAAAAAAAAGAAATATCATAGAATTTCCTGTTTTTATAACGGAAATAACAGTGGTTGGCTTGCTTGATAAAGGAAAAGCACAAAGATTACCTAACAAAAGGCTAAAAAGGTTATTGGAGGACTTCTTAAAGAAAAATTATTTATATTCAGTTAAATGTGGAAAAAAACTCCCATCCGACTAATTCAATTTCTATGATAAAAACCCCGAAGTTGAAGAATAATCAGAAACTTCACTTATGGTTTAAGTAAATTATTATATTATTTTATTATAGTTTAGATACTAATAATAATATATATTCTCAACTTAATTTCCTAGTTTTATTTGATTTTGCTTTTTACAGTATTTCGGCAACCCAACTGAGGTAGTGGTTAGTGATTCGGACTCCCGTACCGAAGGATCTGGCATTGAACCCCGGAGAAGGCATGGATGGTTGTAAATGTAGAGTGTCTATGCGGCATGGGGGCACTCTAAATATGCGATGCCGAAAATCCTCTCGACAAGTTGTAGTACGGAAAGAGGCATGGGATACCATCGAACCCGTTCCTGTGGGGTGCCCTTTATCAAAGGGGGGGCATAAATGTTCAAAGTCTTACTGTCACCTGTGTGGCGTTCAAGCCTCTTGCCAATGACAGGAGCAATCTTCACTCCTTGCCACGATGGATTTCTTAGGGTCCGCTGATGTTAGTGTCGGACACGTCACGACAGCAACAACAACAACAGGTTTTCGGGAAAAATGTATAGCCTATTCTTTTGGTTCCAGGGGTTCCGAGGTAAAATTTATTATTTTATTTTTATTTTCCAGGTAAAATTTATCTTTTAACAATAATGTGAGGAATTTTACTTTTTGACCAAAAATAATTAAAAAAATAATTTTTTTAATAAAAATTAAAAAAATCATGAAAACATTTTTTTTAGAATGGTACTTTTCCATTTCGTATGCACCTGACACAAGTTATGTTCGCCACGTAGCAGGTGTCGACATCTGCCATGCGATGCATTTGCGTGTGTGCCTTTTCCCACTATGCACATATACAGACCGCATGCATACAACATTTTTTCTTTACACATAGTTTCAATTTTTTATCACATGTCTGTCATTTTAAACATTTCTTAAGAGACAATTTATTCATAAAAATGTAAACCATGAACAGTTTTAAGCAAAAACTTTAAGTCTTTAAAAAAATCTCATAATCACATTTCTTTAACATTTCTGTATCTTTCGTTTTCAGTGTTAGGATTCTGTTTCCATAATCGTTGATTTCGTATGCACCTGACACAAGCGATGTTCACCGCGTAGCAGTTGTCGTTCTATGCCACGCGGTGCACGCGCGTATGCGTATTTTCCATTATGCAGACATACACATTCACGATACATACACGCGATCTTTTAGCAGTTTAAAGCCTCGTGTAACTAGCATAATCGATCCTCCTTCTGACTATTCTAAATACAATGGTTCAATCCCTAGCGATTTTACTTTTTAGTTCGAGTTCGAAAACCATCAGTAAAACAAATTGCATTATCTACTACACCTACCTGTAAGTTATTTATGATGAAGAAAACAATTTTGGCATGTGTTCACGTAACAAAGATCAAACTTTCCAATTAGATTTTGAGTTACATCACGGGTATATTTTAATAAAACATGTTTGGAAAGATAACAAATCACTAAACTACTAATGCAGGTAATGGTTGTCTGTGACTATATGCTTTGAAAATGCAATTTTGGGTTAGCACTGTATTGTAGTCACGTGTTATAAGCTATAGGATATAAATCATATGGCGAAATGCTATCTGCTAACATTTTTTAAAGTAAATTGCCCATACGGAATTACCTATATCATATCGTGCTGAAACTATAACGAAGTTCTATACCATAATATATCGTAATTCATGGAATTTCAGAATCAATCAAACGACGAAATCTAACTGTTCGTTTTCCACTAAAAATTTAACATTTAATCAGTTTATCAGGAATCACATAACTGGAAACTATAAGCTTAAATTTTTGTCAGTGAAGAAATACTCCGATATAGTCATACTCAGTAAATAGAGTGGTGTGGTACAGTTTGTTTACATGTATTAATGCCGCATTTTGTGTCTTTACATTTTATAAAGCTATGTAAGTTTTAAGTTTTAAGTTAAGTGCCTCCTCAAAGTAATAAATTCAAAATGTTCAACCATTTTATGATCCTTATGCGTTTAATTGCTCGAAGAACATACGGTAATAATATTGTTGCGTGCGTACGGGTTCGTAATGGACTGAATGCACAAGTCCTTAAAAAGTTAACAAAATTTATTCTTTTCACAAGCAATAAAACAAAATGCTGAAATATTTCCTCAGAGATATTCGTACAATATCAAAATATCTCAAATGTTAAACAAAACTCATTTCAAAACAAAGAAACTAATTCTATCTCACAGCGAATTCGCTACTATCAATAACCACATTATGTAAACAACAGTTCGCTTGTAACAGCTACAACTGAGCTGAGGTGTTTTAATTCGGCTTTTATAAGTTTTTTAATTATTCACTAGAACATTCTGGTAAAACCTATTTAAAATCTATTTTCTCGATTTTTCTGGATGGCAACAGCAATTAAGAGGTATTTATTTATTAAATATTAAGTGCACGAGCTCTTTTATTTTTACTTTTCTGACGTAGCGTTCTGTTCAAAAATCGTCTGCATTGCACGGGAAATAAAACAATTTTAATTACAATTCTAAATTCTAAATAAATAGCTAAATAAATATGAAATCCGCAACAATATGCTTTAAGCGATATAATAAAACCAGTGTCGAGTGATTGGAATAATGATTTTGCATTCAATCGTACTTAATGCAATTTTTAATTTAAATCTTCAATAAAGTGAAACGACTTCTAGCATTGCCCAAAAAATAAACATTTCTTCAAAAATAAGATTATCTTTCCTGTAAAAATTAAAATAATTGTAGAGAAAATACGAGAGGAATGTCATTTCTAAGAGTTCTTTTATCAGCTCTTTTGTTAATACCGTTACTTCTTTCATGCTTGTGTGCCAATAATTTAATTGTTAAAATTCTTTTAAATGCGAAAGATTTAACAAATATGGCGGGACAGGAATTTATTTCCCGCAGCTTTACAATATCAGATGACAAGAGGATCTTCCGAAACGTTCTAATCATGGATGAGATTCTTCATTTTACCTAAAACGTTTTCATCAGTATTCTTTTCTGGCATAAAACCCGATTTTTGTGTCAAATATTTGTCCAACATCGTAAATAATCTCTTTAAATATTTCTAACGTTTCAAGATTTAAATAGGCACACTTTCATGCACCAAGTATTAAAATGAAAGGACACTGAGAGAAAAATAAGTAACCGGTATTTATTAAAAATATCCAAAACTATTTGTACAGAGGCATTATTTAGCAGAAATTACCATTTTGCAATTGATTAATCTAAAATATTGAATTTAAAATCAAATTTATGAAAACTTAAAAACAAATGTAAAAGTATCTCATATGATTTTCAAGAAGTCTTTCCTTAATATAACGTATGATCACTTCTCATAGAAATGTAAATTTCGCATTTAATTTCCTATAATTCATCAACAGTTGATCAAGGCTTGCAAAATAACACTTAACTCTTGTGAAGTGTTATTTTGCCGGTTGTAATCCAAATCAGTTTACTTTAAACAGTAGAAAAAATAGGGGCCAATGATGTACGCATCGTTGATATTACAATTAATGGACAGTCGCGTTCTATATTGGCATCTGTATACATTCATCTATTAGTTAAATCCAAAATTTAAGATTGTTACTCCTTCGTCGCTTATCATAGCCTCAGAGTCAAGTTTTGTTTATTGAAGAAGAGCTCTATATAGATGCACACGTATTATGATGGGATGCTTTAACGTAGACGCGAAAAGAAATGAAAAGACGTTCAGTTTCCTAAAACAACACTTTAATCTGAACATGGTATCTTCGAATTATCCAATTACAGTTTGTAACTCATTTATAGATCTCACATTCACACAAAATCATTCTAGAGAGTTATTGAAATATATTTTCTTTTTCATGTGCCATTATCCTATATTGAACAAATGATTACGAACAGAAATTATACACAAACATGAAAAAATATTATTTACATTTTGCAAGAGAATATTTTTTCGGAATTCGGAGTCACGAAAGGAACAGTAAGTCTACGCATTAAATCCCATTGGTTGTCTGGAATAGAAAGTTTCTCGTCAATTTTTCACATATTCTAAATCTGTAGTAAATATTTTAAAAGGTGTTTCGAAGTCATTATCGATAAATCGTTGCAAGGTTATTGTCAAACATTAAAGGTTATACACAGTCCAGTCACATTAATGTGACCACCACGTACTTTCCATGTCAGAGTTAAATAACCAATCACAGAAGGCAGGTGGCAGCACAGTGCAGTTGAGCGTATATAAAGGGTGTGTGAGGGCTTCGGAAAACATTTCAATCGTTGGCGCAATGCAGAAACGAAGCGATTTATCCGACTTCCAAAAGGGCATGATCGTTGGCTTTCGGGCCAAGGGTGGAAGCATTTCCGAAACGGCTGAGTTTGTGAACTGTTCGCGTGCCGCCGTGGTAAAAGTGTACCGTGCATGGCAAAATGGGACTGTCCAAAATCAGCGACGTGGCAAATGTGGTGCACCACGGGCCATAGATGACAGAGGCGAACGACGGTTGCGGAGATGCGTTCGGGCAGATAGACGGGCTACCGTTGAGCAACTGACCACCAAAATGAACCAAGGGGCTACCAAAAGTGTCTCCCAAAGTACTATTCAGCGAACATTGCTGCGTCTGGGCCTCCGAAGCAGACGCCTGGTTCGTGCACCTATGCTGACTGCTGTTCATCGACGGCGAAGGCTAGAATTTGCACGCCAGTACAGCAGCTGGACGTCCACTGAGTGGCGACAGGTTGCGTTTTCGGATGAATCGCGTTTTATGCTCCATCGGACAGATGGACGTTGGCGTATAAGGCGTGAAACCTCTGAAAGGAACCACCCTGCAACCATTGCCGGAACGGTCCAAGCTGGAGGCGGGAGCATTATGGTCTGGGGAATGTTTTCCTGGCATTCTCTAGGTTCACTGATCATTGTGGAAGGCACAATGGATCAATACAAGTATGCATCTGTCCTTGCGGACCATGTTCACCCCTACATGCGCATTGTTTTTTCTCAGGATGATGGCATCTTCCAGCAGGACAATGCGAGGTGCCATACAGCTGCCAGTGTACGTGCGTGGTTCGAAGAGCACCAGGATGAGTTTACCGTCCTCCCCTGGCCAGCAAACTCACCTGACTTAAACCCAATCGAGCATCTGTGGGACCATCTCGATCGAGTTGTTCGCGCCATGGATCCTCAACCGCGTAATCTAGCGCAGCTGGCCACGGCATTAGAGTCGGCATGGCTCAACATCCCAGAGAACACCTTCAGGGACCTATGTGACTCTCTTCCTGCACGTCTCGCAGCAGTCCGCTCTGCGAAAGGTGGTTATTCAGGCTTTTGACAGATGGTCACATTAATGTGACTGGAGTGTGCAGTATAATACTGATTTATTCGTTAAGACGTGCCGAAATTTCAAAATATTTTCCATAAGAAATATTGTACATAAATATTTTATAAAATGAAATTATAATAATATATAGTTTTATTTTCAATTTATTTATTTCGAACTGCTTTTATCTAAATAAGCTGCAGTAAATAATAATAATTTAATAAAGCATAGCATTAGTGAGAACAGAAAAATAATTCTGCGAAAAATCATACTAATAATTGTGGTATAAATATGATCGATATTCGCTTTTGCAGAATTTTTTGTTCCTGATGAAGGGGGACCCATTCGAAATCGATTAGGATTTTACAAAATCTATGCCACACATGGTGGTCGATTTGCCTGTTTTATTTATACTAATAGTTTTTTAATTTTGTTTCCTAATATTAAATAGTTTTAATTCCCTTGTTTTGTACATATTGAGGGATAGGTTTTGATTCCATAATATTTTGCAGTTTGATTTGACCCATACTTTCAATAATCTATCGCAGTTTAAATTAAATATAGTGGAATAAAATTGTTTTGAAAAATACTGTAAGGGACGAAGACGTAAAACTTTATTTAAAAATTCTTCAGCATATAATGATATTCTTTCTTTGCAAATTTCCTTCAGAAATTATTCATATATAAAAATATATATGATCAATTTCGTTTTCCAGCATTATTTCTCTAACATCTCTCCAAACATTACCCTTTGATGTTATTGTCATTACCAACAAATATTTTATAAACTTTATTTATTATACAGGAATGATGCAGTGCATTATTAGTTCCAAATACTGAGCTACAAAAAGGAAATTACAATTTTCACTTCATAAAATGTATAAAACTCACCGCAGATGTCCAACATACAGCTTTCTTTTATCGAAACGAAAGTATAAATTCAAAGAATAATAAGTTAGATTTTAGTCACCACGGTTACTTAGCTTTTCCAAGTTTCGTTTCAGCATCGCCAAAATAAAAATTAAAATGACTGTAGGGTTCTGCAGTACCTAGAAGCCTGTGTCTGCAGACCATACTAGACTTTTCTAGTATAGTCTGCAGACACCCATAGCGAGTTGCCACTTTGTCACAAACAAATGACAAAATCGTAAATCATTAAACTAACCTTTTTACTTCCCTGTAACGAGGCAAACGAAGCAACGAAATTGCGAAAAATTTCGGGTGACATATTCTAACGAAAGTGACCATTTTGACTGTTCTCGAATCCATTTGAAAGATGTCTTTAAGTGATATCTGTACATAAGAACAATATAAAGGACTTTTTTTTCCAAAACGGATTGTAAAATATATTTTAAAATGGATTCATAAGAAAGTTTTTTTTTGACATCTGTACATTTGTTCAGATGCGTGTATGTATATCATGTATGTATGTATATATCTCACTTAACTCAAAAGGGATTAGCCTCAGAACAATGAAATTTTGTATATGGGACTGGTATAACATGTAGTTGAGCACCTCCCCTCTTGGTTGCTATCGGCCGCATCAAAAGTACACACACACAGAGATATATATGCCTTATGTTACTCTCCATGCAATAGTTGTAAAATTATCAACAATTTAAAAGTGGTTTATGTGGTAACTAAGACTAACTTGGCCGCTATTTGTTTACATTTGAAACTCTCAGTGGGTTAGTGCAAGGAGTGAGTTTTTACATCAATTTCAGTATCTTTTAGTCACCAACCTAAGTGTCATTATATATACATATATATATATACTGCGTTAACCGGCTGAAACAGCTCAGTTTTTTTCTTCTCATATGTTGATAAATTCAGCATTTTTTTTAAATTGATAGAATTGTGTTGTTCTTATATTCCGGGTATGGTTTATAAGCTTCAGGTTATCTGCATGTGAAAATTGTAGAGTTATCAGCAATTTAAAGGTTGTTTATGTGGCCTCGTTAGGCTTAGTTAAGCCTAAAGAGGCCTCTATTTTGTAGATTTGAAACTCTTAGTAGATTAATGAATTTAAGTCAGTTTGTTTATCAACTGCAGTGTCTTTTTGCCCAGTGAGATCAAAACGGAACTTTAGTTTTGTGCGTCGGAAAGCAGTCTTCCTGTCCGCTGGCTAAATTGCTTGTAAAAACTCTATTTATAAATGTAACTTTTTTTAACTTCATTTAACTGCGTTTTATATTTTATTTTCTGTGTAGTGCACAATTTTTAATGAAGATGTTTTGAGTCTTTATGCATTTTTACTTAGCCGCGAATTGAGAGCTGAATTAATAGAGTGAGAAATATATCTCTAATGAAATTCGAAGAAATAAACTGAAACGAAATGCAGCAAAAAATGTGTAAAATTTAATTGACCGTACAAGGAATTCATGTGATGTCCACATCAGATTTTTTAATTTAATTATTAAATAAACAGAAAGGCACTACTTGCGCGACAGACACACTTCTACTACCAGCAAGTATTTCAGTCAATATAACAGAAAGTTAAATTCTAGTGTAGCTGGCGAAATCTGATACTACAGTGAAATAGACTACTCAAGCTGGATCAGCTATTTAACGATGTGTGTTTTAGAACGTAGTCTAGCAAGATATTAAATTCGCAGAACAACTTAGACAGAGCTGTAACGACAAGACGCGGCTGTCAGAAGCTTTTATCAAAGAATTCAGCACTTCAGCTCAAATACACAAAACTACTAATTTGCATTCTGGTGAAGAATACTTTGCATGGTTTTCCCTGTTAAATGTCATACGAAAAATATTAGCTATAAGTTTGCATTCTCTTTGTAAGTTATTGTTTGAGTTAATATTGTAGAGTAGGCTTTGTTAAATGTAATCTTCTATTGCAAAACCCTAAACTCTATTTGAAGACACACATAACATACATTTCAAGATTGATTTCACAAATACTTAGTTAAAATTCTTCAGACAATTATTATCTCGATCTGCGAATAGAGTATAGAAAACTTTTAACACATAAAACAAAATAACAGCATCCAACATTCTACGAAGTACTGAGTACAGATAGACTATGATAAAAATTTGTTAGTATACTTAGTTATCTCCAGCCTAGGCTAAATTGAATTATATTATTTTTGTTTTTTACCTTTAGTCTCAAAACGCGATTTTGTGTTATTTCATATTACTCGTAATGCTCCGTTTGACTTTTCATTTATGTCTTTTATTTTTGACTTTTCATTTATCTTCTTTTACCAATCAGAGAAATGTAAGGTATTATTCTTTCATGTTTAATCTGTCTGTTATTAATTAACAAACTAAACCATTTGAAAACAAAAGAGACAGTTTCTGAGAATATTATTTTTTTTACATTTAAATCTCATTAATTTAAATAAGAATGCACTTAATTGATGATATAATTAAAATCATTAAATACTTTTATAGAATTACAATATATATATATTACGTTTTAGATGTACACTGAGAAAAAAAAGGGACAGTTCCATATCTCCCGCTCCACTTGGCCGATTGAAGAAATTCAAATTGCAATTTTCATATCTCGAAAGCGCGACTTAGGATATATATTAGATTTATACATAGCAATTGTTTTAATATAGGTATTTTGATACAAAATTGGACTTTTTTTAAATGACATGCCAATTGTTTTCCCTATTTCGATTCTATGACTTATATTAAATTTTGTAAAATTTGGTGAGAAATTTACAAATTTATCTCGGCGCAAATTTTTCTCAATTTGCACCAAAAATAATTCACTTCGCGAACTTTTTAATTTATAGCAACCCATTTTCCTTTCCTTTTCTTCATTGTACGCCAGAGGAAAAAAGGTCATGTTCATTACTTTCAAATAATTTCAACAAAGTGCGCAAACTATATTTGGCATTATTATTCGTTGTAACGAATATGCCATATTTCAAAACACGCCAATATGAAATTCACGTATATCTTAGAAAATTTTGAATAAAAAACTCTAATTTTTTGCAAGTGAGATTAGAAATACATCTGCTTTAAGATGATGTTCAAAATTTTAAAGGTTATAATATAAAAATGTTTTCGAAAAATTTATAAAAATTATTTTAAAATACAAATTAAAAAAATAATTCATAAAACATGTATCAATTATATTTAGATTAAGGCCAAATTTCGAATACTTGAAGAACGAATCAAGTAAGTTTGATAAAAAAAGAGAGATTAATAAATATATATCAAATTCAATTAACACTGAGGAGCTTAAATCGAAATATTTAAAAAAAAAAAAAATAGAATCGAAATCGAAAGATGTAAAAAAATTATCATGTCATTTCAGAAAATGTTAGATTTGGGGTCAAAATATGTATATTAAAACAATGCTATATATTAATCTAATACATATTTGAAGTCGTGCTTTCGAGAAGTGAAAAATGCAAGTTGAATTTTATCAATCTGTCAAGTAAGACGAGAGATATGGATTTTTTTCCCGCAGTGTACAGAAGAGATAGAACTTTTCCGTATTATTCCAATACAGGGAGAGTCAACCTGCCGTCTACCGGCCACTAATGGGCGATTTAAGTTTTCACGGACCCGGTGGAGGTGTTTGTCCTATAGTGGTCAAGGAGGAACGAAACGTGCACAGATGTGTTCATATATATACACCCATTAAAGTTTTGTTCTCTTCTTGAGCATTCTTCTTCGTGCTCTCCTATTTCCGCATATTTATACGGCTTTGCTGTTTGTTAATTAAATTTTTGTCTATTGAAAGTTTAATAGTGTAAATTATAGTATAAATAAATGAGTATTATATATTTTTTACTAAACTTGCACTTAAAACGTCTTTGCATTTGTATTAAGTAAATGTGAACGAATGCTCTGTCTGGAAATTTTACTGCCTACGAAGTGGGCGGTAGATATAAAAAGGTTGATTATCCCTGATCTAATTTCTCCTAAATGCTTCGCTGTTTCAGCTGGATTGACTAGATTCATAAATTTTGCTGAGAAATTTTATTAAAATGTAAAACAGCTCTTCTGAGCGATCGTTAAAAAGTGAATCCTTTCAGATTTTTAATTATTTTTTTCTTTATTTTCCATCTGCTTTTCGTGTCTTGTGAAACATCTGCTTTTCTTAAGCGTGACTTGAAATATGTTGATTATTATGTTTGGTACAATAAATGAGAAATGTTTAGGTTCTATTGTAGATTATATTCTAAATTAACTGTAGCTTAATTGTAGCCTTTTATCATATATATATATATACATACATATACTTGTTGCTGGCATATTTGCCTATTATCCAATGGTGTTAAATAGGCTTGTTGATGCTATTATGGGGTTTTACTTTTTCAATTCTTAAGTTCTAACTTAGAAACCCACGAACACTAAAAAGTGAATAATCGCTTAAGTGTGTGAACAAAACACGTAAGACTTAAGAGGGTTTACGACCCTTTATTTTTCAGTATATTTATAATCAGTTCCTATTTGGAACTTTAACACAAAGCCTCCACTTGGGCTTGAACTTAAAATAATAATAATTTAAACTAAATTAGCTTAACTAAGCTATTTGAAAGGTATAGCCGAAGCTATCAGAGATTTAAGTAGTTGGCCCTAAGTATTAATTAAATCGGCGAAGCCAAGCAAGGGCCTAAGGTATGGCCGACCGTAGCAATAGCTAAAAGAGACGTAGCCAAAAGGCAAACGCACGCTAGTCAGGGAATCAGATTCTCTCTCTCGAAGTCGGTGAAATCACGACTTAAATAGTACCCTTTCTCATTTGCATTAACTGCATTTCTGAATTTACATTCTGGCAGGAAATTGTAAGCTGAAATTAGAATAAGATAGGAAAGATACAAAACTTAAAATAACTGTCAATAAACTTAGAATAAACCTTACAATATAAATAATAAAAATTCGCATAATGGAGTAAGAAACACTTGGGAAATTATATTCTTCAGATTGGCTAGGTTGACATTCAGAATTTTCGACATTTCACAATATCTAAGGTAAATTATATTGAGATTGGAGATCAGTTCATTGTAATGAATTCAAGAAACTCTTCTTTCAGCGGAAATTTCTCGTCATCGTTTGGGCGTCTATAAAATGTATTTTATATTTAAATTCGTGACAAACTATTTCTACAAGCCAAGCAGTGAATAACGGAGTGCCTGTTGAAAGATGACAAACTGAAAGATATGAATTAAATTATTAGTGTCCAAATAAAGGCAGAATTTACTTAGGATGGTTAATTCATAAACTTCGTTCTTACTAAAGAGAAGGGTAACAGTTTAAGAGCTTTTTTTACTTCCTTGTACGAAGTAAAAGGGAAGTATTGTAATCGCGAAAAATTTCAGGTATCGTATTTCAACGAAAATAACCATTTTAATAGCTGTCTAAATGTCTAAAGCAATTTAACGATATTTCTGCGTGACATCTGTACATAACGACAGAATAAAAAACTCTTTTTCCCCAAGAAAATTATAAAATTGGTTGAAAATGAATTATGAAGAGATTTTTTTCGTGGCATCTGTGCGTACATATGTATGTATTTATCTCGCATAACTCAAAAACGAGTAGCCTCAGAACGTTAAAATTTTGAATATAGGACTGCTATAACATGTAGATAGGCACTTCCCTTCTAAGTTGCAATCGGTCACACCAAACGTATATATATGTATATGTACCCACTATGCTACTCGGCTCCGTAACTTCAGGTTTTTTTACCTTATATGTTGGTAAATTGCGCATTTGTTTGCTTTAAAAAGGGTTGAATTACGCTGTTTTTATCTTCTGGTTAAGGTTTTTAGACCTTTAGTAAATGTGCGTGCAATATTGTAGAATTATCGACAATTTAAAAGTTATTTAAGTGTGGCTACACCTAATTATGTTTACGAAAGGAGCAATATTTGTTTACATTTGAAACTCAGCAGAATAGTGGATTTGTTGCCAATTTAGAGAAACTAAGCTTCGCAACAACAAAGATAACGCCTTCTTTTATTATTGCAAATTAAATCATGCTTAACGCATTCTGGAATTAATTCCAGGAAATACAAGTAAGTCTTTAAGATTTACTTCGTAACTTTTAATATAAATATATTGAGTGTTTATCTATTTTTACGCTTGTGGCGAAGTGAGAACTGAATTAATTGAATGAGAAATACTGAATCATCTGTGAAGAACTGTTCCTTGTTTTGTTTGTTTAAATTCTTTTATACATCGTTTTAGGTTTATTGTTGTATTTGTATAGAACATGTATATGTGACAACGATTAGATAACTCTTCAGATGATAAATATAAATTTTTGTGCACTCTGAGTTATAAAATGAATGAGATGTAACATTGTTAAGTGAACCTAGCGCCAGAATTTCGCAATGGTAAACAAATATAATGAACTTTAAAGAGTGCATTTATTCTATTGTGGTTTATGCTCTATCGACGAAGTAGATTTAATTCAATCCAATAAGTTAAAATGAAATGCAAAAAAAGTGCGTATAATTTAATATTCCGTACAAGAAAGTCATGTGGTGTACACATGAGATTTTTTATAATTCTTTTTTAGGTTTGAAATAACATTCAATTTTCAATTCCTATGTAAGTTTATTCTGACATTTGAAAAAAATCTTGTTAATTAAAGAAATTAGGGAGCATACTTACTGACAAGAAAGCTGAGATATTAACTGACAAGAAAACTCGTAGAATCTCCTAAGTTAGACAGGCAGTTGATTTTTTTAAACTTTCCTAAGCTTTTGTAACTAATAGAATTATTTTGCAGTGCTTGCGTTACATCTTTCATATCATTCTCGCTTGTTATTACAAAATAAACGCATTTAATATTTTTTTCATAGAGGTGGGTTTATTTGACAAAACCTAAAGTAACTTTAAGTTTAGTTTTATTCACAGTATAGAATAGTAACATATTATATGAATGCATTTTAACCATCATGCAGTTAAATGGCGTACAAGTACATGAAATGAGGAGCCCTGAATAATTTCCGACGTTTGTATATATATATATATATATACATTCGGGAAAAGCAGGAGAGCAGAATTCAGAGCAGTTTTTTATATGCTTCCTGTACAGTTGCCAAAAGTGCTTAGCCTTTAAATGAAAATATTATTACAGAAGAATAGTTTGTGTTCTTTTCGTGATAAATGGCCATTTTGGCTACAGATACCAATTCGTGGAGAAAATGCAGAATTAAATTATTGGTAATGCCTGCTGGTAAATTGACCTAATGGGAGCTACTGAAGTGTATACTGAGAAAGGGTTTCGGAAAAATGTGATAAAAATTAGATAAATACTGTAGTGTAATTTATAAAAACCACTGAAGAAACTGCATGAAATACCACAGTTGATGGGCATTTACAAAAAGGTCCATCGTTTATTCTTTCAAATACATTTAACAAAGGGCTTATAATAAATATGCCAAATTTCAAAACGCGCCAATATGTAAATTCATTTATATCTTAGAGAATTTTGAATAAAATCTCTAATTTTTTACATTTGGGCCTAGAAATACATCTACTTAAAAGATGATGTTAAAACTTTTATAAGTTATAATAATAAAAAAAATTATACAAAATATTTAAAAATACAAATTTTAAAAATAAATCATAAAAAATGTGCGAATTATATTTGGATTAAGCCTAAATTTCGATTTCTGGAACAAGGACTATATGAGGATTTAATAAGAAAAAGAGATATTAATAAATATGTATCAAATTCAATTAGCATTGAAGAGCTAATATTTTTAAAACTACGCTTGCGATTTTTACAAAACTATGCATTTTGGCATATATTTAATCCTATATTCGAAATATAAAAAATGGCATATCATATAAAACAAAGCCCGATTTTGTGTCAAAATATCTAAATTAGAAAACTGCTATTTAAGAATCTAATAGATATACTACGTCGCACTTTCCAGACATGAAGAACGCAAGTTGAATTTCGTCAATCGGCCGAGTAGAACGGGAGATACAACTGCTCCTTTTTTTTCGCAGTGTGTACTTAACGAGAATCCAAGTACTTCCTTCTACTGTCACAGGTGATTCCGTGATTAAGATACCGGCCATTGTTATAGAGTATGAGAGGTTTTGTCACCTTGAGAGATCATCTGCGTTCAGCGCTCAGGAAAAGAGACAGTAAAACTTGGTAAAACATTGCATCTTCCTCTATGACAATGCGCGAGGCATAAAGCAAGCGCTTTCGTGGATATCCTGTGGAGATGGCGATGAGTAGTTCTTGAACACGGCCGCCGTAGCCAAATATGATTTCATTTGACTATGATCGCTTCGCAAAAATGAGAGAATCAAAGCTAAAGATATGTTATAAGAGTCGATAAGAGGGGTTATCCATAGACTGAAAAGAGTCGGTTGTGGAGTATCAATATATGTGAACGCGCTGCTGCTGACAGTGCCTTCCGCTAATTTGGCAATAGGTGGTAGATATGGAGGTGATTATGTTACATATTGCTCTATTGTAAGCAAGTTTTCCCATTACTATCGTCTTGTTATCATTACTCTTTATCCAACCCTTAAAAATCATTTATCATAATAATAACATGAGGCCAAGCATTCAATTAGTTATTCATCCAGGTCTAAAACTTACAAATCTGATCTCTCAATATTAAAGCTATGTTAGTTACACCCAAAAAGGAATCTGAAGGTGCAAAAAAGCCTATTGATGAGCTAGAACCTACTACACATGCCAATGCGTAATTAGGATAGTGCATGGTTTTCTACTCTCATATATCTGAGCTGTCAGTAGTAAATAGTACTTTTCTTTAAAAATATATCTTTCAATGAAAAAAACTGCTCATGGAATGCGGTTTTGAAATAAGTATTAATATCTTTAATGAAGACGTTTGTCTGAGTGTACGGATAAAAAGGCTTTCATAAATGTAAGAAAATGTTATGAGTTTCAAAAGATGGAATAGTGGGAAAATGGTGAGAATAAATCTAGATAAAGAAAATTCGTTCCAAAGAAAGATCAAAGAATTGTGCATTAATGTATTAAAATCTCAGAATGGGTTTCTGCGTCTTCCCCATACATATTCGGATCAATAACCCAACAAAGCAACAAAATAAACAAATAAATAAAATGGAAAAAAATAAAATTAAAAAAAAACACTCTCTCTGTTACCAGTGTTAAAAATGCAAACATTAGTCAAATATCTTCATTTTCCTCGCAGAAAAATTGCAAAATCTGCTTGGTATAATGAAAATGTCAATCCAATGAAAATTCTTTTGCTAAACTGAGTAAGTAAAATTGATAAATTATTTACAGAGACTGAAATAAAAATAGAGACAATGAAGAATTTGGCGGTACGTGTAAACAAAATATCTGATGTAGACACCATATGACTACCCTATACAACCTACTAAATTATAATATTTTTTGCTGCACTTCATTTAAATTTATTTTCTCGAATTTCATTAGACCTAAATTTCACATTCAATTAATTTAGTTCTCATTTTGCGGCCAGACAAAAATACGTAAAATCTCAAAACATCTTCATTAAAAATTATAAAATACAGAAAAACCTAAAACACCAAATCTAGCTGAAAACAGCTAAAAAAGTTCACAGTTAAACTTAGAGCTTGTTCCCTAAAACTAGCTATTCGGCCAACGGAGAAAAAGACAAAATTTTCGGTGCAAAAAATCCAGATTAACTTTTGTAACTAACATATTTGTAGATTTGTTGAATAATTTTAAAGTCTTTTATTAATTATTTGCTGATATGTTATTAACTAGCATATTTTACAACTTGCGCTTTATTCATGTTGTTTTACTTTATTCGAATGCTTTCATACTAAATTTACCTACTTTTAGTTTAATACTTTTGCATATGTTAACTAATATAAAATTCCTTTTGTTGTAATCATTCCTTATTAAATTTATTGCTTTTAAGCCTAGTACATTTTTCATACATTATTATGTATAGTTTTCATAGAAATAATTTTGTTTAGCTTTACATAATTTTTTTAGATGTACTTCTCTGTAGCCAACAAAATTCAAGCTCTTTCAAAAAACTGTAAATTGCATAAATGCTGTCTAATTTAAGGGCCACACAAACAGTCTGTTGCTTAGTTTGTGTGATTATGCCTCGAGGGCTATCTGCCTAAGGGGAGCGTTGCCCTCGGGGAGGAATTTCTAAGGGAAAGTGGCTAGTATATATGTTACACAAATTAAAAAAACCACAAAAACACCCATCCCGGCAGCCCATTCGCGAGATTCAAACCTAAGACCGAACTACCAATGCTCAGCGATTTTACCGCTCGGCCGCTGGTGGGCTCAATCACTCACTTGCTTTAACCTCTTCTAGCTGATGCTTTCTGCTTCGTAATGTTTCTTTCCTATCTCAACACAAAAGTTACATTTATAAAAAAAGATTCTCAAACATACCAAATGTGGCTTTTGCCGCGAAATAATATAAATGTTTTCCTCATACAAGAATAATCTGGATACCTGTAATCGATAGAGCTCATAGTTTTAACTACAAATCACTTGAAGTAGAAGTCTATATTAAAATATATCACGTTATTAAAGTCTTGTTTACGTAGCTTCATTCTAGCTTACTTCGTAACGCCTTGGAGGCACTCTTGAGTAAAGAACCCACCAAAACGGACCACCCAGCCGTATTTTGTTAAAAGTCATGATCCCAAAGGGAGGTAGTTGCGAAAGTATTAGGCGACTGAATGCTGGAATTTTATTGTCAAATATCTTGTTAACTGTCAGAAAGGATTACCATCGCCGTGTTTCTCGACCGTAGGGATCCATACGCTCAGAAGATTATTACTCTCTAGGAACTTCAAAAAGAATCTCTTTACGGGAGGATTTGGATTGTGCTGCTATGTGGCTTGGCTTGATCCGGAGGGAGGAGTATTTGTTTTTTTTTCTTTGTTTGTTAGGTATCTAGGGAACATGTAACTTCAACCGCCTTATCACGTTTGTATTTTTAAGGAAATATTGAGAATTTATATTTTTCTCGAAAAGAATTAAAAATCTCTGTTCAAAGGTTAGTTGGTTATTTATGTTTAAAGAGATTATTGCAGTGTACCAACGAAAGAAAATACGTCCAGCAGGAAAAGCTATTTTTTGAGACTCATTCTTTTATAAATATCCGACGCACTTTTTTTATTAATCTCTTTTAATAATTTAATATATATATAAGAATTTAGAAAAGTTTCCGAAACTCTTACATGAAGAAAAATTCCGACTTGCATTCGGACAACAAAAACAAGCAGGGAAAAGATACAAATCCAATGAGAAGCTTTAAATCATGGTTTTGTTTTGTTTTTTAAAATTCAAAACTAGAAACTATTTCAGATAGATTAAACGTTTGAAGTTCCAGTGGATTTGTCGGAACGAAACTTGTTTTTATTGTCCAGTTAATTGACTTAGATTAAGGCTTCAAATTGAAGTATAATACACTTAAATCATCTAAATTAAAGTTCTGCTAATAAACAATTTGAAACTTGTCGTATACTTTTTCCAGAAACTTCAAAATTCGGCTTCTCCAGAGCAGTTTTAATTCTACTTTAAAGAACACCGTTTGGTTATCTTTAGAATTCAGTTAGATTACGCATAGAAGGTCGTGTTAAGATTTAAATAAGTTTGTGTTTTTCAAATACTGTTTCATATAGGTTTTCAAATTTTAGCTGTTTAAAGCTCAGATATAACCTTTTTATTTATATAAATCTCTAAGTGCAGTTTTTCGCTTTCTTGATACTAAAAGTTTAGTTTAACATAATTGGGGACCTGCCAATGTGTCAGTTTCTTTAAATGATTATTAGTTTTGCTCTTTATTTATACTTGATTTTGAATTTCGGATTAACATATGTTGGTTTTAGACCAACTAGTTTTTTGAATTTCAATGTACATAGCGTAAAGGTCCTATTTTGGCACTATGTAATGTTTTATTCTTTTTTTCAAATGTCTCGAAAATGCGTAGGGAAAATTCTGGTACATTTTAGATTCGAGTTTTTATTTTATATGAATTTGAAAGTCTTAAATAAATTTTGATGAAATCTTTTTACGGTTTTTGATCTCAAAAGGACCAGGAGAAAAAAAACATATTTTCGAAACATATTATTCGACTTTTGCGAAGCTTTAATTCAGTTTCCCCTGATGAGTTCTGAATTAGAGTTTCAATAAAAGGAGATTTATTTTCATTTATAGTGAACAAGAAACTGGTAGAAAGTTTTACTCTTACGCATCTGAGATGCATATATTAAGTAAGAATTATATGATTCGAAATTTTATGGACCTAACTTGGCTGAAATTACTAGACAGCTCTTTTGCGGCATATTTGAATCTTCCCCTTCCTATAGCAGTTCGAAGAAGGTACGCTTTTTATACTTAGCATTCAAAATCCTATACTGGCAAAATAAAATCCGTAGACAGATTCAGTATTCAAACTTGATGAACAAAGAAAGCAAACTATTTAGAAGTAACATGTGACATATTAAATCCACTGGAGTTTATGGTTCTCTATGTCAGATTGGGCTTGACTTTAGGGAAAAACGACCTATACAGAACTGCTGTTAGTGCCATCGCTTTGGAAACCATTAATACTGGCTTTCCTCCTGGTGACTGGCTTCATATTTAACACTGATGGTTCCCTTTTGGATTTCACCCAGGGCGCTGGTGCTGGCGTCTTCTGTGATTAGTTTTCCTTTTACCTACATGTTGCCTCTCATAAAACCAATTTTGATGGTGAAGTGGAGACCATTCATTTAGCCCATCAACAGCTTTCTGCCCGTCTCTCTCCTCTTCATAAGGCTGTAATTTTGTGAATCAAGTTCTTCCCTTCAAGGCTTTAGCAAGTAACCTAGGAAAACAAAGTGCTTGTATCCAGAACTGCAGAGAGGTTTTGAGCAGATTTCAGACAAAGGTTCCTTTCCAGTGGCTGCCAGCACATTGTGGCCTTTTGGGAAATGAGATTAAGGACCTTTTGGCAAAAAAAGGTACGGATACTTCCAAAGACCTATCTCTTCACTCTGTTAAACTTGAAATTAATAGTATTTATAAAAAATCCTTTAGTAAAGCTGTTGTTAGTGCAACTGAAAATAGGACACGAAGGGTGCTATTAAAAGCCGACTGTGTCTCGAACTCTCCTCATGATACTTCTATGGCAGAGTTTAGATTATTTGACTGAGCATAACTGCCTTGGTGCTCATTTGTTTCGTTTTAATCTGACTGCCTCACCTTTCTGTACTTTGTGTGATTCTGGACACATCATGGACGCTGCTCATTTGGGCAAGTGCCCTACACTTAAGAATATGGACTGTACTGTAAAGAGGTATTGGAGAGCTCGTTGCCTAATGACCTGATGCTCAATGTCCAGGCAATTGATAAATAAATAAATAAACATGTGACATATAAGTTCATTAAATAACACAAATTAGTATTATATTTAGCAAATATTTTAGTTGCACTAAATTTAAATTTAATTGCTTTTCTACACCGCACCACATTTTGCATTTTTTCAGAATGTTACCATTAGAGAATGCTTAAGATAATTAAAGCAGTAAACTTTACTTCTGATTAATTTAAAAATTTATTTTACTTTTTGAAAGCAATATATTAAACTGATGTAAATTAATGTATCTTTAATTTAGAATCTCTAATCTATTCCACGTTAGCAGTATTGCAGGTTTAGCGAACACTGTTTAAAAAACATTATTTAGTGCTGAAGGATATTAAACACAAAACCATTTCAATAAAACAAATTTTAAAAATATAAAAATCTGAGAAAATTCAAATTTCAACGGAAGCCCAAGAGAATTAATTAAATAATTATTTTGGGTGAACTCTCACTGAACTCGCAGTCTATCAATAAATGAGTATGCCAATAAATCAGTTATCACTCTGAACACACAGTACTGAAAGTACATGGAAGTAAATTAAGCATAAAATGTGAAAGCTTAGTTAATAAAAACGTTACGTTTTGAGTAGCGAAAATAAATTCCAATAAAGTTAAAAAGATACACTCACCTCCAAAAGAAAAATGCTAATTTCCGGAAGCCAATCAGAATTGAAGAGGATGCAATTCGCTTCAGAGGTAGATGGAAGTGTGCAAATATGTAAGATAACAGCCAATCGAGCTTTCATGTCAAGAAATATGCAAAAAAGGCAGTCTTATAAGAAGCCTGCTTTATGAAGGGTTACAAAAGTTGATTGTAAGTGCTGATAGAAGGTGTTTAAAACTTTCCTACAATTTGTTTTCAAGACATACGTGTTTCTATGACTTCCAGAAGACGAATGGAAGATTCTGAGCACTGGCGTGCTGTGTGGCGCATTGAAGCAGGACGGTCGATCAGAGATGTTGCTCTTTTCCTCGGCGTTCATCATTCTGTAATTTAACGTTTATGGAAACAATTCCAAGCCACACAGACAGTTGTCCGAAGGCCTGTACCGGTCAACCAAGGGTTACAACCCCCGCGGAAGATCGATATATTGCTATTGTAGCTAAGCGGAATCGCAGAGCGACCTCCCCACGTGTGACATCTATGGTAACAGTGTCCATTTGTAAAGCAATATCTGCAGCTACTGTACGCCGAAGATTACATATGAGTGGACGGTACGCCCGGGTACCTCGAGTTTGTGTTCCCCTATCCGTCCAATCAAGAGGCGCACGATTACAGTGGTGCCAGGAAAATGTCAATTGGAATGTGTCTGACTGGGACAATGCCATGTTTCCTGATGAGTCAAGATTTGCTCTGGAGCCAGATGACAAGCGTATAAGGATATGGCGTGAACAACGAACACGCAATCAGTCCCAAAACATCACCGAACATCACGCATTCCGAGGTGGAAGCATTATGATGTAGGCAAAGATTTCATTAGGATACTGAACTGACCTGCATATCTTTATACAGGGTTCTTTGACGGCTGTCCGGTATCGAGATGAAGTCCTAGAACCCATTGTGAGATTATACGCTGCAGCAGTTGGCCCTACTTTTGTTTTAATGGACGATAACGGACGTCCCCATAGAGCTGACATCGTCGATGACTACCTGGATAGTGAAGGGATTGCGCGTATGGCGTGGCCAGCATATTCGCCCGACCTGAATCCCATAGAAAATCTTTGGGATGCTCTCGCCCGTGCTGTATCGTCACGTTTACCACCTCCAGCCACTCTTATTAAGCTGGAAACTGCTCTACAAGAAGAATGGCGATTACATAATTCTGCGGTAGTTGACCACCTAACTGAAAGCATGGTCACAAGGTGTAAACTTTGTATACAGATGAGGGGGGATCAAGTAGCCTATTAATGTCCTTTTTTTTCCTTTTATGCTGTTTATTTTCATTTTATACATAATTCTGTTTAAATGTATAGTATGTCATTTCTGATAACTTACACAAATTTAATATTGTTTTCATTTCTGTATATAACTATTGGTTTTCTTTTATGCATAGATATATATGCTATTTTCCTGCCGAATTTAGTGTCAATCAAAGCAGTATTTGTTGATTTTGTTTGCATTTTACATCTTCGTGCTTAACTTTTGGATGTGAGTTTAAAAAAAAAAACAATTCATTCCTTATGTCATTGAAAAATTAAAATCTTTACGAGTTCAGGTTTTAACGATAGCCCAAAACATATATTTTTTTACGCTGTTGCACAACTCGCAGTCCACCAGACTGCTGTAGCACATATTCCTACTAGCCCAATTTTATTTGTCTTATTAGATGCATTATTAAACATCATATTCTTCGCAATTACGTCATACGCAATTCAAGATACTAATTACAAAAATTAAGCAGCTTATCAGCATATGTTTAGAATACCGAAGCGGAGTTAAGTGTTGGCATGGATTATTATATTTTTTTCAGTCTTAGTATATCATATAAATATTCAGTTTTGTTAGTAATATGGTAGCAAAAAGACATCTTACTAAGATATTATTAAATGTTATGTGTTAATATTATTTATTAAACATCATGTTCTTCGCATTTACCTCACATAAAATTCAATTCAACAGCAAAATCACAAAATATTTAAAAATAGCATATCTTTAGAATTTTTGATACAGTGTTAGAGGTTTTCATACATATTTTATATTCACTAAATAAATGCTTTAAAACTTGCCCCTTGCGCGTAAAATACGTTACATAACAAAGAAAAAGTATGCAATGGTTTTAAAGTGTCCAACTATTGACATTTCTTTAAAATATTGAATATTTCTAATTAGATATCTCATAACTTATATTCTCATACGTGACTCTCATGCATACTTATATCTCACACACGCTTATTTATATCAAATTAATCCCATTAAGAAGTATAATAGAATATTCTTAAGAACTGTGTTTATTGCGTTTAAATCGCTTAGTTTAATGCTCAATAAATTTCCAAATAAAATTTGAGAGTACCTTAGGGTTAACTGAATGGCAACACACGCGTGGAAGATAAAAGCATTTTATTTCCTGCCGCAGAAACACATTGCTTTTGTAGAGCCGAGTTTGCTAATTAAAACTGAAAGAATAATACCTTACATTTTTTTCCGAATGGTGACAGACTGGTGAGTTAGAAACAAAAATGTTTTATTCGTTACAGTGTTGCCACTGCTCGCTTTCAAACTGCTGTTGAGTTTGTTAATCAAAAATTCATTAAAGTTTTACAAAATATGAAATAAGAAAGACTAAAGTAAATTCGAATTTCAAAATTTAGACTTCCAGGTGCACATATTCGGATGGACGACTACGTTATTTAAAATTTGATAGTTCTAGGTACCGTCGTTTTTTTCAGAGTGCGAAGAACATACATACATACATGCAGATTCATTCTTCATTATTTAATTTCTTAAAAAATTAATACCTGTAGATAATATTTGATGGCGACAATCTTAAAAGTGATACGCCAATTATAGTGAACCGAGGCAAAATTCCATTTATAGATAAATAGCCCCTTTTGGACGAAAAATTACTTAGCGTAAGAACGTAATAGCAGACAGTATCATAATATTTGGGAGTTGTTTTATTCTCAATAGTATACAATTAATTTCGGAATTACGTTTATATAAACGCAGTTCATTTAGGCATTAAAAGTAAACCATTCAGTTGTAAAAATAATTCAAGAATGTAACCATTAATCCTCTGTTTCACATTCAGTCCTATCGAAACAGACTTTCTTCATTTATAAATGTGTTTACTGTTCCGTTATGAGTTACTTACAGTGTATATTTTTTGCTTTAAATGCTGATTACATAATCACGTGAAACTATTATTAAAATTAAAATTATACTTGAATCTACAGATTAAAATATTAACAATATTTCTATTTAGCATCAAGATACAGGTAAAATATTAACAACATTTATACATAAATATTTCATTACTTATGCCAGAGAATACATTTATGTAATTAATCAAAATGTGATTTAACACTATATCCAACTGCTGATTTTTTAGAGCATTTTCTGGTTTGCTGTATTTAATTAAAATGATTCTAATGTTCTAGTTACTTAAATAGCTGTAAATTGCTTGCATTTCAATTTTAATTTTGCTTTATATTAGAAAAAAATTTTAATGTTTCTTTCAATCTCTTGCTTGAGGCATAAAGCTGTAATCTTCAGTTCAATTTTCCTTAATTATTAATAATATTCCTAATTAATGTTTTCAGCTCAATTTTCCTTTTTATATTTTTGAACGAAGCAAAGGAACTATGGTAATCGCGAAAACTTTTGGGTGCCATATTTCAATGAAAATATCCATTTTGACAGCTCTCAGATACATTTGCAAAATATTTTTGCTTTACATTTGTATGGACCAACTGAATAAAACACTGTTTTTTAAAACGGATTCTAAAATGGTTTCAGAAGAGATTTTTTTTGCGACGTCTTTTCGTACCTACATGCGCATGTATGCATATCGCATAACTCAAAAACGAGTAGCCTGAGAACTTTGAATTTTTGTAAATGGGTCTGCTATAACAAGCAATTGTGCACCACCATTCTTGGTTACAATCGGCAGAACCAAACATGAATATATATATTTATATATACACATTGTTACTCGGCTAGGTGCTTCGGTCTCGGTAAATTGTGCATTTTTTGCTTTAAAAGGAATTGAATTATGTTTTTTTATTACGGTTAGTTTTTATAACTTTAGTTTATCTGCATGCAATAGTTTCAGAATTATCAACATTTAAATATTGTTTAAGTGGAACTAAGCCTAACGAAGATGTCATTTGCTTACATTTTAAGCACTTAGTAGAATAGTGAATTAAGTCGGTTGGTGCACTAACTTCAGTGTCTTATGCCGAGAGGGACGAAAAGTAAACTTTCAGTTTTGTGCACCGAAAAATCTTCTTCCTCTTCATCGAATTGCTTTAACTGCAATTTTAATTACAAAAAAATTGTTTAACGGTGTTTGGCGTTTTCATGTTTTTCTGTGTTTAGCAATTTTTAACGAAAGTGGTTTGAGTTTTTATGTACTTTTGCCTTACCGCGAAGTGAGAACTGTATTAATTGAATGAGAAATATATCTCTAATGAATTTCGAGGAAATAAGTTTAAATGAAATGCAGCAAAAAGGTGTATAATTTAATAAATTCGTGCTGGAAAATCATGTGGTGTCCACATCAGATTTTTGTTTTTTTCTAAAGCGATAGGTTTTTATTTAAGTATTAACAACTTTTCTTTCGATGCCTCAATTTTGTTTAATAAAATAAAGAAAGAAGTAACTGTAGAGATATTTATATGCCATGTATAGTTGAAATATTACTTTTTATAATCATTTTTTTTTATATTTGATGCGATGATAATGTAAACATAGGAGAGAACAAATGAATTCTGTAGCCGAGAATGTAATGTAAATGTATATATTGTTTAGGTTAGTGCTTCAGCTGCATGCATTATATAGAAAACTATAAATGAAAAAAATATTTCTCTGTTCTTCATAATAGTATAGATAAAAAAAATATAACTAACACTACTAAGAGTTTCATTTAGTTTGAAAATATTAGTTAAAACACCTTCTGGGGATTTTAACAGAGAAATTTAAATATTCTATTGAAAAGCCTTATGCCAATATAACATAGCTAAACTATTAAACAGTATACAAACAATCTCCCAGTAAAAAGGGTCTTTGTTTTAAATGGAGTATTTTATAAGAGTTAAATTTTATTATATAAAAATATAATTAATTAATACATTGTTATGGTCTGAAAATAAATGGAAGATCTTATGCTTTGTGAGTTGGAGGTTAATTCTTATTTTACACTTATCAGAATTTCTTTGCGAAAAATAAAAATATTTCTTTATAAAGCTAAAAATATTGATTACCATTAACCCTTCGTGAAAACGGTGGATTAAAAATGTCTACTTTTGTCTTAGATAAGGATTTTTATAGATGTTTTTAGTATCCTGTCATAATTCAGGTTTTGTGTCAAAAGTAAAGTGAATTTTATTTTCTCTCTTTCAATAGTTTTAATTTCTAAAAAAATAACCTAATTTTTTTAAGTATTTGCGGAGGACATAAAATACTTCACCTTGGTACAATGTGTCAACACGTGTGCATGAAATTACTTCCATCCAGAGATTATGACGCTAGGCAGGCATCACAATGAACACCGCTTATGCAAATCATCGTACATCACTGGTTGTATGCCAACTCCAGCTTCAAAATCACGACATCTAGTAATTTATATCTCTAAAATAAACAATTGAGAACGGTTACTTTCTTCTCTTACAAGTTCTCATCCATTGTGATAAAGAATTACGCTCTTCTTTCACCTATCCAAGCTTCTGTTTCTACAGAATGAGCTTTCAAGAAACATTCAACGTGAAGGGCTGAAGATCCCAAATTGTACCTGAGCTTGTAAAATTGCGCTTCGCGCAACAGACCAGCAAAATAGTACTATAATCGTATTCGTATTCAAGAAACGTTATTCTTCAGTGGACAATGTGAATGAAGTAGGCAAAACATGTTTTTATTTTCTTTTGAAAGCCCGTATGGGATATTATATTTTTGATAGTGACAGTGATACAGTATCTAGAGTAAATGAAATTATAAGTGAAACTGAAGATCTCTTCAGCGAAGTAGAGAGTGTTAATTACGGTCAAGAATTCGATGAAACGAATAATAGTGTTATGAATTTAGTGCTTAGATAGGTAATTTTGGTAGAATTATGAGTAAAATTGTTGTATTTTTCTGCGTAAATGTAGCGCGAGACAAATTTTAAGAGAAAGCTATACCGGAAAAGTAAGAATATGGGGGCAAGTGCATTTAACATTGAGTAAATGCTTATCCAGGTAATTTGCCGAAATATCGCCAACGGTCTTGGCAACCATTTGGCGACTTTTGGCCCGGTCTCTGTATCACGGTAATATATACTGAAATTGAATAAATGTAAATGAACAAACACTATGTTAGCTGTAACCACAATTACACCCTCGTATTGCTTTCCAGTAAATTCGAGAAGCAGGAGGTAACAGAAATATCTTGGCGGCCGGTTCAAAACTATTTAAAGTCGAAGAGAGAGTGTCTGCTCTGAGTTTCTTAGTTACTGTTGTTGTGATTTGTTAGTTTCGCGTGAACTGAGATATCCGAGTTAGCTTTCTCTTTAGATGCCTTTTGCATTGCGTTGTGTTTAACGTTCTTAGTAGTTTGAAGTGTAACTATTTATCATACAGTGCGATACTATGAGCACTTGTAGGAATACTTGTATGGAAAATTCCAGAGTTCTGAAAAATTTTTTGATAAAAATAAATTTTTATTCACTTATTTTCGTACTTGCGGATTCAATCTATTACGAACCCCTTACACAGGCAACAATAGTGATGTTTGTAGTAACTATAAAGTAGGGGTTTCCCTTCTTCACCAGGCCTGACATGCATTGCTAATATTCGCTGAATGTATACCGAAGAAGGTCCCCGCCCTGTATGCAGAAGACAACAGAATATTAATCGTGAAATTTCAGGCTTTCGACCATCAGGAAAGGTAAGCGGTAAAAAACAATATTTTTTTAAACTTTTTACGGGAAACATTTCCTCGCTAATTGTTAAACACATTGTAAAATGCTGCTGAAACCAATGAGACCGAAATGCTGGCTTTCATTGCAGTTATGATTTTGAGTGGTCTAAATGATGACAAAAGTCTTGACTATGATGATTTATAGTCAGGCGAACAGAGCAGGTCGTCATATATAGCAAGAATGAATGGAAATCGATTCACTTTACTTCTACGTGTAATCTGATTTGATGATAAAAATTACAAGTGAACAATGAAAAGCTACAGAAAAATTTATTACTTTACGTGAAATATGCCAGTTTAAAAATTAAATATTTACCAAGCACTATAAACTGGTGAAAGCTCTGTTGACGATGAAATACTGTCGTCTTTCAGGGAAAGATGCCCAAGAAAAGTGTTCATGAAAGACAAACCCTAAAACTCGAATATTGATAAGAATTTTAACAAACTGGGAACAGTGTTACGTCTTCAGTATGGAAGTTTATGCTGAGAAAGTCGAAGGTTCGACCTCCCAAACAAAGGATCTACAGGAGCAGTGGAACAACAGGTTGTTTTATTTGCAAACGCAAGCCACGTAGTGTATTATACATCTGTAAAGCTTGCTGAAGAATAGCACATAAATTGTAAACTTACTCTAGTTGGAACAATGAAGTGAGATAGGTGGCCCTATAAGGTGTTCCTCCCGCCTTCTTATCATGCCTTCGTGGTGCAATGGTCAAACACACTGGGCGAGATTCGAGAGGTCCCAGGTTCGAGTACGGGCGAGGGTATTGCTCATTTTTCCAACTTCCTTGTTTGAAAAAAAAATTAGTGTCTCTGCAGCTCATTCTCGAAGAACTGAAATCCATTAAAAGCCAAGAATTACACTCTAATATATTTGCATTTTCCCCGTTTTTGGTATTCCGCCAGTCATTTTTGTCACTCAAATTATTAATCATGCTCTCGGTACAGCATAATAATGGAACAGGATGAAACTACGAAGAATTTTGATATTACATTGTTTTATAACTCATTGCGGAATCACTCGGTTGACTTGATGGCCAAAACGTATGCCACCAAGACAAACTCTTGATGATGGCCATTATTTGTGTGTTTACCTTGCTAGATATAATTTGTATGAATTATTGTACCATATATGTGTTGAATAATCCTGAAAACTAGTCGGCTTGGAACTTGTCGAGCGGAATTTACAGGAACGAACTGATTGCCCAGCTATTCTCCAGAACCATGTTGTCACAGTGCTAAGAAACGTTTGGAGACAAAATATCACGAAATATATCACGAAAGTGAAGGAACCGAAAACAAAAAGAGGAAGATGTTTTCGTTGTGGCTAAGATGTTAGAACGAAAAATATATCGATACAAATGAACGAGCTTGCGAAAACAACATTTGTATATGAAAAATATAAAGCCTTTGTTTGTGAGAAACATAGTCAATAAACCAACGTATGCCTCCCTTACAAACACAAGGTTATTTTTAATAGTAACCACCAGTAAGATTTTCGGTAAGCAATGAAGAACATTGACGCTTACTCTATAGCCTTCAGCGCCAAAAGGAATATACGTCTGTAGTACTATATCTTTATTACTGTATGCATTTTTTGGACAGAAATTAACAATTTATATGGAAAACATTTTTAACATTCCCTTGGTGTACAATTTTACATGTAACCCTTTTATGCTCATAGGGTTCAAATACTTAAATTCATTAATTTTGGTTTTGCTGTAAAAAATTAAAGAGTTTTATAAAGAATAAATTATTGCTTGAGATGTTATAAAGCATACATATTTTGGTAAAAAATTAAGTTTAGCCATTTTGAGTCAGTCCACTAAATGTCGGGAAGTCCATAAAGATTTTTAATTACAAATATCCTACAGAACGTTGAGCCATTTTCTAAGACTCGCAAGGTTTATTATTAAATTTCCTTATAGTCTTTGAATCATTGTAAGTGAAATGTGTTATTTTAATTATTATTTGAACTTTTATTTCAAAATGAGACGCTTATATTTTCCATTATTTCTGAAGACACTAATACATTCAAAATATATTTTAATTCAGAATCGAAACTCTGTTGAAGGATTATAATGAAAAGTGCTTTTAAGTTATTTATGCAATGCCATTGCACAATATTTTAAGAACGTGTATTGTTACACAATTATATTTATTCTACATGAGCTTCTAATGGATATAATGAATGCATAATTAAATTTTAGAAGAGTTATTAATGAAAGAATAATTATTACAATATATGAAAGCATGATGAAAAGGTACTTCACAAATATATTCTCGAAATCTGTGAAAGATGTTCAAAAATACTGCAAATATTTTAAATTAAATAGGATTTTCCAACATTTAATTAAAGTTTTCTCGATTACTTTGTTTAAATATTGTATGTTATATACTGCAGAAGATCTGTTAACAAACTCATGTTAATGGGATAAATATTCCATATATATATATACATTATTGGTATTATTTTTACACTGAATATTTTCCAGACAAGCTTTAGCAATTCAAACATACATTAGCAGCTCGGTATGTATTAAAGTGGATTGTTCTTCCTTTTCCAAACCGTTTGTTCGATATCTGAAAGGAGCAATTATTGATTTCATTTCATTCTTAGGCAACACAAATGAACAGAACTTCTATAAAATTTTCAGTTGTGATTGGTGATCGATAGTTTGGAGTCGGAACAGTTTCCTTTGAATGCATGATTTATCAGAGGAATTCTAAACTTAATGGTCCTGGCGAAAAATAGTCTCATTCAAAATCAATACATATTTTTGCGAGTGGATATTGTACTCTTTCAGAAGAATACATTCTTCTGAATGTTAAATAAGTTCTAGTTATTCATGCAAAATGATACAAGGTTAATTTTTAAAGACAAGTTTTTAAGGTTTTTGTTGATAATAAAGTCCCAATATAGATTTCAGAGAGATTATTAGAAAAGAGAAGTACTTTGTATCAAACTAAATGGTCTTAAAAGTTAGCAAGGCTGAAATAAACCAGCTCCTTAATTGATTTCGGAAATTTTCTGTGTGGGATAAAAATGTGATAAATGTGTGTGTTACGTAGTTAGGGATCAAAATGTTGCTTGACTTAAGATGTTTTCATTTCTAGAATCAATATAGGATAAACAAGCAGAGAAAAATCTAAGGATAGAAAGATTCTAAAATATGAAACTTGAGAAATTTTTTTAATCTTTAATAATATATACAAAACAGGCAATTCGGCGTAGATTTTGTAAAGTCCCAGTTGATTTCGAGGGCAAAACGGGAAAATCGATTGGGAGTTTACAAAATCTACGCCAAATACAAGGTTGTTGATTTGCCTATTTTATTTTCCACGTCTTCGTGTTTCTCTTGCATCTAAATAATAGATATCTTTTTGATACAATAATAATTTGCGATACATGTAATTTGGCTGTATTCTTTTTCTTCATCTATTTTAAATATAACATTTTATATTCCATATGTTTAAATTTTGAAGAATTAATTTTAAAACTGAAAGGCCTATCAAAAATGTAAAATTATTTCAATTTTTAATCTGAAATCGTTATACCAAGAGTAGTTCTTTTTTCAACTTTTTTCCCAGGCAGGATCTTAATAAACTTTCAAAAGAAATCTTTCATTTGACTTCAAATAAAATATTCCAATTTACGATACATAAAAATCTAGTTTATTAATCCAAGTAAATAAAGTTGTCAAATAAATAAGACTGCTAATACCTGCCCTTTGAAACAAATTCGTAACTTCGCAAACGAGATGTCAACCTAACCCAGTGAATTAACAATTACGTAGGTGGCGAAAAGAATGAAAAGGCATTTTATACTTAGTTTAAACTTTAAAATATCACTTCAAAACTATTAACATCTCTAAGATATGTTTATTTGATATCTCACATACAAGTGTGTTTTTAATAATAGTCTAATAGTATTGTTTCGAATTTTTGTTAATAAGTGTTATTAATAAACTTATAAATACAAATTCATATTTGCTCTGCTAATGTACACTGCGCAAAATAAAAAAAGGGGCTGGGGTACAGTTTTATATCTCCCTTTCTACTGGGCCGATTGACGAAATTCAACTTGCGTTTTTCATGTCTAGAAAGCGCGACTTAGTATATGTATTAGATTTATAAATAGCATTGTTCTAATATAGGTATTTTGACACAAAATCTGACTTTTTCTGAAATGACTTGTCGATTGTTTTCCATATTTCGATTCTACGACACAAATTATGCCAAACTTCCAAGTTTTGTAAAAATTGCTCGAGTACCTTTTTATTAATATCTCTTTTTTATTCAACTTACTTGGTTCCTTCTTCAGAATTCGAAATTTAGGCTTAATGTGAATGTAATTCGCACATTTTTTATGATTTCTTTTAAAAATTTGTATTTTTAAATATTTTTAATATTTTTTTCGAAAACGTTTTCTATTATAACCTATACAACTTTTAACACAGTGTTAAAGTAGATGTATTTCTAGGCACAGCTGCAAAAAATTAGAGTTTTTCACTCAAAATGTTTTACAATATACGTGAATTTACATATTGGCGCATTTTGAAATTTGGCATAGTCTTTACAAACGATAATAACGCCAATTGTGGTTTACGCACTTTATTAAAATTATTTGAAAGTAATAAACGTGACCTTTTCTCCTCTGTGTGTAAACATGTGTGCTCATGTGAAATGAAAACAAAATGAAAGGACAATATGTTGCTATGAATTAAGAAGTTCGCCAAGTAATTTATTCTTGGCGAAAACTGGAAAAAATTGCTCCAAGATAAATTTTTGAGTTTCTCCGTAAATTTCTCACCACATTTTACAAAATTTAATATTTAAGCATAATTTGAATCGTAGAATCGAAATATGGAAAAACCTTAGCGTGTCATTTCAGAAAAAGTCCGATTTTGTGTCAAAATACCTATATTAAAACAATGCTATATATAAATCTAACATATATCCTAAGTCGCGCTTTGGAGACATAAAAAAAGCAATTTGAATTTTGTCAATCGGCTCAGTAGAACTTTTTTTTTGCAGGGTACAAAACTGACATTGCGTATCTAATGAAAAAGGTACTGTGTATCTTTTAATAGTATTACAGCATTGAATAATAAATCCGAACATTGCGTTTCAGATAATGAAATTGATTTAAAGTAACACTGCTTGCCAGATGGAACAAACATTTTGCATCTTCTAATTATGTTTAATAATAAAGCATATGAACCTATACGTATGAATGATTAACAGACTTACTTAACTCAAAGTAATTATTATCAGAGTAACAAGTTATGTAACAGTGTCTTTCAATATAACCAGTCATGGAGCACTTTCGATAAAAGTAGCATTTCAAAGCTAATGAAAAAATTTCCTTCTATGTTGACAATGAACATTTTCATTGTCAACATCAGTGACTCTATGGAATCAGTTCTAGATTCTGGGCAAATAAGTGCAGCTGATTAAAATGTAAATGTTACTTTTAAATATTTTGGAAAGCATATTTTATGCCTATCATATGTAGCACAATTGTGTACAGTACCAAAATATAGCACTCTGGGTAACTTAATAGATTCAATAAATACCGACCACACTTTGTTTCTGGTGGTTGCTAGGTAGTAGTTTGTTTTTCATTTCAAGATAACATATTCTGTTTGTTGTCTTTTGACATCTCAGGTAAGAAGTCATCCCATTGGCTTGAGTAGTTTCCAGCAAGGGGAGTATTTAACCACGCAAAACAAAAGGTATTGCCATTTGAATTATTTGTTGTATACCTCTGAGTGCAAATTATCCAGTGAAATAAATATGAAGTTACTTCTTGAATAATTAAGTCCTTCTTCATTAAATAAGGACATAAATATCCATATAACGTTAATTTGCATAAAATTACACGTATAATTTGGCTTTACTGTTTTGAAACAGCTATTTTAAGGATATTTCATATACTATATATTTAATTTGAGAATTACTTTTTAAACTGATAGACCTATCATAACTGTATACTTTAAAATTATTTCAAGCTTTAAACTAAAATCATTATACCAATAGTAGTTCTTTCTAATTCTATGGCTTTTACAAACACTTTTAATATATTTTAAAATTGGCTCAAACTTGATGATAATCCCTTCAAGCTACTAGGCTGTAATCTGAGCCTTTCGAATTCGAGTTTTTTCTAATACTTGGTTTAAATTTACAAATCCATTCAAATCTTTGTGGATTAAGGAAAACGTTTAAAAAAATGTGACATGCATTCAAGACTTTTTTAGCCCCCCTCACACCAACATTTTAAGTACCTGCTGCGTTTTATTCATTTTTAAAGAAAGAAAATACGAAAGATTAAAAATATATAGTAATAATAAGTTTTTTCAGTCTTTTCACGTGGAGCTTTTTTTGTGATACATTATTTATGATAAAAAGAAATCATTATTTTTTCTTGAAAACTGGTCATATGAAACTGGTTATTAAATTTTCACAGAAAAAGTTCTATTTTAAAAAAGATGCGCAAGCATATTTTGATTCCGGTTTCAAGTAGCAAGGACGTAATTTTCATTGCGTTATATCAAATTAAAATTAAATATTGTACTTTATTCATCATTTAATAGTGAAATATTATTAATTTCCAAGAATCAGTCATAATTTGCAAATAAACTTTAAAAGAAAGCATGACGTTTGTTTTACATTTTACCTTTGTGCATGATAATGGAACACAAATAAAAAAAAAATCTGATGTGTACATCACATGACTTCCTTGTACGGAATATTAAATTATACGCAATTTTCCTGCGTTTCATTTAAACATTGAATTAACAGTATTTGAATTAAATCTACTTCGTCGATAGCGCATAAACCACAATAGAATAAATACAGTCTTTAAAGTTCACTATATTTATTTATCATAGCCATACTTCGGTACTAGTTTCACCTAACAGCATTATATCTCATTCATTTTATAACTCAGAGCGCGTAAAAATTATAGCATCTGAAGAATTACAACAAGCTCTATTCAGATACTATAATAAACCTAAAACGATGTATAAAAGAAATTAAACAAATAAAAAAGAAACAGTTTTTCACAGACGATTCAGCGCCACTTACCTAATGCGCATGCGCTACTAATTAATTCACTTCTCACTTCGCGATAAGGCAAAAACACATAAAAATTCAAAATATTTTCATTAAAAATTGAAAGGTATAGAAAAACATAAAACACCAAGTACAGTTAAAAAAATTAAAGAAACAATTTTTACAAGTAGAATTATAATTTGTACGCAAAAGTGAGCTAATAACTTAAATGATAATTTCAGAATGAATCAAGCATAATTTAATTCGGAATAATAAAAGAAGACGTTACTTTGTTGTTGCAAAACTTAGTTTCTCAGGACTGGCAACAAATCCACTATTCTGCTAAGTATCAAATGTAAGCAATTATAACCGCTATCATAACCAAATATTAATTAGGCTTAGCTGCAATTAAAAAACTTTTGAATTGTTGATAATTCTACAATTATTACATGCAGGTTAACTAGAAGCAAAAAAATCTTAACCGAAAGATAAGAACAACATAATTCAATCATTTTTAAAACAAAAAATTAAAACATGCACAATTTACAAGCTTATAAGAATAAAGAAACTGAAATCATTGAGCCGAGTAACAGAAGTGGGTATACATATACATATTTATATACTTTTGGTGCGGTCGCTTGGAATTAAAATGCGAAGTGCACATCTACATGTTATAGCAGCCCTATATACAAAATTCTAACTTTCTGAGGTTACTTCTTTTTTGAGTAATGCGAGATACATAGATACATACGTATGTACGTATGCACAGACGCCACGAAAATTTCTTTTCAAAATCCATTTTAAATTAGAATTATATATATATATATATTGAGAAAAAAGAGCCGTTTAGTCTGTCCTTAAGTACGGATGTCGTTCAAAAACATTGTTAAATTACATTCGATAGCGGCCAAAATAGATATTTTTGTTGAAATTGTACCCGAAATTTTTCACGATTACAATACTTCCTTTTTATTTCATACAAGCAAGTAAAAGTATGGCACTATAACGTTCTAGTTAGTTTACTTGTCCTTGGCTACTAGAAACGTTTGGGGAAGTGTCTAGCGACTATTCGCCGGTTTTCTACAACTATAAAGACAAAGAAAGGTTAAAATACCTTTTTATTCACTCAAATATTTGACAGATGGCCCCTCTCGGGCTTACATGGAAGCCTCCAGCTGCATTTTAACTTAAGATAGAAAACAAGGAACTAAACTAATTTTAACTAATTAAAACTTAGCGAAACCTGTGCAGAAATAACTAACCGAGTTGGCCTGTATTTAAACTTCACCGGGAATTCTAACCGAGGCATATGAGACTAAGGCCGAACATAGTAAGATAGGCTTAAAGTAAAGACGTGGCCCGAAGGCAGAGCAGGCTCTACTGAGAACTTCTGAGCTCTTCTAAGAATATCACTGAACTCTCCATTAAATACGGTTCTACCTCATTTACATAAAGTACGATATCTTGAAAACTCATTCTGGCAGAAAGTTGTAGAGGCAAACAAGAATTTGAAGAAAAGGCTTTTGAAAATTAAAAATATCTATTAGAAAATTAGAATAATAACTACACCACATCGCACCAATTAGCCCCTAAACGCACTCGAACGCGACTCTGTCTATCAGAACCTCTTCCACAGTTTATCAGTATTCCGGACTGTTTCACTAATATTATCTAACGATGAGAGAAGCATGTTTTTTGAACCAAGGTATTCCCTTAATTGCGGTACGAAAAGTTCTGGTGAACGAAGCTAAATTCATTTGCAAAGGAAGATACAAGAAATTTGCAGCCAGCCATATAAATACCTATATCGCTAATGGGCATTACAGCTGCAAATCGCTTTATCATGAATTTCACTGGCAAGCATTTTGCAAGGTTCAGAATCTTTTGAAATTAAAGCTCTTATTTCAGTCCAAAATGTGAAGAAAAGTATATTTAAATTTTTGTGAGACTAGCCCAGTGAAAATGAAGCTCGATTTTTTTCACGCTGTATGAGTCTTTAAAGATATTTGTTATAAAACTGTAATTAATTAAATCTAATTTTCGTTGACGTGAGCTTCAGTATAATATAGATGTTTATAGTGACTAGGTTAAACGAGAAATAATGCCAAGCGTCCTCTTTAAAGTTTACACTTTAAAGGAAATTAAACAATGTGATTGGTAGAAGGTTATGACGACGCTCAGTGCAATAACTCTCTTTAAAACAGATTACGTTTGCATTACTGATAAAAAAAATTAAATTAAAATGCACGAGTTTTAAAAATATGTTTTTATATTGATTAAATTCATCTTAAAATTAACGAATGTTAGTTTATTACTAGAAGTTTTACAAATTTCTGTTGTACTACCAACCTACTTATATTTAACAATGATACATGCGTTGGAGTGCTAGCTTCAATAAATTATAAATTTTGGTCTTTGTTATTGAAAACAATGTCGTTAAACTTCTGAAATGTAGATCGTCAAAAACCGAAGAAATTAAATTTTTGCAAGATAAGAGTATCTGGAAATCTGAGTTGCTGCGAACTGGTAATAAGAAATATATGTAGCAAAATTTCATGAATATTATCTAAAGCAAAAGTGGAAAGTAATACTTTTTCTTTAGTTTTAGTGAGTAGATTTTCGTCTATGACATGCAGAAACACATAGCAATAAAACTAGAATTTCTGCTTCAATAAAATGACAAACCTTCTTTTTTCTTTTAACAAATTCAGACATAACATTTTCTCAAAGGAAACACATATATGTGCAGATACTGAAAGTTTAAAATTTTTATTAGTCATAATGTAATATAAGCCGAATGAAAATATAATGCACCATAATAGAAACAAAGATAAAATATTGCGATGTAAAGTATTTCTGGAGGCGTTTTGATAGAGACAATCTCAGTATCATTTTTGGAATCTGAAAGATTGTAGCGGAAATCAAGATGAAAGTTTTACACGTCTTTGTTTTTCTTATTAGCTTAGCAAGAAGGCATAGCATCTTTTCTGCTTTTCCTTCCATTTATAAATTCTTCTAACATCTTTTCTTCAGTAAATTAATTTTTATTATTTTATTTTTTGAATGTTTAACTTAGAACAATCATTTAGTCGATCTGCATTATATTTCATGCAAAGACTGAGTCATGGAGGTGAATATTATGCGCCTTTAGCTGTAGAAAATTAAATAGAGGTAATAAAATTCTGCGATAGTGATTCGCAAGTGTTTTCGCTGAAGCTTGGTTGCCATTCTAAAAGAAATTCTTAAGAAAATTACAGCGCGACATCTGATTGTAAAATGAATTTAAACTTGTGCTTAAGTTTTTAGTTTATTTTCATTCTTATTTAGAAACATAATCTAATATGTAACACACTTTCCATTTTCGCTGTTTGAGATTTATAAATTGAAAAAGAATTCCCATTCCTGTTTGCGACGTAAGTACAACTTAAGAGTTAAAATATTGAAAATGTCTTCATTACCATTTCTGCTTCCATGTGCAGGAAATATTATCAGTTTATGTAATATTTCATTTATACATTATTTCTAGTTATTAGAGTTATCATAGTTCTTCTCTTGATAATTCTCTCTCTCTGTTACTCCACCATTTACAGTTTCTAACATTTGTTCCATTCCTAATCTTTTTCATACACCTTTCAGTTTCGTACCATCATGTGTCCTCCTTTTTATTTTAATACTCTGTATACAAGCATAATTTTTAAGTACCCATAAAGACTAATTTCATACCATTTTGATTTACATTAAATGTTTTATTATAAATATTATAGATCAATGTGGAAGATAAGAATCTATCTATTGTCGTTTGCACAAGAAAAGTACAATATGAATTCAAACTCGAAGCAGTTTCTCAGCCTTAATAAAATCAGTTGTATTTTATAAATTACATCTTTAGCTGTGAATGATTCCAAATTTTCGTACTGAGGTAACAGAAAAAAAAATAGATTTTTGAATCCGTATAAAACTGTATACTTTATATTTTAATTTACAGATTTCAAAGCATTATTAGTCCAAAAGGATTTAGTCCCGAAGGACTATTACTTTCGTTTTGCGATTTTGCGTCGATTCACTCTAAATGCCCGTTTCACTTTTCAAATTGTTGCCACTAAATGTTATCGCTCTGCATTAAATTTTAAAAAATGAAAAATCTGCATAAATGTATGCATGTTTCTCGCATTGTGATGAAACCTAGAGCCATCGAATTTTGAATGACGTAATCCTACTGCGAATATGGGCATCTGGAAGCCCTAATTTTGAATTTGAAATTTGTTTTATTATCGATTTTATGTTTTGTAACATTTCAACGAATTTCTGACTAACAAACTAAATGATTTCAAAGCGAGTAATGGCAACACTGTACGAAAAAAAAAAACATTTTCATCTTCAGCGCACGAGACTTACGGAAATTCTAAAGATATGTTCATTTTAAAATGATTTTGCGATATTGATTTTGAACTGAATTTTATGGTTTGAGTACGTAGTACATGATATTTAATAAAAAAAGGTGGCACACGAAACGTTAAAAAAACGCGCCTTTGGACGTAATTTAAAATCTGAAATCTTTCAGTTTTTTTTTAATTTTATTCAATTCTATTTATTTATAATGACATTCGAATATGGTTTGTATTATTGGTTTTTTGAAGCAATTATACCTATGGCAAGGTTTAATCTTGTTTATTCCAACTATCATGTTTTGCATAAAATGCACAACGAGTCCGATCTTATCAGTTGCACGTGTACAGTAATGTGCGCAGCGCAGTAATTACTTTCTGAACAAACACAAGTGGGGTTATGTATTTCCTGTTCTACTGTAGCTACCGGCGAAATTTAACTTAGGATTTTCATGTTTTGAAATCGCTGCTTAGGATATATATCAAATTTATATGTAGTACTGTTCAAACATATGTATTTTGACACAAAACCGAACTTTTCTGAAATGTCATATGATTTTATTTTTCATATTTCGATTCTACGACCCAAATTATGCCCATTTATCAGATTTTATGAAATTTGGTGAGAAACGTACCGAAAAGTTTAAATATTTATCTTGGCAAGCGATTCCCAGTTTGTGCTACAAATAATTCACTTCTTAATTCTTAAATTATGGTAACCTACTTTTCTTTCCTTTTCATTCTGCACGAGAGGGGAAAAAGGTGCATCGTTCGTCCTTTCAAATAATTTTTTTTTTATATTGTGTTTTTTAATCATAGCTGTTATTTTTAGATGCATAACCACATTTGGCATTATTTTTGCTTGAAACAAAGATGCTTATTTTCAAAACGCGCAAATATATAAGTTTACGTATATCTTAATACACTTTGAATTAAAAACTCTAATGTTTTACAGGTATGCTTAAACATACATCTTCTTTAAGATGAGGGTAAACGTTTTGTAGGTTATTATTCAATTTGTTTTTGAAAAATTTGAAAAAATTACTAGAAATACAAATTTAAAAAATAAATCAGAAAATATCTGCGAATTTTATTTGGATTTAACCTATATTTCAAACTCTTAAAGGAGGAATAGACTAAGTTAAACAAAAAAAGAGAAAATAATAAATATATATCAAATTCAATTCATATTGAGGAGCTAAATTTTTTAAAGTTAATTTCTTAAACACTACTCATGCGATTTTAATAAAACTTGGTATTTTGACATAATTTGAATCGAAATATAATCGAAATATTGAAATTACATGAACATAATCATGACATAATCGAAATATTGAAAAACGTCAATATCGTTTTTTAGAAAATTCAGATTATGTGTCAAATACCCACGTTAGAACAATTTTGTATACAAATCTGATATATAGTCGAGCTTTCGAGACGTTAAAAGTGCAAGTTAAATTTCTTCAATAGGCGCAGTAGAACAGGAGATACAGAACTACCTAATGTTTTTATGCGGCGTGTGCCCCAGCCCGTCTGCAAAAAACTGTCGTTATATTTTCATTGAGAAAGAGCACCTGAAACCCTAAAAATGTGACTATTCCACGCAGCTAGAAAAAACAATTTTCTGTCACATACAAAAAGGTGTCAAGTCATATGATCTTTATAGCCCAGATCTTGGTGTCATCTCAGAGGTTCGATATTGGGTATACATTAACCAAACATCATTTTTTAAAATTGAACAATCTGCATTCAGAGTATTCTACAGAAAATGCACTTAGCTCGAAAGAGACTGTTACAAACAATTATATGATTTTTAAGAGTGCAATTTAAGAATGATTATAGTAAGCTATTTTCCTTTCTGTTGTGATTAACAAGATAATCATTCTTAGAATAAAGGTAAAAAAGGCTTACCTTTTCTGTCGATCTTCTTTCTGGTTCTTCTCTAAAGGTATATCCGGGAATATTTTTATTAATTGCACACATCATCTCAAAAATGAGAGGCTTCTAAGATAATAAGATACGTATAATTTACATTACTAATTACACACACGACACAGCGAGAAGATACTGGTTACATCTTTAACTCAAACCTCCATTACGAGTTCTAAAGTTCAGTTATAGTTCTGTTTTATTTTGGCTGCGCGCATGCACAAATCACGTGGTGTTTGGTAACAGTTTTAACCACAAGAGTTTTAACACTTTGCTTTTCATTGTGCACGAGAGGGGAAAAAGGTGCATCGTTTCTCCTTTCAAATAATTTTCTCTATATTATTAAAAGTTTACGTAGATCTTAATAAATTTTGAATAAAAAGGCTCTAATGTTTTGCAAGCATGCTTAAAAATACAGGGTAAAACTTTTATAGGTTATTATTCAATTTGTTTTTGAAAAATTTGAAAAACATTTATATATAATACATATATATGAACATATAAAATTACATATAAACATATAAGAAATACATATAAGCATATAATACATACATATATTACATATAAAAAATGTACATTTAAGTATTTTAAATTTTAAACCATTTTATTCATTTGAATCGTATGCGAATACCTTTTACGAATTAGAGTAAATTCGAATAACACTGGTTTAACTTTGCGTTGTAAAAGAAATTTAAATACTGAATATATTGAATGCAAAATATCCTTAGAAATCATACTCAATAAAGGTAAATTCAAGTAAGGCATTTTAGTAGTTTGTAGTTCTAAGGAAGCTACAATTATCTCTGTCGTAAGTTTAAAGTTCTATAGTGCTTATAACAATAATCAAGTGCGACATCATGCACTGTCTAGACCGATGTTGCAGCAAAATTGCATTCACTTTTAACTTCTTTCAAACTTTCAAACATTGACGTATCAGTTCATTGACGTATCAGTGAACTCATTTCAAACCATTTGAAATGAAATCACTGATACGTCAATATTCTCTGAAATTATTTCGCTATTATAACAAATAACTTTCCTTCAAAATATTATTTTTAAAAACCAGATATCATACAAATTTATTTCAAACTGCAAGTTTCACCATTATCAACACAAAGCATAATTAAATCCTTATGTAAGATTATATGCAAACTAAAATTTCAAGTGGTTTGCAGAATTCTCTTCACTGTGTGCTAATTAATTTCAAATTGTTACCCGAGATTTTAAATGCTGCTCGAATAATAAGCGCGGAATAGAAAGATTTTCTGCACGGCCATTAACCCATCAGGGGAATGGTTAAATTTCTGGTTGGCTATTCTATTATCTTTTGCGCTCATTCGTGTGACATGAACCGCAGTATAAACTGACTTTCTAAATCTCCATTTCTAAACACATTCATTAAATGAAGATATCTTGAAACACATTTCCATCCAGTCCAAACTATGAGTGCTAGTTAGAGGTGCAAAAAGTAATGAATACGAATCTTTGGAAAGCAAGAAAGAATATAATGCTTGTTAATAATTATTATTAATTAACAGTTATTATAAACTATTAAAGGAAATGGTATTTCTAAATAAGTAAATTAATCATTTAATATTATTGCGCTCATTAAATACGTTGTAAATATTATTGTTTACTAAGAAATGTTATTGATGAAATGAGTGTTATTATTTTGCATATTGCAGTAAATTTCTGTAAATACCTAAATCATTTGGATTCCATTGCTGTTTTTATGTGTATTTTGTAACAGTGTTTTTGTTTAATTTTCGAATTAAGAAGATGGATTTAGCTTTTATTTGCATGTAATTAAATTTGTGATCACATGTCTTGTGTCTAAATACTTATTTTTATATAGGACTTCAAAGATTTTCAATTCTGAACCGAAATACTTTAAATTTGTTTAAATAGCTCAAATAGAAAGCAGGATATGGGCAAAAGCACTCTTGAAGGGCTTTTATGAATATTTTTGTTGCCAATCTGACGAATTTCTGGAAATTTCAGGGAAATGCATTTTCGAAGCTCGAAGTACGATTTTTCTCGAATCGTTCAGAAGCTTTTGGAAAGACCATATAAATACTTCTCGACAGCCAGAAGGAAATAATGGTTACTCAGCTGTGAAGGACTGTATTTAGATAAGAGGTAACGAAAGCCAATTTTAGAGTTCACTTTAAGAGTAATACAGGTATTTTAGTGTATTTCTCGTATATTAAGGAATATCTGCTTGATATTTGCTTCTCGTTGAGCTAGTTTCATGTGTTGGTTTTTTGTGTATCATCTTTAATAATAATAAATTATAAATTTCTTCCTGGTATTTAAAGATTCATTTTAGACCTTTAGTTTGCAATAATCCGAGCTAACATATCGGATAAAATGTAACAAATCCCCTAAGAGCATAAAATATCTTACATATTTACCTTAATGTAGTTGATTGTTGCTCATTTCTGAGGTACAGAAGGCCTCTAAAATGTAAGCAGTTTCTTCATGTTAAACATTTTCCCATTTTTTCACGATTCCGTTGCACTACATTACTCTGCCACAAATTTAAAAGGATCCAACTGACCGAGCAAATCGCCATTTTTGATCAGTGCTGGCGATAGGCGATACTGAAGAAAATTATATTTCCACTAAGTTGCCCATCATTTTGAGAAATTAAAAAGTATAAATATTCTAAAATACACTCACGTTTGTGAAAATTGCAACACCAAGAAGGAATCGTCATAATTGAATGCAATTTAATACACAGTTGAGTGGTAGTGGTACAAATAAATGATTAAATGTTCAAAGCAAACAAACAAGAACAAGAGATCAGAATTAGTATTTTGTGTGGCCACCACGCGCCGCAATAAGTGCTGCTACACGACGTGGCATGGAGTCAAACAAAGTTTGAATGTCTGACTGAGGAAGAGCATTCCATATCGTTTGTACGCGTACCCAAAGTTCGTCTGCAGACGCAACAGGACGAGGATCACGAGCAAGACGCCGACCAATGACATCCCACACATGTTCAATTGGCGACATATCCGGGGAACACGCAGGCCAAGGAAGAAGCTGTACCTGCTGCGCTGCAAAGAAGGATTTAACAATCCGAGCAGTATGAGGGCGGGCATTGTCCTGTTGAAATACAGCGCCTGGCAAGCTTTGAAGGAAGGGAACAGCTTCGGGCTGTAGAACTTCACGGATATACCGGTTGCTGTTCAGATTGCCCACAATTCGTAGCAATTGAGATCGTCTATGATATGCTATGGCGCCCCAGACCATAACTCCGGGTGTTCGTCCACTGTGGCGTTCGATAATGCACTCCGGAAGGTGGCGTTCACCGGCATAGCGTCTGACACGAATGCGGCCATCATGGTACCACAAATTAAAGCGGGATTCGTCAGAAAACACGACATGCTGCCAATCAGCACGCCAGTCTCTATGCTGATTGGCCCATTGTAGCCGCAGGCGGCGATGGTCGTGCGTTAGGGGGATCCTGTATAAAGGAGTCCGTGCGCGCAGTCCACACTGCAGCAGACGTCTACGAATTGATGAAGCACACAATGAAACACCTGTAGCTATTGACCACAGTGCTGCCAATTGTCTAGAGGAAGCTGTACGGTCCGTCCGCGCCATGCGGACCAGGTGTCTATCATCGCGAGCTGACGTCACATTTCGGGGTCCACTCCCGGATTTCCGAGTTGTCCGACACTCGTCCGTCCACTGCTTCCAAACGCGCATCACTGTGCTGCTGTTACGCTGCACACGAGAGGCTACTGCACAATACGACAATCCAGCTTCACGAAGGCCGATGATTCTCCCTCGTTCAAACTCTGTAAGTTGTTCAAATCTCGCTCTCTTTCGTCGACGAGGCATAAGTACAGATTGAGTTAACGTTTACCACTAGCAGATAACCACCGATAACCATACACGCCTCGCTACAGCCGTCTATTTATTCGGATCCATCAGCCGTTCAGAGGGCGCTGCTCAGCATACGCATGCGCTACGGATTTGCAATTCTAATCATTTGCATATCACGCGCTACTTTGCATTTCCTGAAAATTTCAGCTCACTCGCGTAAGTCCTTCATGGTGTTGCAATTTTCACAAACGTGAGTGTATATGAAAGGTCCTCACGAATATTCATCTCACTTCAATCTCAACAGCTTCCTATCCAGTATAATTACTCTGTTTCACTAGTGGACTAAGAAGTGATTTTTGCAGTAAAATATATTTACGAGATATTCACTAAGTTCGTGCAGAAGTTTTCAGTGAGAAATGATGATCTGACAAGATGCTGACATTTGCTTTTGGGTTTAACGTTTCGTGCCAGAGGTACGAACTTTTTGGATACATGATACAAGGAAGCGTTTAAAAGTAGCACATTGAAAGTTGAAAAACCAGTCTCTAATATTAAGGGCAAAAGCTATTTATAATTATCACGAAATTAAATAACATAGAAACTCATTAATTACGATTACTGTGAAAGGCAAGCCATAATGGCCAACAGTCTAAAGACTGCTAAATACTGGTAATTCTTCGCGGGTTTTAAACCCATAACAGGGTGAATGCATTGCTGGATTTCGTAGATTTTCCCATGAGTAAAGTGACTACGAGTCTGCTCACGATTGAAAGTGTTGTGCAAGGGCACCCTTCCTCTGAAGCAGATATCTTTCGTATGCTTTGTCACTTTCAAATAGCCAAGCCAAACTGTTTCCATCGAGTTTTTAGATCAGTTAAGAAAGTATATTTTTCTATTCGCTGGCATTAAATACCATTGTTGTTTTTCGTTAATTTTATGAATAAACCTTGAGCTTCATTTAGGAAAACTTGGATGAAATTTTAAATAATTAAATCTGTTTTGGATAACGATGTTCCTGTTTTCAAGTTTTCAGTATTAGCCCAAATGTAATTTGGTGCTGCTCTTTAACAGACTTTTGTAAAATACAACTTTTTTATACCGCTAGCTAATTAAACATTTTTTAAAAAATTCAGAAGCACCTTTTAACATTTACGTTTAGATAAATTGTACATGAAAATAAATCAAAACAATTATTATTTTTTTATTTTTTAACGAGGAAACATAGTTATCGTAGAGTTCTAGATTGGTAAAACGTGTTTTCAAGTATGTTTTAACAACAGTGTTGCGTTTAATGATAAAGAAACATTCATAATCATTCATAATCTACACGATAAATATTATTTTAAGGAAATGTTAAAAAAATCCAAAATTTTATCATATAATATGATCTTTAGAACAATTTAATTAATTTTCTTCTAAACCAAGGAGAAAATGTCAGCTTCGCAAGTGTGTTGTCATCTTAACCCTTATTTTATTTTAAAACATTTAAAAAAATACAAGACTTTCTTCTCTGTGAGCCCATTTTATCTAAACAATAATAAACATAAAAAAATATCGAACCAATGTTTTATTATTTATTTTATAAATAGCATGAAACTCCTTTAAGTTTCTTCGAAATCCAATTCCATGTTCGCCCACTTCTACATTCTCAAACTTTGCGAAAACATTATAAACACATGATACCTATCTTTCTTCCACCCAGTAAAGAAGCTTTTTGCCCTTATACCTATTCCTTTGCAATAGCTAAGAGGAAACAAATACTAATCTAAGATTACTGGATATTGAAGCAAAATGGTTATTGAAGTTCAGAATAAAAAGTAACATCTCATCTTTTTCTGATCTTCAGTTCTTTTTCAGAACAAAAATAGCAAAATGTTCTTCATATATATATGTGCTAGTATTTTCAAATTCTAACATAGAAGGCAGAATTATGATAATCTAATCGTTTCAAAGACGATTAATTTAAAAACAAGTTTATTTCATAAAATACACATTTTAAATTAATTTTTAATTATTTATTCTTAGCTTACTGCATTGGTATTATTACAGTAACTTTAGAAACAAACTTTAGAAATCTGGATTTCTAGGAGAATAATTTGTAGCTACAAAGAGATGCATAAATAAATTTACATCTTTTAGATATAAAATTTGTAATTTGTATTACATCATAAATTCTTATTGATATTCAGATGAAATGTATAATTTACTCACTACTGCGCATTCTGCGATAAATATTTAATGTTTGCTTTTATTCGAAAATTCACATATTTTGTTTATTTTACTTTTATAAACCCTAGACAGTGTCAACTCTCGGGTACCTGGGTACGATTTAGGCATACCACGGTGGTAAACAAGCCTTGTCAAAAAAACATTTTAAGTTTGCTTAATGAGAGAAAATGAAAAGGTTTCCATATAAAACTTCAGCGCAAAACAAAACTGCTGAAAGGAGATAAAATTAAAGGACAGAAAAGTGCGCAGTCCAGGAAAAATGATAACTAATGGTGTTGTAGTATTTGGAAGTTTTGTCCGGAAAATTAGGTAATTTAATTGCACGTAATCTGGAACATATAACTAATATTATATCTTCCATTCAAAGTAAATTGCACAATCTTCAGAATTAATCATGTATACAGTAATTTATTTTCTGTTCCTCAATGGCTGTTACTGAAATATAAAAATAAGTAAACAGAAACAAAATGCGGAAGGAACTGAAGTGAAGAAGTGAATGAAGAAAGAACACAGAGACAAGACGACAGTGCGCTCTCGCTCACTGAAGAGAGACAATTTTAAATACTGATTTAATTTATGCAGCTAAATGAATTTATTCTCAAGATACAACTGCTTGAAAATGCACGTAAATTAAAAACAGCGTTTTTATGTTAATTGAATTATAGTTTATTCTCTTTTTCTTCGTTTTTAACAACCTCCGAGATTTTGAATTAACAGCAGCCATCGTCACAAATACTATTCTAGTTAAACAGTTTATTGTATGCATTTAAAGGGTTAAATATTTGTTAACGTTTTTTAAGTTTATTTGTTGGTAGGAAGTCGTGCACAAGTTGTTCTAAATCAGCGATCATGATTATAGATTATTTTTAAAAAGCCATATTATAAAGTGCTAAGAATGGCTTTGCTTGGAAAAGCTTAAAAAGAAGATTTAGTATTGTTAGCTGAGGAAATTGGGAGGAAATAGTGCTCCCGGGCTATAAAATGGTAGATTTAAAGAGGATAATTACGGATAGTAATGAATGCGGAGAGAATTTTGTTATGGAATTATTAAACACATTTAAAAACGAAGGAATTAAAAGAGAAGCATAAGAAGAAATAGCAAAGAGAAGAGAACTCGGACTGGAGAAGATGCTGTTAGAAGCTACTAATAAGAATGCAGGTGCAAAGGACAACTGGGGCAATTAGATTAGAGCATTAAATTACGTTTTGAACTTTGAAAGTTAATGCAAAATTTCTGCCTGAAAGAGGAAGGCGTAAGTCTTGACATAGTTTTATTTGAAAGGCTGGCTAGAAGAGCTTCCGTGAAGGAAACTGATTGGTTTTTACATACTTTCAGGCTTGTTGCCTGATAAAATAGCCCAATTACTATCACGAGAACCTGCAAAAAATGCGTAGGCCTATAAACAGGTAAAATATCTTCTCCTTAAATGATTTAAATCCAGCAAAATGTGGCAGAAAATGTTTTCATCTCCAAAAATTGCGTTTTAAAACTTAAAAACGTGAAACTTGTTTTGCCTTTGAAACAACCTTTCATTTCGAAGAATATACGATGCGATCATTGATCAATGAAAAAACGATGCAACCATTGATTAATGAAAGAATTTCATGGTATCAGATCAATTAAAAGCAGATTACTCCCTCTAGTGAAAGATTACTCAACTCCCTCTAGTGAAATAAAACATCAAGTTAGAGACGATTGAACGTACTTTTAATCCATCCTGTGTCAGTTGATCTGTTAGATGTGCCTGAGAATATGATGCAGAATGATAGGAGATAGTACCATTTTAAATTTAAAGGAAAACATTCAGCATTTAAATGAAAACGTTTTCCTTCAGGAATGTTCATGAGTCCAATCAACATGTGATAGATCATTCCTTTTTTAAGCAGCGATGGCCAAATCAGGAGCACCTTTCATTTCGAAATGACAATACATATAATGCATGACAATCACAAACTCAAAAGGAAAAAAGGAAAATCCATCTAAACCAAAGAACATAAATTCTTTCCAAAGCCTAAATGCTTTACCTGTTGTGAAGAAACACGTTTTGCTATAGTTTTTCCCTCCTGTAATGAATAATATACCAAATCTAATAGAAAAGTCAAAAGGAGGATTAGTACAAACAGCAACAACTAGTAAAGAAAATGATACAGGATTTCTTTCTGCCCATGTCATTGTTACAATGTCACTCTTAGCCTAAATGAATATTTTTGATAAGGATAAATTATAAAAAGTAGAAAAAAAGTGTGGAAAGATGACTTTATAATAGTAATCGACTCCATTGCACAAATATATGTATTTCGGAGTGACTTGATTCTTGAAGACTGTAACGATAGAGATGGAGATATTTAAATTATTTCTACTTTTACAGAAGCTGAAGCTGCACCATTAAAGGTGGTACCTATGAGAATCAATGATAGATCACCTGGTTAGATTCCAATAATTGCGCAATATTTAATAGATTACTGAATGATATGCGAATTTGTAGCGCCACGTTTCAAACATTTTCAAATATAAACTTAAAAAGGCTCATTTTGCAACACAAATAAACTCATTTTACCCAAACACTCCCAGGAAAGTACCCAAGTACAGCAAAACAAGGAAATTCTTAGTGGAAAGTCCAACACGACGGCCTAAGTATTCAGCAGACAGAAGGAATAAGCAGTGAGATCACAGAAGGCATACGAGATAATATCGATCAAGGGTTGGGATGTCAGATGCACCATTTTATACAGAAAAAAGGGGTTGGTACAATGCTTGTAACTTTTATAGAAATAGGTGTGCATTATTATATTTTAAAGCAACAATATATAAACAGTTCTTATTACAAGTAAGCAATTCTTATAATCAATAAAAATAATTGTTGTCAGAGGTTTATGGATAATTACACTGGTTATTAAATGATATTGGTTATTCTGTGTATTAATTTCAAATTTCATTTTATAAATTTCTGAATTTGTCATGGTATATATAAGTTTCAACGATGCAATGGTTTATGTAGTATATGTAATCTTGGAAACTCTGGTAAAATGGGACATTCAAGTTGGGTCTTTGCGTCTGCGTACAGGGGTACAAGTTCTGACTGTGCGTATGGATTCTAAGAAAACTTTCCTAAGGATGAAGTGTAAGATTTGAGTGAATGAGACAAGAAGAGCGAACTTATGGGAATTGGCCGCAAGGCAGAAGCTAAAAATCGCCAATAATAAGAACAGTTCAAACGGGGGAAAGTGAAGAAGCGTGTGAAGTGAGAGGAAGATCGTATAATCATCCGGTGTCTTACTATGTAAATCTTAATTAGACTTTTGAATAGTATGCGGCTCGTAAATAAAAAACGTTCTTGTGAAGTCACCAGTTATTTTCCATGAGTTTTGTGCATATAATTGACCTTATTTTCGGTTATTGTGGGTTTTATCGACATCCATAAATCCAGCAAAGCAAAATATTCCGAAAATTAAAAGTATAGTGATAAAATTCTTAGTATTGTTTACCTTGTAGGAGGCCCTAATTAGTTTAATCCTTTCATAGTCCATTGAGGATTTGATGCTATATATATATGTATATTTGTATATATATATATATATATATATACAAAATGCTTCATAAAATATACTTATTTCTGCATATTCTGTTCTAACTGCGGGAACAAGAGAGCCGAACCGAAGCAAGAGAAAATAAAATTTAAAAAAATGAACGAAAAACATTTGGCGCCTTATGAAGGAAACATCCTTTGAAAAACCTAATTTTTGACTCAGAAGGAATTCCTTTAGGCTTGGTAGTATGATAATAAAAAGATAGTTTCCGTTGGCTCTTTTTTAAAAGCCGTTCTTCGTAATTTACCTCTTTTGTTTTTCACCGCACTCTAACAAGTTTGTTTAGAATTAAAACATCTCTGGTGGACGATTAAGTATGTAACTAAAAGTCTAATATATTTGCTTCCCTTAGACTTGCGGTACGGCTTAATTTTACTGATTTGCTTCCAGATGATGTTTCTATATCCATTTAAAGTTTCTCTATCAATAAGATATCTACACTGTTGCATTAAGAGGTGAGTGATGCATGGTTGAGTTAAATATCAGTTTTTAGTAATAAATAAGAAACGGCATAAATAGCAAGAAAAGGCCTGAAAATGTGATAAGGGAAAGGAATGAGATTAAGAAGAGATTAGTATAGAGGACTATATTACTGATTTTATTTTAATACGAAGAAACTCGAGTTTGAAAATTTCTTGGCGTAAGTGATGTTCAGGAGAGTAAAAGGGTAGAAAGAAGTGAAAGAAACTGCTGTCGGATTCCGATGCCTGGTGCAAATTTCTGTAAATCTAAAAATTATTTCCGGCTGCCTTGTCTTGTTACGATCATCTTCGGTAAGAAACAAGAGACTGCGTTTCATCATGTATCTTCTTTCAAATGCTGGCTTCTTTGTTTTTGCGCTCTCTTATTAAAAAAAAGAGAAAAAATGTGGCTGCTTTGCATGGTATACTATTCACTTAAAGTTTCGGCTTTGTGTATGATGGTGAGAATATGTCTTCAACAAACCAAGAACATATTGCATTTCATTGAATAACTTCATTCACTTTACGGTTTGTACAGTCCTGTGCTACAGACTCTTGCCTAAAGTAGAACGCTTGTAAATATTATCCCATTGCTTCATGTGATGTATTATCCGACACCCTTCATGGTAATTAAGCTTTAAGAAAGTGGGCAAAGGTTAATTTGTGAAATTTTCATTGGCGCCTCTGAATATGTTTTCTGTATATAAATGTTGCCATCTTCTAGCATGCAATAAAAGATCCTCTGTAAGTAAGCGCTACCTTCTTCTTGTGCGCAGTAAGAAAAAAAATGAAGCTATCTAGATTCATTTATGAAGTAAATTAATTATAATTCTGCTTATCCCATTTTTTTCAGCTGTATCAAAATCAATATTAAGGTAATATTTTTAAAGTATTCAATATAGGAACAGATATTGCCATGTTTAAACAGTTTATGTTAATGCAAAGAGCTATATTCTGAATTATTAGAATTAATGCAAGTGTTTTCTGTCCTTCATTTCTTTTTTTGAGTAAAGCTTAATCATCAAAATTAATTTTGAAGCAGTTAGCACTTTGCCTAAACGCCACAACGGCTAGTAGGAGGTACGGAATCTTCCAATCATCGAAGCTAAAGAGTCCTATATTCAACGACTGCGTCCAAGTTAGAATTACAGGAATGCAATTAAATATTTGACACCATAATCGCTTAGCGTTTCCTTTTATCTAGCATTTTTTATTGAAAATAACAGAATTATCTTTACTTTCATAAGTTATTAGCAAATCAAATACTATCACTTAAATTCATTAAACTCTGTTACATTTTAAACATGGCACACTGATATGTACATCCATAATATAACTATAAAACAGACAATACATGTTATTATACAAAATTACAACAAGAGCATAATAAACATGAAGGAATTTAAACTTAATTCTCACATATGCTTGCCTATACTAATGCAGTTTCATTTTAAAACAAACCGGTCAATTCTAGTCTTCTTGGCTAACAAACTTCTAGACCTACTTGAAAATCTGTGTAGCGACTTATCGCTAAGACTAGAAGATAAATACAACAGAGGAAAGGGTACAAAAGACCCTTTTATTGAACTAAATTATTTAGCGACGGCACAATCGTTGCGCTTATAAAATCCACCACCCCCTTTTGGAGATAAAACTAAAGATAACAGTAACTTAACTAAATTTAAAGATAAGCTATGATTATTGCCCTAATGCCTGCACACTTATGACTAAAATTAAACATGAACATGATTCTGTGTTCGACTGCTCAAGAGATTTCGCTCGGTTGGAATCGGATCCTAACAAAAAGGTTTACGTACCATTTTTGGACTCCGAATCAGAGATGTCGATCGATCTTAAGAGTTCTCTAAGGTAAGCGGGATTCATTTGGTTGAAGACTGCACAAATGAATGTAAACTAGCAAGCTGATTCAGAAAGCTACATCGACACGATATTAAACTTCAGCGGCGCCTTCGCTGGGAATCGAACCACTGACCTCTCGGTTACGCGTCGAGCGTGCTGACCACTACACCACGAAGGCATGCGAAGAAGGTTGGAGTAATGCCTTATACACTCCCCTTTCAAAGGGCGACTGGGGTTTTGGGGAAACCATCGCCCAATCCCGATGGTGGAGATTCATCATTCACCACCTTTTTAGTTCAGGCGCCAGTGTAGAGACATTAATTTTTTTGGAAGCAGATGAATTGAAAAAAGAGCAATGCCCTGGCTGGGAATCGAACCACGGATCTTTCGGTTTCGCGTCGAGCGTGCTGTCCACTACACCACGAACGCATGCAAAAAAGGCGGGAGTGATACCTTATAAGCTGAGATTCAGAATTCAAACAGCTGATAGAAATAACACGTGTGCAGCACACTCCATAGCAAAACCACACTCTGACTAACATCTTCATTACATCAGTTTAAATGCACTTTCGTTCAGCCATTTACAATCTAGCGAGGAAACGCAAGGGAAACGCGTGACAAAAAAGAATAGCAAATTAAAATAACTATTAGTAACATTAAAATAAATCTTATAAATTCGGCCCAATGCAATTCTTTGTGTAAAACGTGGAAGTAATCCAAGTTAATATCCAGTTTAAAGCTGATCTTTTTCTCATTGCTAAATATACCAGTTATTTCCTACCAACATTGCTGACACTGCTTATTAATTCTTTATGTTAAGTATTTGTAAACATACTTCTACAGAAATAGATAAAATAACAACAAAATAAGAAAGACTTGAATAAAAAGTCTTACTTATTGCAAAAAAATAAAATTTTATAATATGTACGAAAGTTTCGTTTTATTTTTCACAGAATTTGGAGTTGGCGCCGCAATTCTTAATCTCAAATAAAGTAGGAACTTAATCTTTAGTAAGACGATTTATTGCACCAATAATTGAATTCGGAATCAAAGTTGTTAGTACGATTTTCACGGTTATATGTGATAAACCGTTATTTATATACTTTGTGACTTGTATTAATACGCGGACGGCGAAAGAGGATTTAAGGATTGACCTCAAGTTAAGAAAACACTTTTTTATAGCTGCTTGCTATTTGATAGAGAAAGTATAGTATTCTTATAAGCGCCAATAAAATACTTTTTAAAGAGGTTCTAACAGCTATTCACAAACAAATCCGTTTCGCATTTGAGATCAGAAGTTTTCACATGAATATAAATCTAAAAATCCTATATATATATATGTACGTATATGCATATGTAATTTAATTAATGAGTACATTAATTAATGCAATAATTTCATTAAACCGTCGATAAGTCGATAAGTATATATTAGAGAGTTTGCGAGAAAAGATGAAACCAATAAATTTTTAGTCACATCCGAGAAAACCTACAAAAGGCAGCAGTTTTTCTGAGCGTAACCTCCGTAAACGGGCACAAGATATATAATAAATTTAGTTATTTATTTATATAGATCGAACAGACAAAAAGAGATTTACGGAACAATGGTATCTTTAACCCTATTTTTTTCTTTTTCTGCTCAAAATGGCCAAGTCAAGATAATTATATAAAGTTCCAATAAAGAGTACAATAAGTAGACTTATTGTATTAACCACAAACCATTTTTTTTAAATCTCAACAAAAGCATTGTAGTAACCCCTATTGTAGCAATGTAATTAACCCTTAATTAATCCCTATGGTAAAAAATTAATTAATTTCGTTCCCAAGTTGTTTTTTTCCTTGCATCTATGAAATTCTCTTGGTAATTGTATGCGCAGAGTGAATTGAAAAATCGTTAAATACAAGTATTTAATGTTTGTATAAATAGTAATGTCGCCATGCCGATAGATCTGAAAAGATTTAGTATCTATCATATATGCAAACATTTGCAATTCATCAGTATATCGGATTGCCGCGTCTACCATCATCTACTAAATTACTGGAAATCAACACATCAAGAAGTTCATCTCGCAGCGACAACACTATAGTATGGATACCCTCACGTCGTTGCTTAACTGTTCCTTTGAAGCAGCTCTTTTTTCCCGAGTAAGAAATTAAGATGGCACGGTTTCGTATGGGATGAGTACAGCGATTGTCGCTCTGCCTTCTAGCGATACCATTGCAGGAGATCATTGACCTTCGTAAAGGAGAAGCCCCTTCTACCCAGCTGTCCCCTTACGATTATTGTAATTGAATTCACGATGGAATAAAATGAGTTCCCACCATTACCATCCGACGAATCTACGGCAAGTAGCATTTCTTCACGTTGAAGAGCTATTTGGTGAAGACGACACAGTATTCGTCACTAGGATATTTGAAAAGAGCTGGAACTTCCTGCTAATCAAATATTCTTACAACCATGATTATTGCGCTTATGGCTAAAATTAAACATGAACAGGATTCTGTGTCCGACAGCTCAAGAGAATTTGCTCGGTTGGAATCGGATCCTAACAAACAGTTTTATATACCATTTTTTTTACTCCGAAGCAGAGATGTCGATCGAATCTTAAAAGTTCGCTAAGGTAAAGTGGGATTCATTTGGTGCTTGCAATCTCTTGAAAACAAATTTGTTACCGAACATATTCATAAAAAAATTGAAAGATATGGGTATAGTAGTGCTGCTAAAATGCTGAGTGAATTATATGTAGTGTAAATTATGAAATTTCTTCTCTCTTTAAAAATGGTGGTAAAACTGCATATTACGGGCCAGTTTGGCGCGTTTTCGAAAAATCGCCAAATCGATTATTTTTGCGCGTGTAAACATGCAAAAATATCTAAACAACCTGTAAACATGCAAAAATATCTAAAACAGAAGTTCAAGAATAGCAACGATAAAGTATTTGAAAGTTAATAACTATATATTTTATGTAATCAACAATGTTAAAACTTTACACAGAATCATATACCATTTTTAAGACAGTAGCAAAATGGTGTAAAACGTTTTAGCACGAAATAAAAAAAGCACTAAATCAGCAATAAATGATTGGAAAGCATTGATTTATATTTAATCTAAAACTTGGAGGAGAAAAAGGAAGATAAAATTTAAAATTTCGATCTAGTGAAAGATGAGCAATAGTACAGTGAAAAAACAAAAAGTGGTTAAATAATTTTAACTACGTAATTTATATTTTTACAATAAATTTATATTTTTACAATAAATTGTTATTTATAATAAACAGTAGAAACTCGCATTTGTTTATACCTACACTAAAATGTAACAATACAATAGGGATGAAATTCAAAATGGCGCTCTCATTTCAACCATGTGCTTAACCACATATAATAGACACACACACCTTCATTCACACAAATCTGTGGCATCTTTCATTTCAACTAATTTCATACTATTTTTACACTTAGGATATTCGTACATATTCGCCATCAAACTATAATTCATGCACCATTCTATCACACATCTTTCGCCAATATCTTGCAACCGAATCAAGCAAGTAAAATCCGGTGTGCCTAAAAAATGTCACCCGGAAAAAACAGGAAACGGAAAGAAAGCTCCCAGAAAATAAAGAACGGAAAAAAAGGAACTCTAAAATCTTGCCAAATAATGTCGCCAAAACAAATTTGGGAAACCTGCCAAATTCTAATTTAACCGGCAGGGTTATAGCGGGCTCTCTTGAGGGAGGTTTTAAGGGTAAGACGTTGAGCTAGCTGCAGCCGAGCAAGGTCATTTTAATATTCTTATCGCAAACTGTGACTTAATTTCATCTACAAAGTTTGTTATAATACTGCTTTTAACGCTCAGTTATGCGACAATGTTTCACCCCTGAACCACAGCTTAAGGCTATAACTACATGGGGTACGAGCGGAACAATCACTAATCACCATGACCCGCTGGTCAAACCTCTGTTTTTACCATCGGACATGCCAGCAGCTCGCTTATTTTCTTTCAATCATCGTCAGAAGATTTCCCTATTCCGCAGGTATGGTTGTTATGGTTAAACTGTTATCTCCTGTCTTGGCAATATTTCTAAACATCCCTTATTTTTTCCATTGCAAAAGAATGGTGACTTGTTTTCCGTTTCCTAATTTTCCGGTGCCTATCTTTCCGTTCTTTATTTTCCAGGTGACATTTTTTTCCTACAATCGTAAAATCCACACGTTCACTTCTTTCGACTCCAGCCAGTTTGCTCACACAATCTACTAGAAACACAGTGAAATCAAAGAATATGTATAGACGTTCTTTGGTGAAAGACGCAAATTCAAAAAGCCCGTCTAAATACCATAAACTGTATTTAAACCCTAACGATTTCCATGACACCAAGAGGTTACCAGATTTAGCGCGATTTCGCTTCATTTAGCGACTGGCCCCTAATATGCAGTCTAGCCGAAATGGTAGTGTATTGTGAATTTTAAAGATAGAAAAATTAATTCTAAGAAAATTAGTAAAAGCATGAAAATATAAGCAAAGGGGAGGAATTTGTTTTCGTTCAAAAAGTGAATCGTCAATCTAAATTTGTTAAACGCAATATGAGTGTTCCTGTCAAAAGAAAGTTTAGCAAACATTGAAAAAACTCCCAGATTGGACAGGATGAAATCTCTGAACCCGTTCAACGCCCAAGAATCAGAGCAATTATGATCAAACCAAATATTAAATATTTCTATTACATAAGTCTTGAAATTAAACGAAATGAATTTTGTAGGTCGTGTCAAAGGCGAGTTTTGGAAGGTATTACGCAAAATCTAGAAATCTGCTTAGGAAATAAGTAGATAACTAAAATGAAAGGAAAAGCGGCCATTGTGCCATCACTGATAAATTCGAAAGGCATCTGTACCGAAAGGTCTGTTTTGTTCAAAAATCAACTAATAAATAAAACAGACGTTGAATGAGTTTGTTAAATTTCAAATAATTTGTATTTCAGTATAATTGTAGCTGCATAAAAAATTAAGAAAACTCTTTTTTAGTACCTTAGTTCTTAAAATTTAACCAGTCTTCCAATGCATGTAAATTGAAGCCACAAAATTGTAGATTATAGGGCAAAACACTTCGACAACATAAAATGCTGCATTTGCCAGAAATTGGGACATACAACGACTTATCGTAGGTGTTTAAAGTTCCAGATAAATAGGCCAAGCAAAGACAACAATGTTAAATCCAAAGATGTTAGGAAACGAGATGACAGTTCCAAGAAAACTATTTCAGGCGCCAAGTTCACCGCCATCGTCGTGGACATATCTTATGCCAGTTAAGTACAAAACAAGAGTAAAATTACTAGCAATAAATATGAAGAATTCAGTCTTCGTGCGGTCTGTGAAACTGTTAAATTAGTAAAGGAACGGAAAAATATATCTTTCCGTGACTAGTACGGGTTCTTAATGCATTGAATGAGCACAGAAACTATGATAGCTTGATAAAACTTATTTTACCAAAAGAAACAATTTGCTATCCCAATTCAAATCGCTGTTTGAATTCTGGAACTTTTAATAAAAATACTTATACAGCTCTTCTCAATATCACAGAGCACAATCAATAGTTACACTTGAATCTACTGAGAACGTTAAACAATGTAGTGCAAAGCGCATCTTAAAAGCGAAGCTCTCATGAATGCCTAATCCTCCGTATTCAGGTCTGAACTGACAACAACTACTCAGAAACTGATGCTCTCTCTGGACTTAGATAGTTTTCTCCCGACCACCCAGGGATTTCTAATACCTTCCACCTCTCGAAATTACTAGAAGGCATATAAGGATCAGATATAGTTAGTTACATTTAGCATAAATTTCAGTTATTTAGTTACAATATCTAATACAGTTATAGAGGGAGCGGACCAAAATGTCGCCAAATGAGTGTCAGGTTTGGCGGCTTTTGGCGCTTTTCTGCTAATTTTGGCAACAAAAATTAATTGCCAAAATCATACCCAGCTTGGCGATTTCTCTCCAGTTTAGCAAGACAGCCATTCTCTCAGTGTAAATAGACTTGCCCTGTATTCCTACATTGTAAGCACCGTACTCGCAGCATTCAGCTACGAGACAGAGAGGAAGTTAGACGCTGCCAAGCCTGCTCCGACACCCTGATATAGAATGCTCTCATAGAGAAATGCTATCTCCACCAATTAATATGCCTGCCATTCGAAATGCTATCACCGGATATTATCTAGAGAAAGCTTGGATTCTGTTTTCCGCCATGAGATAGCTATCGTTTCGTCACAACATATGCCTGAGTTAGATACGCCGTACCGGAAGTTTCCAGCACTAAAGTGCAGATGTTTTTCCTTTTATCGGATTAGACAAGTTTTCACTTCATTCTAGGATTGTTAAAAGAGATTATGGATGAGTAAAGATCTTCGGATCGAACACTCATGATTTAGGAAGATGACCTATGACTCCTACATTGTAGGAATTGTAGTAAGTAGGAAAGTTTTACTTCTTTAGATTTCCATGTTACATTATAGCAAAAAATGCTAAATTTTCACATACAATTTCACTAAAATCATTTACATACGTATGACTTTCGTTAAACTATTTATAGGGCATTCGTTAAGTAATTTGAAGAGAAAAAGTTTTGATAAAATGTATAAATTACGGGCTGCTCAATATACAATTTACAAACACTTTATTGGGTTTGCCATTTACAAAAACATATCCGATCCTAATTTTAATTTAAATAATGTCTAATGAGTCTATCACTGTAAATATTATTTCATGAACCCCAATTTATGTGCCTGGTTATTATATCTTTCGTACAAGCAGGTCAGTAAATGGGCGCAAATCTGGTGGTGATAGTACACAGTTTTATCAAACGGTGCATTACTCATTACTAAGTTACAATATACCAATTCTTTCAATAATTCAGCTTCCATTCACACTAAACACTTCTATTCATACAATTTTTCGCACCTATATTACTAAATGTCGTAACACTTCATCTGTAATTGCTGACTCATCTGAGGATATTGTACTTTTATTAAGAAACATTGTCATCATAGGAGGTAACTTAATTGCACGATATCTCGCGTAGAAATATTGCAAATTAAATTATACTGAGTGCATTATATGTACGTCTGAGCCAATGCGGCTGTAGTAGTGCTCCATAGCAGCTCCACAATTTCTTATACGGTATGGTACTGTACTGGGCCCAATAGTATAATAAATTTCTTCCTCTCAAGAATATCAGCAATGTTCTGGATACTTCTGATTTGGATAACCTGTCATTTGAACAAAATTCAATCGGGATTGGGATTATGATATGCATATGATGCTACATCACATCAGACAAAAGAGCCTTATGAAAGATTGGTCGAAATATGTCAAAGTTCTAAACAAAGTGTATATTACACTGTACTAACATTCCAAACAGGGAGTAACATAGAATATTTCATTAAGAAACTCACCGAATCTATTGTCAATGCTCACAAAAGGTCTAGCAGAGAAGTAAAAACATTATAAAGCCAAACGGTGCAAAGAAATAACGAAACTTTCCAAAACACGAAATGCTGCTAGAAGGCAGTTTGAACGGACAACGGATCCGGATGACAAGCAGTGGTTCAATTGTCTAACATCACTGTTGGGTCTCTCTCTTATTCCCAGGAAAAAAACTGACTAGACTAAGTGCATAAATTCTCAGTTTGAATATGATAATTCCATATGGAGATCTGTTTTCACAGCAAATATCCTGAATGCGGCCCTCAAGGGATCCACTGCACTGAAACTGAGCTAGCAGAAATTTTAGCTCAGCTTCTGGAATCCCAGTCTTACACTAAGGATTCAAGATACAGCAACGGAGCACGTAGTGTCTAAATTTAATACACAGTACATATCAGTTCCTTGCGTAAACAATATCACTCCAG